>CP010936.1:0-87293 GCA_001010845.1 Sporisorium scitamineum
CCTAACCCTAACCCTAACCCTAACCCTAACCCTAAACCTAACCCTAACCCCTAACCCTAAGTTGGTGAAGTGGCCAGCTTGAAGATCGTGAGCATGGTCCTCCTCCCACTTGTCAGCGGTCAGCTTCTTGGGCCGGATGAGCTTGCAGTCGATGCTCACAGCCAGCTGATGCCAAGTGCGCATCATCAAACCACCAGATGTGGTGGAGATGTACTGCTTGCAGAGAGACTGCAACATCTTGCTGATCATGTTGGTATCCCATGGCTTGCCAGCATGATCCACAAGAAGCATGGCACTGGACTCGCGGGCTGCACTGTCGCATTGTACAGCAGGTGCACAAATGGCACCACCTGGCACACATAAAAGACCACCAAGCAGCCAACGGCATGCGGCAAGAAGCGTGGAATGATCTTCTGCCGGCCGGTGCCTTTGTTGCTGGGCAGGGCAGTGAACACGCTGCCGTCGTGCACAAAGACATGCGTGGACCCAGCAGCGTGTTGGTGTGTTGCAGCTGGACCAGCTCTGTTCCTCGGGCTGGCAGACCGCTGCTGAGCTCAATGAGCACAGCAAGCAGCTTGGTGAACTCGTCGTGGAGCGCAAAGTAGGCCTGAGCAGCAGTGCGGTCCAACCTGACCTCCTTGGAGTAGGCATCCAGCAGCGGCAGAGAGGCTGCTGGCGCAGAGCCAGTGACCGCACGGCAGAGGACGCTGGGCAGCGTTGGCGGCTCCAGGCATGCATCCGCCACACTGAAGCCAGGGCGCATGTTGCAGATGTTGTCCTGCACCAGGGCCAGATCGACCATGTTGGCCTCTTTGGCATTTGCCAGAAGACGTAGCTCTGCCAGACGCTGGTCTGCTTGCTGCAATGTACCGTGCATCAGAGCAGGAAGCCGCTCCACAGCAATCTCCTCCAGGCCAAAGGTGACGGTGGCAAGATCCTTGCTCCAGTGGAATGCAAAGCTGCTGCCGTCATCGTGCGCCAGCGCTGAGCCAAAGCAGTGGAGAGACTGCAAGTGTGCGCTGGCAGAGTGGCTATTGTGGTAGGCGTACTGCTGGAGGATGCTGTCCACCTCTGCCATCTTGCCCGCTGCGTCTTGGTGCGCAAGGAGGCCGTGCTCTGCATGAAGGAGATGCTCGTGCAGCACACTGCGGATGCAGAACTCCAAGGCTGCAATGGCAGAGGTGGCAGCGCTGACAGGCTTGAGGGTGCCGTCAGCACTGACGCACAAGTGAAGGAAGAGGCGCGAGAGGGTGAGCTGCTCTGTATGGCCAAAGTCCACCGGCTCTTGCGTGACCAGCAGGACAGACAGCTGGAGAAGCAGTGCCTCTGCTTCCTCTGTGACCACAGGGTTGGCCGCCATCTTCCTCCTCCACACCACAATAGAAGTCCCGCAGCTGCAGAAGGGCATCCTCCAGCTCTGCATCCAGGCCATGGTGAGCATACGGCGTTGCTTTGCCATAGTAGCCAGCATCGTTGCCGTCAAAGAAGAGGTGGAAGAGCAGTGCCAGCACGTGCGCCCACAGCTCTGCACGCTTCCTGACTGTCCTTGTTGAGGCTGTATGGCTTGCTGGCGTTAGGACCATGAGCATGGAAGAGGGCCTGCGTGGTCCGGCTGGAGCTGAGCAGCCCGCTCATCCACTCCACTGCCACCTTCTTGCCAGCAGCGTACACCCAGTGTGCTCCGTAGCGGTGGGCACCTCTCCAATTCTTGGGCTCACCACGTAGGAGGCCAAGGGCAGTGATGGGCTTGCCAGCCCAGTACATCTGCCAGTCCAGAGCACGCGCCCATGGGCCAAGGTTGCCAGTGTACTCCTGTGGCTGGATCTGCGGGGTGAGAAGACCGGCACTGTGGAGCAGCTCCTTATCTGTCTGGAGCAGGGTGCTCACCTTGGCCTTGGCCGCATTGTCCAGCTTGTCTGTGGACATGGCCGTACTGAGTGCTGCAGGCAGAGGCAGAGGCACCAATGTGGGGTGGGTGGCATGTACATAGCGGCGGTAGTTCTGCGTGTTCTCCCAGAACAACTGGATGGCATCGTTGCAGTGGTACTTGCTGGCACCGTCGGCATAAGTGTGCTGCTGAACGTGGCTGTTCATGGCCGACTTGCTCTTGATGCTGTACGTGCAGACAGTGCAGTGGCGACCACCGTAACTGCCTGCCAGCTCTGGGATGTACAGCACTGGCAAAAGCTCCTTCTTGAGCTCCACCACAGACGGAAGCTCCAGGTCCAGCTCTTGCAGAAGGCGTGAGCTGGCCTGCTGACCATCGTCCAGCGCATAGGAGTGGAACTGCTTGATGTGTGCCATGATCTCCTTCCCAATGGTACCAGTGCAAGTCCATAGCCGCAGTTGGGACGCGTGCAGACCAGGATGCGTGGGTGAGCCACCAAGCGGAGGTGGAACTCCTGCAGCTGCGTGATCTGTGCAGCGCTGATGCAAGCAGGAACATCAGTTGCACTGTTGCAAAGCAGAGAGGCTGGATGTCAGTGGAGTGCAGTTGACGTGTGGTGATGCTTGTGCAAATACAGTACATACCCGTCATCAGGCACGCTGCAGACCATGTTGGTGTTGTCAGTGGTGGCGCTGTTGGTGCCAGCACCAAGAGAGCTGTTGGAAAGGGCAGACATGTGAAGAGGATGCAGAGCTGGGAGCGGAAGAGTAAAGAATGAATCTTAGACCATCCAACAGCAAGAAGGCAGCCTCTTTATACTCAGCATCCGCCCAGCAGCCTCATGGCACGATGGGAAGAGACGCACAGCAGGGCATACGGGATAGACAAAGGAGCACGGCCAACTCTCTTGCTGGAGATCATCCTGGCCACACCAAGCAGTTGGCAGCTGTAGGCACTTGTCCTGCCATCTCAGAGGTTCTCCACCATGGAGACAATGGTGGACCGTAACTCAGAGAGGCTGCAAGCTTTGTCTTTTGTCTTCCTCACCCCTTTCATTGACCGGCTACAATGCATCTGACTCTTGCCGTCCACAATCTGTTGCCTGCAGCTTTATGGTCACAAAGCATGGTGCAAACAACCCAATCTGACTGACCGTGAGAGCAGGGCTGCCAAATTCCCATCCTTTGTACGGCCTTTGCCAGGACAACTGTCATCGGTTGTTCAGCTCAACCCACTTCTCTGACGGTAGCCACCTTGGACTGCTGATCCATTTCACACGTCTTTTTGCATCCATCCTTTTGCAAACATTGACGGTGTACCATTCCAAACTGAAGTCCTATCAATGCATACTCTCTGACCATCAAACATTGACACCCCCTTGGACAGCGGCCAGCAGAGGCAGTCACCAGGCCAACGGCGGCCATGCCAAAACGGTGTTGCGGCCGTAACGCATGTGGCCTGTGTCAGCAGAGCAACGGCCGCTTCAAAGGGACAGCGGGCCGTACCAGCCAAAATTGCAAGGTGGCCGTAGAGCACTTGAGCAGTGTCCGCAAAGGGACGGCCGCTTCGAAGTGATGGCCGGACGGCCTGCCAAAAAGGGGAGGGGGCGCAGGGCACAAGAGCAGTGACTGCATTTCCGAGAAATTCACGTGTCGCGGCCATCCCCAATTTCAAACCGTACGAGGCACTCCACCTGTGTCTTGCGACCGTGAATTGGTTTGGATGTGAGATCGCGGCGCATTGGGGCACACGGACTAGGGCGCTCCATTATTGGAGTTGGGCGCAGAGTGCTGATGATGGTACAGCGTGGTCCACCGATCCGCCAAAGGAGCGCGCCGCGGGCATGCCGTCATCGCGAGCAACGGATCATCCTCCACCCTCGGTGCTCTGTAGGACCCACCCATCCTATCGCAAACCGTGAAGTACTGACCGTAGTTGCATGTGAAAAACAAATGGTGCAAAGTATGATGCGAATGACCATTGATAATCTTTTCCAGCGGCGAGTTGCAAATCATATGCAAATCGTGGATCAAGATCGACCACAGATTCACAAAGACGAAGGAGCCGATCGAGATAACGCGGTGCAGGGGGAAGACAAAGGGGAAGACATGATATGGCAACAACTGAAAGTACCCATCCAACGGGTGGAAGGCATAACTCGCAAACGGCGTTGGGACCAGCCACTTGTGGTGCGGCTTGTGAATATGCTTATACAGTCTTGGATGATGTTCGATCCTGTGCACCCAATAGATCAAAAAGTCGGTGAAAACCAAAAACAGCAGCACCGACAACGCCGCATAGCCCCACCCGTAATCGCCAATGTTCTAGTACAATTTGCTATAACCCCTAACCTCAAACACAAACCACAGCACCGTCAAGAACACCAGCGGCAAAAAAGCATCCATCGACGACTGAATCTCCAACCTAACCTGGTTTTTGATATATCTCGGATGGTTTTCCATCTCCTTGTTGAAAATGTACTTGTACAACAGACTCACAAAGGTGAAATACAGCACCAAGATACCAAGATACATCAAGACGCAGAGCGAAACCCACTGACGAACGATGTTCTCCCTCGGCAACACCGACACATTCTGCAACCCGGACCAGTTGACTGCATTATCCCTCAACGCGTCAGCCACCACCTCCTTCAGCGCCATATTAGCAAACCAGTTGGATGGCGAGAACGCCGAGGTGCTAGCAGAGCCTGCCCATGTGGCTACGTCTGATGGTAGACCCAACATGCTGGAAAAGTCGCTGCTCAAAGTTGCGTCAGCAAGCGATGCTAGCGCGGAAGGATCGTTGGCGATCTTACGTGGCAAAGCAGGTAAACAGCAGCCCAGATCTTGTCGAGCACGAGATCCATGTTTTGGGGGGGGGGGTGAGAGAGACCTGCAGATAAGCATGCGTGGATGCGTTGGTGTATGGGATTTGCAAAGATCGGCATGGACAAAAAATGAAATGAAGATGATGGAGTGGCCGAAGATAGATGATGAAGCTGAAGAAGAGGGGAGGTCGATGCTGGATGCGCGACTCTTAGAAATTTGCCGAGAGAATGCGCCACCAGATGTTACAACCTTGAAGGAAGAGCCCCGTCAAATGCTGTGTGACGAGTGAATGTAAAGAGGAGAGTGGCAAAGACCAATGTGTTTAATATGAAGGTCGAAGAAGTACGACTTCGAGAGGAGTGACAGCAGAGCGATTCGCAATGCTATAAGTAGGTTGAGGAGGGGAAGGATTATGTGGTGGAGAAGGAAGGAAAGAGATGTAAGCTGCAGCTGAAAGATACAAGTCAGCTCTAAGGTTTTGTAGAGCAGCAAGAAATGGTGGTGCGAAATGGCCAAAGAAACAACCTTGGAGCCATTGAGTCTGCACAGAGAGAGACACACACACTTGACCTTCTCTGTAGAAAAGCACAGACAGCTGTCCAGTAACAAGAATCTCAAGATTTTTCCCTCTTGGTTGGCCGAGTTGTAGCTGAACTCTCTCACTTCTTTTCTTTGCCTCACCAATCTCCGCCGCTGAACAATAGAAAGAGAGAATCAGCGCGTTCTATTCTACGCAAAAGCATGTGCACACCATTCTATCATCTACAAAAGTGGCCTGTCCTTCTGTCAAATTTTTGCGAGATACCAACAGGGATTCATACGTCGTCTTTCTGCCACGGAACCACTTCTCCAGACAGCATATTTGCGGTGTGATGCGCTGCAGCACTGGATCTCGCCGCACAGAAAGTATGGGGTTTTTCTGACGGGCTGACGGCATAGACGCCGTGCAAAGCACAAGGAGAGCAAAGAGATCTCCATGTGTGCGCGTGCTTTTTGAACTCACAGGCACAAAGGCATACACTCCAAAATCTGGTGATTCTGGTTGTTTTTGCTGCGTTTCCAACAAGGCGCGAAAAAAAGAGCTACTGCTTCGCCACCGCTCGGACCTAAGAAACTTGGAAGAAAGCCCAAAGGCACGAGAGCAGAGGACCCTCGCTTCGAAAACAGAAAATTTTCGCCACAACCCAAAAAAAAGCTCGCATCCCAGCTCATGCTTACTCGGCCAAGAGAGACACAGGGGAGGGGAGGCATAGACGGTCATAGGATTGCGGGTCAGCGACAAAGTCTGCTGGCTCAGAGGCTCCCAGCCCGCCATAGGGGCCGGTCGAGCGCAGAGAAGAGCGGAACATACAGGCGGAACGCAAGGGAGGGATCGGGCGGGTAAAAAGAAAGAGGCGAGTGCGTGCTAACCACAGCGCTCGCCAAAGGAAAGATGATGGAGGAGAGAGAGGAGAGAGCGATGAGAGACCTGGCTGTGGGCGCGTAAGCGAGCTCAGATGAACACGCCGTCACGTGATGCAGACTCACAGACTGTCGCCAAGCTAGCTGGAATCAAAACAACCGGCAACGCAATAAAAGAAGCTTCTTTGAATTTTGGAAATGATTCCACATGAGCGAGTGTCTTTGCTTCAGTCGTTCCGCAGATAAGACTTGGATTGCGCCTGAAGAGAGGTGAAGAGAAGAATGTGCTGGGTTTGAGGGAAAAGTTGTCATGCCATTGAAGAGAAAAGCGGCTTGGTCTGTGCCGCTGTGACTTTTTGCCGCTTAACTCACCGCGATATCGTTGCTCGCAATGTCGTATCGCTTGATCAGGGCCATTCAAGTCAAGTGGCACAGTAACCTAAGAAGCTTCTCATCAGATGTTTCCAAACAAGAGAGATCAGCACCTCGTGGCCTTGTCCTTTCGTGAGAATTGGTCATATGTGCAACCCTGTCATACATTGTGGTGTGGAAGAGGCCCAAAAGTGCAAAGCAGAGCTGAATGCCGACAATGGCTGAGGGTAAGCTTGCATTCCTTGCACAGGAGAGGACGGTGGAATGAATATGCTAGGCAAAGACCGGCCAAATCAGATAAGCAACGTTTCTTTGCCGGCGGCAGCAAACTTTGGCCTCTGACACCCGATACATTTCTGCATCGGGAGATGACTCTGACATCCAAAGTCTGCCAAATCTTCTCCACCTTCTGATTCTTCCAACCTTCCGTTTCTTCTTGACCACATTTCCAACTCTCCTTCAGAGCCATTCTTCTCCATCACGATCTCATAACAATGCCGCATTCACACCATTCTCTAGCGGCCAGTTCTGCTCACATCCCAAAGATTCCCTCGCCTACGTCCTCCACCGAGCCCACTCTCTCGGCTTCACCCACTTCCACCTCTCTGAACACGTTCCACGAGCAAACACTTCTGAGCTGTATTTGGAAGAACTCGAAGCATCCATTACCCCCGCCACATTGCGGTCCACTTTTTCAGCATACGTCGTCGAAGCACCCCGACTGCAGGCTGAATATGCGGGTAGCTCACTACAAGTGTTGGTTAGGGTTACAAGGGGATTCCCAGTTAGGGTCAGCGACGTAACACTCCCTTATCTATGCATCACTGCAGAGCGCTTGGAACGAGCGCTAGCTTCACTGGAGCGGTGCACGTGACTGCTCACGTAAGCACTACGTCAGCAGTGGAGGCGATGTGTACAAAGGCTCAGTCCGCTTTGTCGTCGTCGCCTCTGTCTCACCACCATCACACACTCGCCGTTTTGCTCCGGCATTCGGCTTTTCACCTGCCCGTCCCGTCCCGTGCGTTGTTTCTCTTGTTACTCATGTTAGTTTCAATTTCTGCGGTCTCCCGCACCCTCTGCTACGCTCACACGCGACGCTCGACCGTCCGTTGCCTTGTACGGCCACGGCTGGGAGCTCGCGAGTGACTCGCTCGAGTTAGGCAATCAAACTTGTTTCGTTTCTGTTCCCATGCGAGAGTGATGGCGTGTGTGGCTGCGTGCCCGTGATGGTGATGGGCAGGCAATTGGCACAAATCTCATTGGCGAGCTGCTGGGTGGTTACATATTGCCGGGTAAGCCGTTGCCCAACATGATCTTCAAGACTTTTGCGCTGCAGGGCTTGTTTGGCGGACTGCAGTTTGTGCAGGATCTCAAGCTGGGGCATTATATGAAGATCCCACCTCGGTTGACGTTTATTGCACAGCTGTCAGGCGTGGTGGCGTGCTTTGTGCAGCTCGGTGTCAAGAGCTGGATGCTTAGCAACATTGAGGGGATCTGTTCGCCCAATCAGCCAAACAGCTTTGTCTGTCCGAACATCATGGTGTTTTACATGGCAGGTTTGATTTGGGGTGCCATTGGGCCGGCAAGGATGTTTGGGCACGATAGCATGTACAGCTCAATGTACTGGGCAATGCTGCTTGGGGCGCTGAACCCGATCCCGTTTGGATCCTTGCGCGGTGGTATCCCAGGTCGTGGATCAGGTATGTCTCGTGGCCGGTCATCTTTGCGGGTGTCGGTTTCATCCCACCGGCATCCGCGATCAACTATTTGTCCTGGTTCGCGGTCAGTTTCATGTTCCAGTATCTGGTCAGGAGGTACAACTTCAGGTGGTGGAGCAAGTACAACTTTGTGCTTGCTGCTGCGTTGGATAGCGGGATGATCATCAGTATGATTGTCATTTTCTTTATGCTTATCCTGCCCAAGAACGGCTCGCTGCAGTTGAACTGGTGGGGGAACACAGTTGTTAGCACCACGTATGACTATTGGGGGTATGCGTTGAAGAAGGCACCGACAGAAGGGTTTGGATCTTTCCCAAAGTATTGAGCTGGACACAGGTGCGGGTGCAAGCGCAATTGCAAAGATTTTGTTGTTTTGCTTTGCTTTGGTGGTGTATGCAAGTGTGTGCAAGTATATGGGGATCAGTGCGGAACGACGTTATGGCTTGACCAGCTTCAGCTGGTTGAAACGTGCCTTGCTGGTCACAGCAGGTGCTTCGGTGGTAAGACAGACTATGCTTTCAGCCTGGCGGGTCACTCCCCTTGCCCCTCGCCCCTCAACCTCTGCACAGCTCCTCCTAGCGCAGATTGTATGGCAGACCGATACGGGCTAAGTTATGACTGATTTACATTGGAATAATTTGATGGTAAGCTTGGGCCAGTTCACTGTCTGGGTTGTTGACTGAATTAGCATCCTAACTGAAAGCTGTCTGGCAAATGATGTCCAAGAGGACTCTGTTCACCCACAAGTTGCAGTCTACCACTGCGAAAGGCTTCTTTGATTCTTCCACTTGCTTCTTCAAATCTGTGTGAGGGGGTTCATTTTAGAGTAATAGATAGGAAATTGTTAGATCAAATTAGCGAACGAGAAAGCAGGATTCAGGTCAGTTGCTGATGGAACCCTAACCCTAACCTATCCTAATCCTAATCCTAATCCTAATCCTAATAGATGTGTGTCATTGTACATGATAATTCTGTGGTCTGCTGGTGGACCATTTTGTATCTGCCATTGTGACCTTGTAGCTGCCACTGTCCAGTTTGTAGTTGCCACTGTCCAGTTTGTATCTGCCACTTGGCCAACAGTTGCATTTGGAATGAGATGCATCTTGGTTTGATTTTCCCTCCAATTTCTTTGTATTTGCCACTCTGCATTTGTAGCTGCCACTCTGCATTTGTATCAAACCAAACCCTGGACAAGCTAGGTATCCTCAAAAGCCCAGCATAAAATGTATAACAAGGCTATTATAATACATACAAACACATAGCATTGTTTTTTCATTGCTCACATAATGGTATGCAAAAAGGAATACATTGGCAGTCAAGTGTAACTGTCAAATAGTGCACATTAATTTCAACTGACAAAAGAACTGTCTTGCTGTTGAACAGTGCCACAACTGGGCCTAGGATTTCAGTAACAAGATATCAACCATTTTAGGTTGGCATCAGATCTGGAGCCTGCCTGAGATGCCTGAACAATGATTCCTGATGTAAGCATGTAAAATGTGCAGCCAGATCAAAGGCTGGTCTTGAATTGGCAATGCAACAGCTGCTGGAGCCAGTATCTGATTTCAAAGTCACAAAAAGAAATTTTGGCCACTCCATGTTCATGCCAACTGGTGCTCCTGACATAATCTGACACTGCCAATTCATTCCTGCTTAGGGTTAGGGAGGCACCGCTTATCTGAGCCAGTATGGGAGCTCAAAGTGCCAAAAAAAATGGATGTTGCTCCCTTTCCATGTGAATCCTCAGTTCTGATGTAAACAGAGTGTCCAAGTGGATTGCTGGCCTTGTCAGCACTGTGCAACACCTTACACTGAAATCATACAACAGCTTCAACAGCAGCAACAAAGATGGCAAAGGCAAGGAGAACACACTCCCCTTTGTATGGGACCGAGGCACCAAGCATTTGCTCCACATGGCTGACACGGGTGAAGGAGCATCCAAGCCACTGCATCACCTCTGCACAGTGATCATTACTGTGTAACACAGCAGCAACCACTGGAAGGACAATGTCAGCATACCATCAAGTACACCAAGTCTGGCCCTCAGAGCTGCTGCCACTGTGGCAAACATCCATCAGCACCAAGCAAGAGAACCACACAATGTTCTTGGCCTTCTGGATGTGTGCTTTGATCCTGCCAATGTAGGAGCTGTTGATCCACTCACCATGGTTCCTTGGCAGCAGAAGAGATAGCAGAGGGAGCACATGTTGGTGAAGCCATCCAGTAGGGCCTTGGTACCAGTGGTGTTGACCTTGGGTGGAGTATCTGGGAGGATCACATGGTCAAAGGCAGAGTTGTCAAAGGTCAATGGCCCTGGACTTGGCTCCTGTGGTGTCAATGCTGAGGCAGTGAAAACATCAAGCACCTGCCTGCTGCTGCTGCTGCTACTGCTGCTGCTGCTGCTGCTGCTGCTACTGCTGCTGCTGCTGCTGCTGCTGCTACTGCTGCTACTGCTGCTGCTGTGCTGGTCCTGCTTCTCCAACAGTGGAGGCAAGTCCAAGCCAATCACCTTTTGAGGCAGTGTCGATGGACCAGCAACTTGGGACTTGCAGAGATCACAAAGTGCCAAGTCTGGCTGGCTGAGGCACGTCACCAGCATGCCATCCAGCATGCCATCCAGCATGCCATCCAGATACGTGGAAAGGACCAAGCGCCAGCACGTCTTCTCATTGATGTACTCCTCAAGGGTGACCTCCTCCTTACGCTGGGTGGCCAGCAGCACCACAGAGGCTGGATCACCGCTTCAACCTGCCTGCCTGACTCTTGGACATAACTGACCAAGTCCCAGGCGTCACCACAGTGAACCACAAGCTGAATGTGAGGTGGGTTGATGCCAGTTCCAATGGCAGAAGTGCCAACCAGGATGCGTAGCCTGTCTCTGGTCTCAGTGGCAGCGCACTTGAGCCAAGTATGGAGCATGGCCATCTTGCTCTCAGCTTTGATCTCAGAAGTCATAAAGGTGCAGCCAAGCTTGCCAGCCAGCAACTCTGCATTGCTTTTTGACTTGCAAAACACCATCACTGGACTGCTAGGATGGGCTCACAGCAAGCTCTGGAGGTGGAATTGGAGCTGCTGTGGATGCAACTTGCTTCACCAAGTAGGAAATGTTCTTGCAGTTAGTGGCAGCCCAGATCAGACCTGCTCCATCTTGCAGGAGCATCAGGGATTCCTTGAAGGAGGCTACCATGGAGGGTGGCAGCGTTGCAGTGAGGAAGTACAGAGGCACCATCACACTTGACATCAACCACTTGATCTTGTCCATCACTGGCCAGAAGTGCACTTGTGTGATGGTGACATGGCACTCATCAAAGAACACAGCTGCCAGCCACTCCTGCTGCTGCAGACTCTGGATCCAAAGTCCAAATGGCTCCAAGTAGCAGTTCTCTGCTGCAACAAAGACAAGTGCACTGCCTTCCACCTTGTCGGCACATTGGTAGCCAAGCCATTTGCTGGCAGCAATGCCAATGTCCTTGCATTGGTGCAGCAGATGCAATGTCCTTGCATTGGTGCAGCAGATCCTCCATCAATGCAATATACAGCACCACCACAACCATCACAGAGGACAATGGCAGCCAGTGGAGGGGTGCCATGAAGAGCACTGACTTGCCAGACCCAGTGGCCATGACCATGATCAGCAGTGACTCTCTGCAGTGGATTGCATTGAGTGCATAGGCTTGGTCCACCATCTTGGTGCACTGGCTGCCAGTGACCTTGAAGAGCACTTGACAGATGTCCATCAATACCACAGCAGAGCGGCTGCAGCTGACACCAACTTGGGGAGAAGTGGTGACAGTGTGGTCCAGCTTCTGCTTGATGGACCGCACATCAGCTTGGAACACATCCAGCTGCCACTTGAGTGCATGGATGGCCTTGGCCGATTCACCATTGCTTGATGGGGTGTGGAGCGGAACCAGCTGCACAACCTTCTCTTGATAGCTGGACCGCAGCTGCCAGAAAGCATGCCACCACTCAGAGACCTCCAGCATCGCCGTCATGCTATCCTGGTTGAGCTGGTGGAGCATGCTTGCGTCCAGGCCATAGTGCTGCTGTGCGGTGTTGGTGAAGTGGCCAGCTTGAAGATCGTGAGCATGGTCCTCCTCCCACTTGTCAGCGGTCAGCTTCTTGGGCCGGATGAGCTTGCAGTCGATGCTCACAGCCAGCTGATGCCAAGTGCGCATCATCAAACCACCAGATGTGGTGGAGATGTACTGCTTGCAGAGAGACTGCAACATCTTGCTGATCATGTTGGTATCCCATGGCTTGCCAGCATGATCCACAAGAAGCATGGCACTGGACTGGTGTGGCTGCACTGTCAAGTTGTACAGCAGGTGCACAAACGGCACCACCTGGCAGACATAAATGACGACCAAGCAGCCAACCGCATGCAGCAAGAACCGTGGAATGATCTTCTGCCGGCCAGTGCCTTTGTTGCTGGGCAGAGCAGTGAAGATGCTGCCATCGTGGACAAAGATGTTGCATGGTCCTAGGAGCGTGTTGGTGTGCTGCAGCTGGACCAGCTCCATACCTCTTGCTGGTAGACTGCTGCTGAGCTCGATGAGCATGGCAAGCAGCTTGGTGAACTCATCGTGAATGGTAAAGTAGGCTTGAGCTGCGGTGCAGTCAAACGCAACCTCCTTTGAATATGCATCAAGGAGAGGCTCGGCAGCAGAGGCTCGGTGGCAGAGGCTTGGCGGCAGAGGCTCGGTGGCAGAGGCTTGGCGGCAGAGGCTCGGTGGCAGAGGCATTACCGGCAACTGCACAGCAGAGGATGCTTGGCAGCGTTGGGGGCTCCAGCATAGCATTGGCAAAGCTGAAGCCTGGCTGCGTGTTGCAGATGTTGTCCCGCACCAGCGCTAGGTTGACCAAATGGATGTTGTTGGCTTTGGCCAGAAGACATAGCTGTGCCAGCTGCTGGTCTGCTTGCTGCAGCACACCATGCAGGAGAGCTTGAAGCCGCTCCACCACAATCTCCTCAAGGCCAAAGGTGATGGTGGCAAGATCTTTGCTCCAGTGAAAAGCAAAGCTGCTTGCATCATCTTGCGCCAGCACTTTGCCAAAGCAGTGAAGGGATTGCAGGTGTGTGCTGGCAGAGTGGCTGTTGTGGTGGACATAGCGCTTGAGGATGCCATCAGCACTGATGCACAAGTGAAGGAAAAGGTGCGAGAGCGTGAGCTGCTCTGTGTGGCCAAACTCCACCGGCTCTTGCATGACCAGCAGGACTGACAGCTGGAGAAGCAGCGCCTCTGCTTCCTCTGTGACCACAGGGTCACCGCAACTGTCTTCCTCTTGGATGCAACCATAGAAGTCGCACAGCTGGAGAAGGGCATCCTCCAGCTCTGCATCCAAGCCAAGGGGGTGAGCATACAGCTTGGCCTTGCCATAGTAGCCAGCATGGTCACCATCAAAAAAGAGGTGGAAGAGCAGCACCAGCATGTGCGCCCACAGCTCGGTACACTTCTTGACCGTGTCTTTCCTAAGGCTGTATGGCTTGCTTGCATCTGGACTGTGAGTGTGGAAGGTGGTCTGCATCTTGCGGCTGGAGGTGAGCAGACCGCTCATCCAGCCAACAGTGGCCTTCTTGCTGGCAGTGTAGATCCAGTGAGCACCATAACAGTGAGCGCCAGGCCAGTGCTTGGGTTCACTGTTCAATGCAGCAATGGCAGTCACCGGCTTGCCAGCCCAGTACATCTGCCAGTCCAGGGCATGTGCCCAAGGACCAAGGTTACCAGTGTACCCTGATGGCTGGATCTGCGGAGCAAGGAGACCAGCATGGTGGAGGAGCTCCTGTTCCATCTTGATGAGAGTGCTGACCTTGGCCTTGGCGGCATCGTCCAGCTTGTCTGCAGACATAGCCATACCAAGTGCTGCAGGCAGAGGCAGAGGCACCAATGTGGGATGGCTGACATGCACGTAGCAACAGTAGGTCTGGCTGCTCTCCCAGAACAACTGGACAGCGTCATTGCAGTGGTACTTGCTTGCACCGTCAGCATAAGTGTGCTGCTGAACATGGCCATTCATGGCAGACTTGCTCTTGATGCTGTACATGCAGACCGTGCAGTGGCGGCCATCATAGCTGACTGCCAGCTCTGGGATGCACAGCACCGGCAAGAGTTCCTTCTTGAGCTCCACAGCCAAAGGATGCTCCAGCTTCAGCTCTGGAAGGAGCAGCTTGAGTGCAGCTAGCTGAGCATCCACCAGCATGTAGGAGTGGAACTGCTTCACATGAGCCACCATCTCCTTGACCAATGGCACCAGTGCAAGTCCATAGCCGCAGTTGGGACGTGTGCAGACTAGGATGCATGGGTGAGCAACCAAGCAAAGGTGGAACTCCTGCAGCTGCATGATCTGTGCAGTGCTGATGGGAGCAGGATCAGCAGTCAGACTGTGGAAAAAAGCAGTAGATTGTCAGTTATTGCACTGATACATGGTGACACATGTTGCAAATGCATACCTCTCACCAGGAGAGCTGGGGACAGAAGTCACCACACACTGGGTGTTGTTGTTTTGGACATTGGTGCCGTCCTTGCCAGCACCAAAAGAGCAGTCAAAGTGTTGTGACATGGTGAAGAGAGATGCAGAGCTGGGAGCAGAAGAGTACAGTGAGTGAGTGATGAATCTCAGTGAGTCCATCAGCAAGAAGCCAGCATGTTTATATTCAGCATCACCCTCAGCAGGCTCAAACAGGATCGGCAGAGACACACAGCTGAGCATATGGGACAGACAAAGGAGTGCAACCATGTCTGTCTCTCAGCTGGGACCATCACAGCTGCACCAAGCAGACAGCAGTCATAACAATCAACTCATTCAGTGCAGACAATGTCAGACTGTAACTCAAAGAGGCCGTAAGCTTTGTCCCCCATGTCTGCTGGCCACAACACCATCCACAGTGGGAGATCATCCAAAGTTCTCACCACTCACACCCTTTATTGGCAGACTGCAAGGTCTGACAGACACTTGGATTCTGCAGCAGACAGCTTGAGACTCATGGTCACAAAGCTTATGGTCTATGGTCACAAAGGGTAGGGCTCACGGTTGCAAAGCACTGTACAAGGCATGGATCCAAGAAAGTGTTACTGCTGCTGACCGTGAGCAGCCACAAGACTCCCACCCTTTGTATGGCCCTTGTACAGCCCCCACTTTTTGTATGGCCATCATTGTATGGCCCCCACCCTTTGTACAGCCATTGTATGGCCTTTGCACAGCCAAGAGAACAAAGCATGGACCATCCTTAGTGGTCCAGCTCAACCCACTTCTGACTGCAACCACAACCGTGTCGGACCGTGGCCATGATGAGCAGCTGCACATGCTGACCATCCATTTCATGTGTCTTTTCTGTTCCGTGATTTTGCAAGCATGTAGGGTGGCCATGCTGAAATTGCATTCAAAAAGTTGGATAGGGCCACAGGGCACCAGAGCAGTGTCCACGCCGGCCTGCATTTCCCTGCATTTGCACACCTCGTGACTGCAAAAAATTTCAAACTGTAGAAGGCACTAGAGCAGTGTTTTGGCCCAGCGACTGTAGATTCTTTTCCATGTGAGATCGTTGCACATTTGGCGGAGCAGCCGTGGCCGTAACCAGCGATGTATGGCCACTGCCTAGGGCTAGAGTCACACACAGCAGTCAGCTCAGAAACACAGTGCAGTCTTCAGTCTGCAGTCTGCAGTGTGCGGTGTGAGCGGTGTGCAGTGATTGGTCTGTGGTTTGCAGTCTGTGGTTTGCAGTCAGCAGTTTGTGGTGTGAGCAGTGTGAGCTCTGTGGTCTGCAGTCTCTGGCTCAGTTGCCGTCAAGCTGGGGCTGGCATGTGCAGTCAGCTGCTGATGGTGACTGCAACTGCTGGCCATTGCACACTGAAAAAGTTGGATTTGGCCCCTGGGCACTAGAGCAGTGTGAGTACATGTCTGAATTTCCTTGAATTTCCACACATCTGACCGCAACCAATTTCAAACCGTAATGGCACTGGACCAGTCTCTTTTGCGCTGACCGCAAGCAGCCCTCCACCTGGCCTGACACATCCATTTGGCAGAGCAGCCGTGGCCGCCTCCAGCCACTTGTGTCAGCCGCCTAGGGTTAGGGCTAGGGCCAAGCCTGGGACAGCAGTCACACCGACACCACTGCCTCCTCACAACTCCCCCCCCCCCGCTCTACTGATGCATGCCCCTTCGCTCGCCACCACCATCACTTGTGTTTGCTTGGGTTTTGGCACGCTGTGGGAATGGGTCCGGTCGACAGGCAGGAGAGGTGGAGGAAGGATTGGCCCCCCTGGGGTTCCAAGAGTTGATTTGGCGTCAACCCCAAGCCCCGAATCCTCACCCAATGAATTGCCCGCAAAACAAAGAGAGAAGTTAGCCTTGACAAACCCGCGCACCTTCACATCCAATTGGCGAAAGATATATCTTTTGTTCATTGCTCCCCCCTCCCCTAATCTCGTCTACACGAAAAATGTCAATCAAAACAAACACTTAAAGGCTTTTGCTTCTTCAAAACCCTAACCCCATCCCCATCGTCTGCTGCCGCCACTTGGCCGTCAAGATTTGTGCGCATGTGTGGAAACACGACATCGTTATCCAACGGATCGCTGTTGTACCTGTCCACCTGCGTCTCGCGACTCTGCACCGTCTGCAGAAAGGCGGTAAAGATCTTGCGGATGCCAAGGTGATCCAAACAGGGATACTTGTTCGACTGAGTGATCCCACGAATCCAAATCGAAACGGAACCCGTGTTGACGATGGTTTTCGCACAAGGTTCGCCTTCCGGTGCCGCTAGATCGAGCAGGATCGTCAACAGGCCACGCTTGGTGAGCGCTTCATCGCCTGCGGCCAAGTTCATCAGCTCCGGACCCGCCAAAAGTGGATCGTGCGTCAATTTCGTTTTCTCTGCGCTCGAGTTTGGTATTTAGCTTCCCATGCAACATAGCTCATTTGGCACGCTGCTATCACGTCCGTGTTGACATCGTTGCTGCTGCTGCTGCTTTGGGCTGGACCCGCTTGCCGCTGCGACGAAAACTTGTGGTCCAGATTGCCGATAAAGACGGGGATGATGCCATCGATGCCATGTTGCGACGACTTCATCTGAAGCGCGACGCCCCGCTTCCAACAGTGCCACAAAAACTCGGGAGAGATCTGCGTAAGGTTGTTGTTGAGCACGTCAAAGTGTGTGAAATGCGTCCAAGCCTGAACATCCGTACCAGCATCATCATAGCATCTTGACGCCATCTTGCAGACTTTGTCGATCCTATCATTGACCTTGCTCTGTTCAGCATGATCCAGTTGGACCATTTCTGCGAGGATCTTGTTGAGCGGGACGGGCTGATGCAGCAAATGGGCGTGTGAATCACGGCCGATATTGTTGCTGTTGCTGTCGGTGGAGAAACAAGGCGTGGCTGGGTCGTAGGCGCACTGGTTGTCAAGCTGACGAAGCTCTTGGAGCTTGACGGCGTCCCAAGCAGCCATCCAGGCGATACGTGACATGAGTTCGCCCCTGGTGCCTCGAAAGAGATCGATGGAGGCCGAAGGCAGGAAGAGCGTGTTCAACGTGTGCAACATGGAGCCATACCGCTTGGTGGCCAACTCAAGAGAAAGCTGACGGTCCTTGGCGATCTCGGCTGGTGTGGGAAGCATGGTGAGCGAGGCGGCGATGGCTAGTACGGGTTCGCTGGGCGATTCGACTTGGAGGACGCCTTCGGGATCTACTTGGGTGAGCATGCGCATATGACGATCTACGGCGTTGCGCGAAAAGGAGAGTTGTTGTCCGAAAAGCGCGACGCTGCCCGAGCGTATGGGTACAAAGCGGAGGGCAAGGCGCGAGGCGAGGACGCTAAAGCACTGTTCGATGCTGCCATCGTAGTCGTCAGCACCAAGCAGCTTCTGCTTGGCGGTGACCCAAAAGTCGATTTCGCTGGGGAGGAGGGAAGCCCAGAGAGGACGGCCGTAGAGCTTGATAGAGTTGAGACTGGCCACCTGGGCAGCCGAGTCGAGGCCGGTGTGCTCGGCACGAAGCAAATCAAAGCCGATGGCAACAAAGGTGGGCAGTGGGCGTGCACCGACGTGGCGTAAGGATGCTACTACGCCGTTTGCGTACTGGTAACGGATGGGTTCGACGAGGCTCGAGGCGCCGCTATTGGTGCTGAGCAGCACCAACCAGAAGCACGTCATCTCATGCGAATGATCTTGCTCGAGCTGCATCATGTAATTCCAAGCACGTTGTAGGCAAGGAAGTGCATCGTCAGGCAAATCGATGCACTCGTCCACTGCAACAAAGACAGGAGGGACAGGAGCCTGGGGCGTGTCGTTGACCTTGTCTCGACAGTGAAGCTGCACCTGTTTGAGCTGCTTACTGAGCTCAAAGAGAGGCGGCTTGAGATGCGTCTCAAAGATGTCTTGGTGGTTGGGGGGGCTTTTGCCGTTGGGCGCTTTCGTGTTGGCAAGTTGGAGGACACGGTGGAAGAAGGTTTGGCGCTTTTGCTTGATGTTGGTATCGCCGTATTGGTTGAGTTGGCCGAGATAGTTGAACTTGGCTTCAGCATGCGTCAGCTTTTCGAGGTCTTGTGCCAGAATCTCGAACCAGGCGGCAAGAAAGACGGCCAGCTTCTCCTGCATGCTGATCTCTGTAGGACGATCGAGAAAGGTGCGGAGTTGGAGATCGGGAAGCGGATAGCCCTTGCGTGCATCTGCAGGCGTGTTTCTGGCGCAAATGTAGAGGAGCGGAGCCATGTTACCGAGTTGGAGGAGCATGCGAGTCTTTCCGGTACCACTGGATTGGACCAAAGGAGTGCCTTTAAAGTAAGGCAAACTCTGGAGATTCGAGGTCTGGAAGAGCTCGGTGTTGACGCGCATGGCGAAGCGAAGGAAGCGCTGTGGGGCATCGCCTTGAAAGGGACGGCGTATTTGGGAGTTGAAATGGCGCTCAATGTCGGCGAGGGCGAGATTAGATTCGTTGGCGGACGATGGAGTGGCGGGAGTGGTGATAGTGCTATCGCAGAGGCAGTTGATGAGGAAACAGATGGCAGCGACGGGTTCAAGTTTGGGAGCGAGGTTGGCAAGCAAGCTGAGGTGCGAGCTGAATTCAGAGCGGCATTCGGCAACGGTGGGATCGATGCGCACTTCTTTGAGCAAGGGAAAGCTACGAAGCAAGGTAGCTCCGTGCATTTTCATGATGGAGAGGAAGGCCGTAGCGCTGTATGAGCTCGTGTCATGACCACTCTTTTGCCACAGGGCGTGTGCTTTGAGCAAATCATTCCAGGCCACATCGGTGGTGTCGATTCTGTCTGCATCCTTCTGTGCCTTGTTGGCTCTGGGCGAGCGTTGCGCCGAGCGCACACCCGTTTGACTAGTGGGTGTGTGCGGCCTGTGATCCGAGCCGGCGGTGACATGCGACTGATAAGCCGACGAGGTTTCATGCAGATGAGCCGCAGCTTCCAAGATGCCGTCGGTAGGCAGCGGAGTGTTGGAGTCCAACAGAGATTGACATTCGTCGATGAAGATCCTGGTGAGTACGGCCACTTGCGTGGTCGACGACGCCTGTTGTTGCTCAGCAGCCGAGGCGGTTGTGAGGATATTTCGAAGAGTTTCGCGAAACACGTTTGGCTCGATGGCGTTGGGTGGCATAACGAGCGAGGGCTGCGGCGAGGACGAGGTGGTGGTGGTTGAGAGGATAGCGGTAGCAGAGCTTGCGATTCAAATCTGTCGCTCCGCCACTCGGCTCGGTGGCAATGGCCCGTGCGCTTCTCGATTGCATCCACTGATAAGCCACTTTATCGTCCGGGAGAACCTTTTTCTTTTTGTTAGAGTGTGTCTTTTTGCACAAGTTGGTAAAATTTTGCAATTCACGAACCAATTCAGGCTGGCTGGCTCCAAAACCACGCTTTGGATTATTAATAAATAAGAAAATTCTGGCGTTTGACTGTTTGTCAGAACTCATTTCTAGCTTTTTTTTTTTCTTTTTTTCGGCCGAGCAGCGGCTACTTGGACTGGCTGATGACGAGCTACAGTAGCTTGTGTCAACACGAGTATATACTTTTAGATATCCCTCTTGTTCTCTGCCGTGGAGACACTTTGTGCGCGCAAAGTAGAGAGCAGGCAAAGGGGCCATGGGATAACTAGTTGGCCTTGGATGTTTTTGTGAAGGAAAGATGATTCGTGGCCAATGTCAGGTCGTTGGTAGCAGGACGAGAGGAGTGGTGTGTCGAGCCGACGCTGCCCACTCGGTGAGCCATTGGACGGGGTTGCGCAAACTCACGGTTTGCAACGAGCATCGTGCCGTCCGCCTGGTAGCATTCCGGGGCGCATAGTTGCAATGCAGGCCTTGAGCAGACTCGACAAGCCAACGTCGAGGTGGGCTTGCTGACCCAAGTGGACACCACCAAGCCTGTTGTGCATGTTGGAAAGGATCAACTCCCATGGGAGTGGTCACTGGAAACCGTAGCAAACCATCGATCGGTGGAGCTGCACGGCGAAAATCAATCCAGGTTGGTCGTCGTATGCTGATACTGCTGTACAGGAAACATTGAAGCCGACAAAGACAGCCTGGATCAACTCGCAATTGGCCTTGATACCGGCAAACTTCGCACATGTCCACAGCAGAGAATCAGCGTAGCTCTCGAGCCTTTTTTTTTTCATTGGAAAACCCTCTACTGCTCGTATCCACAATCAACCTCAGATGATCATCCCCTATCGACGAAAAGAGCGCAAACTTTTATCCAGCGTAACATGCTGACCCTTTAAAACTTCGTTCCCAACAGACAACCCCCCTCCGAACCGCCGGTGTTGAGAGTCTTGGATGTGATCCAGCTGGTCGCAAGTTTCGCCACGTGGTGGAACCAGGCAGAACAGGCGGAGGCACCTCTCCCCAGATGACTGCAAAAACGGACACAACACCCCCCGTCAAACGTGCAACCGACAACCCTTACCACTACTAGCGCATCGATCAACCGTTTTTACGCCTTGGGAGAGCGTCACTTGCTGTAGACGGTAGCTGCTGAGCTCGGTGAACAAACCCCCATCTTGAACGGGGCGAGGGGAGGTGAGTCACAAGGGGAGTTGGGGGGGAAGGGGCTGGCAGAACGGAGGGATTGTACAAGTTGCAGGTCGGGGCAGATGCGTCTTCCCTACTGTATCTGCTGCTGCGCTACAACCTTTCTGCCATCTCTCCCCGGCTCAGTTCCACCCCTGTTGATACCACACCCTTTTGCTCTCTGCACGTGATCGAGTGGGCGCGCACTGATGAAACCACCGCCCCCTGTGTCATCTCCTCCACCAGCCGGGCCAACCTTTTGATGAGAGACTTCCATGTCGGCTTCGCTCACCTTGACGAGGGAATCCATACCTGCCTTTGTCAGCGATCCGCTCTTGTGGGGTTCAACTCAATGATGGCTGAGAGAGAGAGAGAGAGAGAGAGAGAGAGAGAGAGAGAGAGAGAGAGAGAGCAACGTCTCGCCCACCGCCGCCGCGCAAACATATATCAACGTGACAATGCTTCGAGAAAACACAAACGAATTGCCCCTGGGTAAATCGCTAACCCCCCCCGACCTGACCTTCACATCCCCCCCAAGTTGAAAGAAATCTGCTAGTGGCTGGTTGTTCTCAGCAACGACAAGAACGAGTACAATGCCAGTAAAACGTGGGGGTCTGTTGACTTTTTCGTCTTGAGAATCACAAGCTGTTGGGGGCAGCAACTGCGATGGGAACATTGTGGGCTCGTTCGTTTTTCAACGTATTTGCGTGAGCGTTCTGTGCCTGCTACGGCGGGGGGGGGGGGGGCGCCTTACGGGATGGTGGATGGTGGAAAAAGCGCGCACGCGTCGCTCTGAGCACAACCTTGGGGGGGGGGGGGTATCGCTTCTATCGGTTTGATGACACCCGTCCCACGCTACCAACCATATCCCTGTCCTATAGCAGGGCCACCACATTTTTACACATCTTGCATTACATCGCGCTTGGTGTTCAGTCATGCGAATCTCGATCCGTGGGGCTGCTGTGGCAGTGTTTGTTGTTGTCGACGCATCTGCAAGGCGGTGCGCAAGACGGTGCTCCACTCCCACGCGGATTCGACGTGTTTTGGATCGAGCGACAATACTTGGGTAACTATGTGGTCGGACGAGGGTGGATTGCGCAGCAGTTGACGCAGGCTCATGGGCAGTTTAGCCGCATCGAGCGTGTCGGTGGCATGATGGGTGGCATCATCGCTTGTGGGATCGGCGAATCGGCCTCGCGCTTGAGCCACCGCTGGACGATCAGCGCCAGCAGAGGACGAGCTCGCAACCGGCTGCTGCGAGTCGAACGATCGATCCGTATCACCACCACAGACCACCGCCGCCGCGCGTGATGATGCTTCCAGCAGCTCGTCGGAATGAGAGCCAGACTCGTCGCTTGTGGTTGCGGACCTAGCTGATGATGCAAGATGCGCAGGCGATGGACGGTTGGCTGCTGAGGACGGGTGGACGCTTTTGATGGATGTAAAAGCGTTTGGTATCGATGATCCAGGGACCAAGGGCGATGCCAGCCCAGCGAGAGAGGAGGAAGCGAGGGAGAGCGACAATAGTCCACGTACAGCAGTGGCATTGGTCACCATCGAGGCGCTCGAACCGGCTGGTGAACGAGCGCGAATGTGTTGTCCATCTGCAGGCAATGTTTGCGTTTGCTCGCGTACTGGTCATGCATCACCGAGGTCAGACTCGTCATCCCATGGCATGCTGTGTTGGAGAGTACAATTGTGGGTTAGGTCAGGTGTCAATCAAAGGATTGGCATATCTAGCATCTGAAGTGATTATTGATTATCAATGCAGATAATAGATAACCTTGATGAGGAGTGAATGATCTTGGGCACATATTGCTGTTCTGATACCAGTGACCTGGTAATGTGGGGAGAGTGTACTCCTGGAGGTAACAATTGTCAGAGGCTCAGTAGCTTGGACTTGTGCAGGTTACTGATATGTGAGGAACTAACTGGTCTGCACAGAGTGGATGTTCTCTGTGCCTATGATAAGTGCTTGGTAGAGGAAACAGGAACTAAATTTGATAATAGACAAGTCTGTGGTTATATTACATGACTGTCTTATATATGAGTGACTCTATCCATCTGGTGTACCCTCCTGTCTCTCTGTATTAACCCATCATTGTCAGTACAGACAATCTGTGATGAGCATGGACCTGGACCTCCTGTCACAGATCTCTCCAAGTGGTCATGCACTACCCAACATCCTGACTCAATTCTGTCTTCTCCCATTGGCTGATCCATGCCTCACGCCCAATTGGTTGAGGCATCTGTTGTACCGAGGTTTAAGACTCTCCTCGATCCCTGAGCTCAACAAGGAAACCCATTCCCATTCTCATTCTCATTCAAATCTTGAGTCAAAAACAGTTCAACCAACTGACTGCAAGGACAAGTTGGACAATGTGCACTGTCAGCTGGGAGCTGGTGATGTGTGGTGTGGGTTCTAGGCAGCAAGTGTATGGTGACAGTAGAAAGTTGTGGATGTTAAATCATGGTCAAGATGATCCTGTGTGCATTTGGTGCTTTTGGTCATGAGACTCTGAGCATGCCAATGATGCAATCCTGCTCATTCTCTTGGCCAACAATGTTGGGTTCCCTTATAGCCTCTTGAACTCAATGCAGATCGCCCCCCCCAAGCAAACATGATGCATGAGGTCAACATAACTTGAGTGCAATGCCAAAGTGCTCCCCCCCCCCCAAACTTTTTCTCCTAAGTGTTTCTCTGCTTCTCTTTTTTTTTGGTGAGTCTGCCTGCCTACCTACTATGCCAAGGAGTAATGCTGATATCAACTCTGCTGTCAAGCCTTGGTGGCACCCTCTTTTTTTGCCTTTCTAGTCCACAGCAGCACCATTTTGCTGACCTGAACAAACCCCCCTCAAGTCTTCACACTTTTTTGTCCTGCACTGCTGTGGCAAATCAAGATGCTTGCACATCAACCTTGGTCCCTTTTACTGGGGTTGCAACTCTCTCTTCATCTAACTTACCAGATCTGTATCTGTTATGCAATACTACAGTTTCTATCCAGTGCCATTGGCAAATGCAGACCAATGGATGCTCCCTGTTGCTTTGAGCCCAGTCAGCAGTATACTGTACCTAAAGCCTTAGCCAGCCATCTCTGTGCACCACCAAAACCAAATTGTTCATGGTATGATTGAACAGAGATTGTTTGTCTTTTGTTGTGCAGGTCAAGGTGGGGGGCAATTCATGATCTGGAATCCAAGCACAGCTGCACCCTGCCCTTGTCACTGCAGCACAGCCTGAACATTCCATGGGGCAAAAAAGGGGGTCTTGACAAAGAGTAGCTGTTGGAATGTTTCCATTGCAACTTATAGCACAGTGCATGCAAAAAAAAAGAGTGGCACACCCCCACCCACCCCTGCTCACAGCTCCTTGGCTGCTCTTTTTCATCTGCAACCAAGGTTGGAGAGATTCGATGCGGCGGGAGTACATGCAGGAGCCAACCTGGGGACGACAAAAGCGGAAAAAAAAGGGTGACACATAAGGATGTAAAAGGCGACAGTGAAGTGTTGAACAGAGAGCCAAGGTGGAGTCAAAAACTTTACCAGCACAAGTCACAGCGACAAGAGGGTCAGCCCCCATGATGATGACTGATGACAATGTTGACTGGGAGCAGAACTGCAAGCAAGGGGACAATGACAAGCATGTGCAACCACAAAGAGGTTTGGCGGATGGGCCAAGATACAGCTTCCATTGTACCAAGAACGAGTGCTACTTACAGGAAAAAGAAGAAGTTTTCCCAGAGCAGAGACCAGCAACGATGCCTGTGATTGATGCATTTGAGCAACTTGAAACCAAGAGGTCAGTCTGCAAGGTCATCCATCCAGGTCCAAAGGTGTGTGTCCAAGCCTACTTAGCTTTAGTAGCTCTCAAAGTCCCTGGCATGAGTAGCTTTGCTGTGCTCTAGATCGTTCCATTTGCCAAGAGTGTGCTTTATGACCAAAGTGCTGAGGGTGAGCAGAGAGTGCTGCTGACCAACATCTTGGCTGGAAAGCACTGAACTGTAGAGCATGATGCAAATCATTTTGACACTGGAGTCATGAGTACCTTCTGTCAACAATGAAGAGATTGCAACAGCAGAGTTGTGGCAAGGTGGGTCCAACTTACCTTGTCTGGCATCATTCACTACCAAGGCCAAGGCAAAGGGCAGAGTCTTGCTCTTTGCTCAACTGCCTGAATCTTCTGACCATTGTGGCTCTTTGGCAGAATTAATCGTGCCTGCATGATGGCATTGCTGGCTGCCACACAAGCAATGATGCGAGCCGAGCAACCACGTCGTCCGCTATCGCACATCGCTCCTTGGCGCCACTCGAGATTGTTCCTGTACAAAGGCTAGCAAAGCACCATCCTGCTCCAAGCTCTTGCAGCATCGGCTCTCTTCCATGACGACTGTCTGCGTCCCTTTCCTTCTAATGCCCTCCTCTTGTCGAATCCCACGATTTCCACTTTTGTTGGTATTGCTCTATATGCTCTGGTGCAGTTTCGTGCCTCGTCGATCTGCCAAGAGGCAGTGTTTGGTGGCCACGAGCTGATGCGTTTCCAGGAACGTATTGAGGCATTTCGAAAGCTCCTTGATGGGACGGAGCACATGATCGGGCCGACGAGCTTGTCGCCGCAGAGCGTTTTCATCCGTGGTAATGCAAGCGCGGATGAGTCGCGCCAGCTTGGCCAGTTGATGTGGATTCAGTGGATGGTTGGCATCCGAGACATGCCAGTACCACGTACATGCCAGCACTTGACGCCTCACCTCGTCAGTGGCGGCGAACAATCCCAATCGCCGACGACCCTGTCCAGCTTGCTGCTGCTGCTGGCGGCGGTCCGTACCGTGTCTCTGAACGAGTTGCTCAAAGTCGGTGTGCTTGTCAGGTAGGATCAGGCTCAAATCGTTGGCACGCATCATGAGAATCCTCTTTCCCTGATCGTCCCAAGCTTGCTCGCTGCGCTCAGCGTCTTGCCACATTCGCGACATGTAGTGAGCCATGCATTCCTTGCTCTTGACCGTTCGGGGCAACGGCGGATGTCGAATCTCCTTGGCAGCCAACGCTGAGGGCGAGCCGATGCACAGCTTGGTGCAGCTTTTTTTCCAACCACCATGTCGACTCGCCTTTGCCTTGACAGCGCCATTCGTGTTGCGCTTCTTGGACGGCAGTGGCTGCACTCCTGCACATGGCTCGTATCGCGAGCTCCCTCGCTCCGATGATTCGGCTTGCTGGTTAACTTGCTGGTCCACTTGCCAGAGCGGCGAAAAGGTGGCCAGGATGGCATCGTTGACAAACTCCCTGAACTCTGTCCAAGAAACGAGCTCGACGACGTCCCTCAGGTGCTCTTGAACCGAAATCGGAACGTGCGACTTCCACTCGAGTGCTTTCGAGGCAGCAACGCCACCACCATTAGAACCGCTTCCAATTGGCACCAGCAGCGACAAAACAAAGGCGTGGAGCGAAGCGATCTCGGCGACAATCAGCCGTCGACCGGGCAAATATTGAAACAGCAGAACTGCTACTGTTTCGGTCGAGAGCGAGCAGCTCGAAGAGACAGTTGGCCAACCCAACAAGGGGTATTCGACACCAAGAAAGAAGTAGAGCGAAGCGTTGCGAGTCGGTACAGCTACAGGTGTGAAAGCATCATCCTGTGCCATGTGACGGACACAGCCCAACACGCCCATTTGGCGGAGCGGATTGGTACGCCCCCCGCTTCCGGCGCACGGCCACCTAGGGCTAGGATTAGTAGGATATGGGATGGTTATGGACTTGACTGTACAGTACATGAATCTCGCATCTACGTGAACTATGTTAGGGTTACAGGCAAGAGAGGACATCAACGCTGGAAGACAAGCTTGGCGAGTGGACATGGCGCAAAGAATCACGAGGCTCAAACTGAACAGTGGCATCAGTCAGGGTGCTCTTGCAGGAACTCATCGCTGCTGATGACCGTGGCATTGTCCGGGTCCCCTTGGACAATCTCGTGGAGCGATCGTGGTTTCTGGTTCTGGCTACTGGAGACGATGAAAGGGTGCGAGTCGAGATATTGTCGAACCCTAAGTCGTCTTAAGGTATTCAAGACCGGTCGTTGGTTCTCAGACGTTGTTGACGAAGTTCGGGCAAGCTTTCAAAAGAGGCGTCGTGTGCTATGTGTGAGCTAACGAGAGGCAGGGAGGGAGGTAATGGTGGTGGCGGTGAAGGTGATGATGTAGGAGAGCAAGCAAGGGGCGCCAACAACTTGCCTATCACCTCGAGGCGTGACGTCCAAAGCGACATTTTTGGATCAAGCCCTTGAACAGGGAAACAATCGCATCCACTGTAACGAGCGTGATGATTATTGAAGAACCACAATCACAGTCGACGCAGCAAGGTCCCTTGCCCACCAACTTCCTCAAACTCGCAGCAGCATGCGCTACCTCGGGGCGGACCCTTAGCTATCGACGCACCAAAGCAGGACACGGCACGCGTCAAGACAGGCCATCGCGGGCAAATCGCTCATACCACCCAAGGTCGGGCTACGGGCAGCAAGCAACACCAAGGGTATCACTTATCGCCCAGGGACTTCCGATGGGCTTCCAAGGCGCTATCAGGGCAAAGATGGGTGATGTGCACCAGCCACATCATTTCTCAGGCTCCGTTGATGGTCAAGACCCTCAAGGATCTTTTTTTTCATGTTCTTTGCGGTCTAACATGCTTGCTCCACGTTCTCCCTTCTATCTCGGCAAGCTGCACTCAGCTGCCTTGACTGCTGCTCGGCTTGCTCGAGATGCGTTGAGAATGCTAGCCCAGTCGCTCGCAAATCTGTAACAAGATCTCCCGATTCGATTGATCTATTCTAATTTTTCTAAGCTGATCGCTGCCCGATGAGAAAAGTTTTGACTGAGATTAAATTTGCTAACTGAAGCAGACCCCTGCAAAGCGCTCTCTCCGAGTCGCCATGGTAATGTTTAAACACGACGAACGAACTTCTACTGGTCGCTGTACTGCTTGCGCTATCTCATTGTCCCATACGCTTACATGTATTACCCTTGTTGGTCTTCTCACCGCTTGCAGCTCGAAGAGCTTGGTCCGAGACTCGGCAAATTTAGAGAATGACGCGGGGCGCGAGTTTTACTCCACCTCTCGGTATCGACGCTCAGGGAAGGCTTTTTGACCTCATGACTATGTTGTTGCAAAGACGAGCTTCAGGGACTTCCATGTTCGTATTACATCAATCTTCTCAATGGCTTCTTTAAGATCCTTTTATAGGAAAAAAGGAAATGGGGGACAAAAATATTTGTTTGCGAACCGTCTCGCAGATTGATTCTTCTATTTCCTCCTACGGGGAAGGCTCTGCAACTATCACGACCTACACAAGTGTATTTTATATTAATATCTGCAAAGATAATTGGTCGACAAGGTCAATCAATGGCCTCGAGACCATGCAAAAAAGGCCAGACTTGCCCCGGGATGCGTTGCTGGGCAAAGAAAAGAAAAAAGAAAGAAAGAAAGAAAGATAAGAAAAAAAATATAAAAAGAAAATATAAAAATATAAAAACTAAAAAAGCGAAAAGATAGAAAAATAGAAAAAATGAAAACAAAAAAGTTGAAAATTGAAAAATACAGTAGAAATAAAAATAAAGAAAAAGAAAGATAGAATAAAAATAAGAGAAAAAGAAAAAGAAAAAAAAGAAAAAAGCGAAAAGAATAAAAATAAAGAAAAAGAAAAAAGGGGCAAAGGAATTAAGCGAAAAAAAAAAGAAAAAAGCGAAAAAAGAAAAAAAGGAATTCAGAAAACAAAAAGAAAAGAAAAGAAAAATAAGAAAAAAGGAAAAATAAAAATAAAAATAAAAAAGGAACGAAGAAATAAAAAAGGGAAAAAGAAAAGAAAAGAGAGAAAAAGAAGGAAAAAAGAAAAAAAAGGAACGAAGAAAAAAGGAAAAGGAAAAAAGAAAAAGAAAGAGGACGAACTTTTGCAACCAGAACAAAATTCTCCAGGGAAGGCTTTTTGGCTATAGCAAGCCTTGGACGTCATTTCGAGATGTAGAACTTACTTAACAACCCTAATTGATGGTTTATCAATAGCTTATTTATAAAGCATTCAAACCAGCCTCAGATTCGGCGTGAGATGGCAGGAGGGGGAAAAAAATAAAAAATGAAATAAAAAGAGAAGGTTGAACCGAAGCGAGCATCTTTTCAATTGTTTGCTACTCACAAACGAAGGTCTGGAGCTATCACGATCTCTGAAAGCGAGTTTCGAACCAAGAGCTGCAACTGTGCCTAGTTGGATAGCTCCATTGATGGCCTCGCAAAACTGTATAAAAAGTCCGAAAATTGCCAAACGTCGAGCAACCAAATCGCAGCCTGCCTCAGATTCGTGCCCCTCGACGTGCTGTTCCAGAGAAAGCTTTGGATTGATCTGGCCCTACCTAGTAATACTTCAAAGTTTGTTCTATCTAGAAACATTGCTTATTAGCTGCGTCAACGGCTCGTTCGAAGAGCTAAATAAATGCTGATTGGATCAAACATAGGCCCCTCGCCCTTTTTTGGGGGGCTCGCAACCACGGAAATTGAATCGACACGAAAGAAGGATATCCACCAGGTGCAACAAAGCCAGCTTTGGGGGTGGCCTCGCTACGCTTGAACCAGATGTAGTCGTAGCTTGCTTTGCTCTTTCGTCGTATGGTGGATCCCATGGCATGAGAGAAGAGGCAGAGGATTCACTCGGCGATGATAGGAAATAAGAGCGAGCATGATGATCATCCTTCCTCTCCTTCTTCTCGGTCACCTTTGCCTCGTCCCTGATCGTTTTCTGTATTGTTATTCCGTCACCAACACAACATCTGCCACTCCTGATCTCACCTGTCCGTCTTCGTAGCTGCGCCTATTCAACTCCCGCTTCATCCACCCTCTCCCTTTTCGTCTCCTCCTTTTTGTCCAGCAGTCATGGCCGGACCAACTGATGCTTGCCGTGGCCCTCTCAGCGCCGCTGCAGTTCTTCAACTCTGCACTTTCGAGTGTCGGGCGAGCTTGCTCTCCCCATCCCATGCTCCATAAAGGGTGAGAAAATGTATCTCTGCCATGTACACCCTAACCCGAACACTTCTGTGATCCAAGAACTCTACACGCTGCGTTGTTGGCGATTGATCACAGGTTTGCCCCTTTCTTCCCGTGTGGAACGGTTTCTGCGTTGAGTGTCGAATGGTTAAAGTTCACCCCAGTCTTTCGGGAGAAGAGCTTGTATGACCTTTGTTGACAAGAGGTTCTGAGCTTGCATCATCTCGTGAGAATCACAGGGAGGGCAACGGCGGAAAGAGATCCGGATTTGCTGCCAGCCTTGCGGCGGCGTTTACCCATTACCACCGAACGAAAAATATGAGCTTATCTGGCAGCTTGACAGCGCCGCCCATGCCGAGCTCTCTGCCCTCGAGTAGTTGCCTACACAAGCACAGCGAGTCGAAGAGAAGAGAGGGTTCTGCCTCATCTCCTGTTGTCCCTCATGCCCGCGAATGTGATCGACGTATCGCCACCACTGTTACTGCCGCTGGAGAGAAGACTGAGATCAATGATGTTTGCTGCACCATCTAGCTCGTCGACTTATCCCACAGGTTGCGCCTCGTTCACAAGATCCAGAATGCGAGTCTGCATGTCCCCTTCGTCCCCGCTGTCTTTTTTCTCGTCCTCGTCATCTGCTAAGATAGCATCAACGTCATCTTCATATAGGTGAACTACTGAGCTAGCATTTGGGATGCTCGACCCGATGCTCTCGGTCCCTATCCCCATGCTCCATCTCGCCAGCTCCATCATCTGATATGCTGATGATCTCGCTCGGATCAGGTGTAGTCTTGTCGACCGGTAGTATTATTCCTAGCGTTGAAGAGTTGTTATCTGGATCTGGGCCAAAAGCACCTGTCGCTGGGCAGACACGGGGGCAGCCACCCTTGGGCACGAACGCCGGATCAGTTCCAGACCCGCCTCTAGCAGCGTCTGCAAATCAGACAAATATGCATCCTTCCCCCCTTACAGAATCATCTTCAGATTCCTTTGCTCCGACCTACACAGTTGCTGCTGCACCTTCTGTCTTTCTTGTGCGATTGGAGGATAGTCCAAGAGAACATGCTTGAGCAACTGTTCTTCGGCCCCGCATTCGCACTGTGCAGCTGATGTGCCAAGTGCCGCCCAATGGCTGGCAGTTGGAACTTGTTCCAGATGTAAACCGCTGGAGGAGGCAGCCAAGTCGCCAATTGAGTCCGATATACCTCAGCAAATTTGCTGCCACAAAGACAGATGATAGACGGTAAAGAGTGTTGTTGCCGCTTGCTCTCCAGAGAATCCTTTCCTCCTCCTGAATCTTATCACTGAGCCATTTCTTGACACGGATAAGGTGAACTGTCTTCCATGGCTGCTTCTTTTGCCAGTGTATCCGCTCGTTGGTTGCCCTCAACGCTGGCATGACCAGGAATCCACCAGAAGTGTACTTCCGCTCCCGTATGTTCAAGGTCGCGAATGAGCGCGCGTATGTCTTGGATAGACTGTCTTGCGCTGCGTGCGTCCTCCGACCATTCGCATTCCAGTCTTTGTAGTGCAACTTGACTGTCAGAGAACAGATCGATTCGCTTGCAAATGGTTCCATTCCCACTTGCGCATAGCAGTAGGTCTTGTCGAATGGCTTCTATATCCGCATTCAAAATGTCAAGACGCTCGCCATCCATCGCGACTGTCACAGAGACTTCTTTCGGGCTGGTTATCCGCCTCGGACTCTGCGAGGTGCACTGCATGTTGGCACTGACGCCTACAAACCTGCCATGTCACCAAGCCCGTTCGGCCTTCCCCCCCACGATCAATCGGAGCGCCTCGCCTGTACTGATTAGGCTGCCATCAACATAAGCTCGCCTTGCCCACACGGTGCAGTCTTTCCTGGATGGCTACTTTGATGGTATTTACAATGGTGGCGGCCTTGGCGATGACGACGCACAATGCCCAAGACGATTCCGCTGCTGATCCCGACTTTGCTCCGCCGCCGTCCGACGATGGTCGAGACGAAAGTGAGGATGTTCCAGAGACGCACCTGCTCCCAAAAAGCGTCGTTGTCGCTTCAGTCGCAGGCAAAGCCGCGCCAGACTAGCAAGTGGCTCTTCTCACCCGTCTGCCCCACCATGCCCGCTTCTGGCGTCTGGAGCGCAATCCCGACTTGTGTCAAGTCTGGCAAGCCTCGCACCAACTCTACTTCCACCAACGTGGACGTACAGAAAGAGCTGCTGAGCGCAGCGACAACGTCAGCCACAGACAAGCAAGCAGTCGTTCGGCTTTTTCAAACCTTTGTCTCGCAAGCTGTGCAGACTTGGTGAGCCCGCCGAGCTGGTTGTACACGCTGCCCAACTCATCCAAGAGCAGGTGCAAGGCAAACAAGTCGATGCTTCCGAGGTTCTAACACTGCTAGCGCGCTCGCGCCCTCTGATCAACGGTATTGTTCCTGCACGACTCAATCTCCGCAAGGCTATCGCCATTCTTTTGGATCATAAGGCGGTGCTACGATCCACCCCTCGGCCACACTCCTTGTCATCCTACATGGACGAGTTTCGCATATCCTTCGGACATATAAGCCACACCCTCTGCAGACCTCTCTTCCCCAGCTGTCTCATCCATCCTCGCTTCTCGCATCTCTTTTTGCCACCCACTCGCATCTATTTCGCTCCCAAGCCTGTCCCACCCCACCTCGTCCAGCTCTCGCCTGCTTAACCATTCCAGAATGGCTGGGCCGCAACTGCAGCTCCACCGCCTCAACGCGCAAGCGCTCCACCTACGAACGACCTGCAAAAAGCCGCCCGGCTTTCCCCCGGACAAGAACTGGGGCCCATCCTCAGCAAAGACGCTGACCGATCGACTCGCTTCCACAAGTTGGGGAGACACGTCGAGTCTGTCCAACGACAACAAACCTCTTTATCAACGGTCGGTCACGACGATGCAGCTGACACCAACGCCGACTTTCCCACATGGTATCCCACCCTGGCGGCTGGCGAGGGACCTCATTGGCGACCTGGGCGAGATGGCCCACCACCTCCTCGACGACGACGCTTTTTCTCCCAATCGGGTCTCCTCTGCCCTAGCTTAGGCCATGTACGAAATTGTTGTCCCTTTTTACAGTTGATAAGACCTCCGACCCGCCAACCACAACCAAGAGCAAGACGATCGGGCCACTCGCATCGACCAACAGGCGCAGCACAGCCAAGGACAGCCCTTGACCGCATCGGCAAAGGGGGCGATGCACAGCCTCTTGACGGGTCGCCGACGAGTTTTGAGACGCGCGCGACTCTCTACACATGCTTCATCTCTGAGGAAAGCCACTGCCTGTACCAGCAAGGCGGAACTTGAGAACCGCTACCGACATGCAAGACCAAGACTCGGCACCCAGGCATGGCGGTGACATAACTGGTCTGCCTCGCACACTTGTCTCGATGCCAACTTGACTTGCACACATCTGCGTGTGTTCCCCAACAGGGCTGTGACCAGCGCCTCTAGCCTGGTTGACATTTGAAGCGCGCTCGCTTGCTTTGGTGACCACTTACTCGGTGCGATAGCGATGGTGGCAATCGCCAAGCGTCGTGCTGCGAATCGAACCCGTCTCGCACCTTCAACCCATGTACCATTTAAAAAAAAAAAAGAAAATCATAAGAAAAAAGAGGTCGCAAAATTCGCAAAAAAAAAAAGCTGTTGTTGTGATTTGAAATTGCTACCACCAGCTGGATCCAGCATGCCCCCTGTAATTAGCATCTTCTCCTGATGCAGCTGTGCATGTAGCATGTGTGTGTGTGTGTGTCTCTGTGTGTGGGGAGGGGGTTTATAGCTGTGTGCAACAGTTTTTCAATGCAGCACACCCCCCAGCTTGTGTGTTAGTGTGCTGCATACAGTACAGTCGAACCTCTTGAAATGACACATTATTTTTTTCTAAATTTTGTATTGTGAAAAACATCATGTATGTACAAAAATATCAGATCTCAGCACTCAGACTAGCTAGAGCAATGCAGTTTTCTTTGAACTATCTTTATAACTTCCCATAAGCTGCTCATTTGCTAAGACGTTCTGTACAGAGAGTGAAAGCATCTAGAAGGTCAGCTGTGAGAAGGCCTTGGTTTGTGAAGATATCCTGAGCAAGCTTCAAGGCTTGGAGCTGCTCCTCCAAGCTTGCTTGATGCTTTTCTGTAGCAGCTGGATGCTTCTCTGGAGATGCAAGGGGAATGGGAGTGTCAAGATCCTCATCTTCCCCAAGATCAGCATCCTCCTCCTTCCTCCTTCCAAATTTGCTGAGATAGCCTCATGGCTGTGAGAATGTCCAGCTTGTATATATCTGTGCCCCCTAGCTCTGCTTCCAAAAGTACCATGCCATATTGTCTGGTTCTGTAATGCTTTATGAAGGAGGCAATGATCCCAGCATCAAGTGGTTGGATTCTTGAGGTAGTGTTTGGAGGCAGGAACTGAATAGTGATGTTTTGCAGCTCTGTCAAAGGCTTTGGAAGTGTCCCATGGTCAGAGAAATTATCCAGAAGCAATATATGTCTGCCAGGAGTCGTGTCAATGTAGAGGTCCAATGAGATCAACCAAGTGGTGAATATGGAGCTAGTCATCCAAGCTTTTTTGTTGCTGAAGTAATGGATGCCAAGTTGTTTGGGAGACTGCTTTTGAAAGGCCTTTGGTTGCTGGGAATGTCCAATGAAAAGTAGATCCAACTTCTTTGTGCCAGATGAGTTGCAGGCAAAAAGGATGGTGATTCTTGCCTTGTTCTTCTTCAAGCCTGATGCTGGGGAGAATCCAATGGTCTTGTTGGGTGGCATGTTGTAAAAGAGACCAGTTTCATCTGCATTCCAACCACCCATTAGAGAACTTCAAAGCGAGCTGCTGATCCATTGGGAGAGTGGAGTTGAGCCTGGATTGGAGGATTTGGCCTTGCTGCTTGATTAGATGACCATTGACCATGACTCCCCTGCTTGGTTGGCTGTTGACCCATTCTGCAAGCAACCTATCCAGTTCATCTGTGTTGGAAGAAGCTTTTCTTTTGAAAGGGGATGGCAAACTATCTGTTGTGCTCTGGTGGATGATTCTGTGAATGGTTGATCTGCTGGGGGTGTAGTTGAGCTTGTATGTCTCTTTGGTCCAGTCTGCTAGGTCCTGATGGCTGTAGCTTGAAGTGAGAGCTTTCTGAGCATTGTAATGCATCAATATATGCTGTTTTTGAGGAATGGAAAGGTTCTGAGAGGAAGTGGAAGCTGCCCTTGGAGATTTTGGCATGGTGAAAAATAGTTTTGGAGGATGGTGGAAGTAAGGAAGTAAGAGAGCTACACCATTGCACTTGTCTAATGAATAGCTCTTGAACAGTGTATAGCAAGGTAGGGTTTACAAGCATTACATAAGCAATTCAGAAAGTGCACAACTTAAGTGTCCCTATAATTGACTCAATTTTTCAAATAAATTTTATGGAATTTCCATGTGTCATTTCAAGAGGTTTGACTGTATCAGCTTTTGATACACCCGCACGAAAAAAACTGACCCAAGTGTTAGACCTACGGTATAAACACCATGAATTTTTTTTTTTTGGAAAATTACATTCGCGCGGTAAAGCTGTCCGAAACAAAAAACGTGAAGTTTACAGTCGAGCAAGTAGCAGTTTGATTCGGCCCTCGAGACGTTTTCTTTTCTTTCACCTTTATTTTTTTTGGTTTTTACGTAAGCTTACATAAGCTCATGCCAGCAAAAACGCAGCAGCAGTGCATAACACAGGCCGGTGCTAGTTGTACTGTATACAGAGACCGTTACAAGATCGATTGCTACACACACGGGTGTTGTAATCAGCCTGGTGAAATCGGCGCGTAATCAGGAGGTTGGGGGGATGCTACTACGAAAGGTATGTTTTGTGCGGCTGATGCTTTTCTTTGGACAGGAAGTCTGCTGAAGACTGAGACACTGACAACGTTTGTTTTGGTTCTTGGCTTTCGATGGTCAATGGAGGAGCTCAAAAAACGCAGGTGTGGATGTATCGTCCGAACGCCTGCAGGGTTATTATGAACAGTCAGAAGGATCTGTTTTGGTCAAGGCGGCAAGAAAGGAGTGAGAAACCCATCTACTGTACACAGACATTTGAAATCGTTCATTTCCTGCTCCACTTTTACACACTACTCGCGATGCAAGACTTGCGTCGACCGTCAGCCCGTAGAATCGTGAACTGTGCCGCCGCCGCCGATAAGCCTTTGTCGCTCGCCGCCGCTTTTCAGGGCAAAGTGACCCGTTCGAACCGTTCAACAATGGCAGAGCTGTTTCGACTCCAACGGGCGATGCGTAAGCTTTTCATCAACGACTTGGTTTGTTGCTAGTGGTACAGTGTGTGTTTTTGTTATGATGTGTCAAGCTGGGGTTTGGAGTGTTGAATTACGTGCGAGGGGATTGGTTTTTGAGGCAGCAGCCGGAGACGAGACCTCCAACGATTCTGCGAGCGTCTGCGGACGAGCACCTTGACACCCCAGACGGAGGAGGAGTAGAGATGGAACAAAAGCAGCAGCGATCGAGGTGGACGACTTACCTTTGCAGTTTTTTCTTCGCGCTGCAGAGCTTTTCCATCGCCCGCCAAGTTCGATTGCACGCGGCATTCCACAGTGCAAACCCCCCGAGTCAAAAAGAGAGCAATGATGATCTGCATGCATGTCGTCGACGAAAATTGACTCCTTGGTGCGGCAGATACATTAGCCAAACAAGATCGAGTGCAAGAAAAAAAAAAAAAAAAAAAAGGAAAAAAAGGAGAAAAAAAGAAAAAAGAAACAAGCAAATAAGAGAGTGACAAGCAAGCGGCAGCGCGTACGCTTTGAGCCGAGATCAAGTAACCCCCCAACTCCAATATGCCTAAACCCTCAATGACTAGACCGTAGACGATAGATAGCATTTGTTATGTGTCTCAGCACTTGGCCAATGCACGCAATGCACGCAAATGGACAGTCTAAAGAAGCCTTGGGCGCCGAGCCAAAAGCTAATCTCTTGACAGCTAACCCGGTCATGGCGTGGTGGATGGATCGTCGGTGGTCTGCTGTATGCTGTCCGTGTTGGGTAGGGGGAACGTTTTGCAAAGCGACCCGAGCCATCTTGACGTCGAGGCATTTTAAACGCTTGCAGCTTTTGACGATACGCTCCCTTTCCTTTGCGTTTGCGTCTACTGCGCCTGACTGTCTTGGACGAGTCCGCCAGATGCTCATCATCTTCTGACTCTTCTTGTTCATCGTGGTGGTGATGGTGGTTGTGGTCGAGATCCAAGTGCTGCATTGACGCCGGTTGATCGTCGGAGTGTAGCTCTCGTGGGATGCTGTCGTTGTCGTCGTCCGAGTCATGGGCAAAAGAGTCGAGTTCAAGCGGCGAGGAGGCGCTCTCAGCGCTATCGCAGCTCAATCTGCCGCCATCCTCGCTCTGCAGATCGATAGATTCCAATGTCGGGTCGTATCGTTCAACGTCCTGCACCGAGTTGTCTTGGAAGCTTTGCGAAGGCGGAGAACCTGGTGCCAGGGACCAGGTCGAGGCGGTCCCGTCAACTTCTTGTTGTTGTTGTTGCCGCCTCATGGCCTCAACCTCGGGATGGGTTGGCGTGCTATCTTGAAGGTCGACCAAGCTGTTCAGCGAAAAAGGGACAAGGGTCAACTTCGTTTTTGCTGTATACATGGTATCAAAGAGCGGAGAGACTTGTATTATGTTTGCCTTACATAGAGCCAGATTGAGGAGCGCGGGAGGTCAGGACGAGAGAGCGAATAAGGCAACAAGCTTGATGGTACGAATCGGCAAGCTCAAGGTTGCAGATGATGGGCAGAACACCACGCGGATCGTGATGAGCGAGTAGCAGCTTGAGCTGTTGCCATGCCAGCTTGAGATTCCCCAACTTGTCCTGGTCAGATAGACGCGCGTTGGTATCCAATCGGTCCATGATACCAAACATAGCAGCAACCCCCAATCGAGGGTCTATAGCAATGCCATCAAGCAAGAGGCTATTGGTTTGACTTGCGCTCGAAATGGCAGACGCGGCAGTCACGACTTGCTGCTGCTCCTGCTGCTGCCGCTGCTGTTGCTGTTCCTGCTCCTCTTGTGGCCGGCCAGCTTGGCTTGTCGAGACAGACAGTACTCTGCAACGGTAGGCAGCCAGTACTTGATGAATGCAAGCGAACGCGCGGTATTGCGAGGCGCTGGTTTCGAGACTTGGAATCGGTGCGTGCCACTGGCTTCGAAACCACTGTCTTCCGCTCTCATCGAGATGGTAGTAAAAGAGAACGACACGGGTGATGTTACTCGTCCTTTCACCGTCCGATTCGATGTGGTTGAGCACCCAGCGCCAGTAAGCGTCGATACACCGTTCCGATTCGATTCGTTGACTATCAGGGTCCGCCATGGTCAACGGCAGTGGTGCCAAATGGAGGTGGTGGTGGTGGGATGCAAAGCAAGATTTACTATCAAAGAGCGAATTGATTAGCTTGCGACACAGCTCAATTAAAACTGTCAAAATTGTTAGGTCGACGATAAATATGGATTCGCGACTCGCCGAATCGCCGGATCGTCGGATCGTCGGATCGTCGGATCTCCGATTTACACGATTGCCCACGCTCGTTTTCTGGGCGGATGGCAAAGGATTGCGCATCGACGCAGATCACCACGAAATTCAGTCTGCCATTTACTGTACTGCTGATATGCTCCCATCAACACTCGAGCTTCGTTAAATTCATCCCCTCTCTCCCGTTGCACCAGCACACAGCGCCCACCTTGCCCACGCACCCCACCGTTCGACAAGTCTTCATTTGACAACGAGAAAAAAAGAAAAAGAAAAAAAAAGAAAAGAACCCCCAGAAAAAACTCTGTGACCCTTCTTCTGCCGAGCCGTGATGAAGAGTCTCAGAGTAGGCTTTGGAGATTGATACTTATATGTCGATAAATTTTGGTAGTATGGTTATCGAAACAGAGTCAATATGCATGCATCAATGGGGTTGTTTTAGTGTTATAGTAGGATAGGTTCAGGAGCCGAAAGAACGCCACCCTCAAAGAAAAATATGGCGTACGTCAACGATCTTGTCGCCCCGCTCGACTTGGAGCACCAGACACACACCCCTCTTACTCACTAGAAGCGTCCAAGGAGCGATACCTACGGACGCGCAGACCAGCCCAGCCTTGGATGCGGGATTTTACATGGGCAGCCTACACGAACGCATTGACACAGCTTGGCGGGCGTTTGCACCATCACAAGCCTCTTTGAATGATCGCACCATCGGCATGGAGCCACGGCTAGGTCCATCAGCAGACTCCTAGAGGAGTAGGCGCAATCACTCTAACACCTTTGTGGTCCAAGCAAAGCTCGGTTTCGCATGGCACTCCAGAGTCCACCTCAAACAAGCTGCCGCTGGCCCACTTGCTGGTACCACCGCACATAATCAACCGGATTATTTCCTCCTCACGTCATACTCCAGCCGACGCACGCAGTGGACGATCACTTGCATATCAAGGCATCCGCAACACCCGCCAGCACACACCGCTCAAGAACCATTTCCCTCTGCGACGAGGGTTTACGGGGCGCCATCACCTTGGCCACTCCTCAAGATCGAAATCCGACCCACGCATGCTTCTGCGGGGTGTCACGACTTGGTGCAACGCTGACGCGCGAGTCTCTTACGCTAGAGAAACCATACGTGCAACACATGCAGCATCCTCTCGTCCGAGCTCTCCAGCTGCCACGACAGGTGCTCCACTATCCACCATTTCCAGCAGGCCCGATTGCAACTCGCATTTATCGTCCCTAGGGTTACCAGTATTATGCATGACATGCATAGCAAAGACCATCTTGGATGATTGACTGCCTTGCTCACCAACCACGGTGCCACACCTTGACACAGTGACTGCGTCGGATGACGCCAGAGCCAACACCAACAAACTCAATCGAGCTTCACCAGCGTGCCGCCCTTTTACCTCTCTGCGGCCCACCGATCGAGACGCCTGCAGATGAATATCATCCGGACGACCCACTCCTCTATCCACCCAGTCAAGATCCACCGACAGGATGGGATAGGGGCCCCATTGCAGACCGGTGATGCGTCTTTAGAGAAACAGCCCTCGAGCTTCTCGCGGTCACCGCAGCCAAACAAGAGATCGATCGACTCCTCGCCTACTGTACCTTTCTTGCTCTTACGCTTCCGGATTCCGACCAGTCTTCTCAGGTGTCCTCCCCAGAACCAACGATACTCGATCCGTGCCCAGGGGACCTTGTCTGTGAGTAGTAGGCTGCACCCTCCCTAGCCGGGGAGCAAACGATCAACCGCGTTTCATCACTACACGCCTCCTGGTTTCTGTTGCGTTGCCACCTAGTTCCTCGACTCCTCTCATCGAACTTCACCGACCTGATTCCTCGAGACCTATCCCAAACACAAGAAACATATGGCTAACACAGCTTTCCCATTGCGTAGAAGACGCGCGCTTCATTCTCGATTCTGACCTGTCCTGCACACAACACAACACAATAAATCCCAAAAAAAACATCTCCTGCCTCGACTATGCCTCTGCTCTGCTCAAGCCTCGCGCAATGGAAAAAACTAAAAAAACACATGTTGACGACTTCGATCAGGGTGTTCTGCTCTTGACCGACAGGCTTGCTCCTCTTTCTTCATTTCACGACTGGGGTCTCTCCCTCTCGCCGCCCTCCCTCTATTGTCCCGCGCCACGCATCTTATCCGTTATGACGATTCATTTGGCCTGAGTCTGAGCTCCAGGCATCACGCATCCATGTAGCGAGACACAGTCCCTCAGTCTCCACTCTGTGCACTCAGGGCCGCTCGTTGTACACGTTTGAATGCTCTCTCACTTTCAAATCTTGGCTCCTGTCTTTATCAGTCGTGACATGCGAGTGTATGGGTTCTCCCCCTTTGTGGCGCAAGTGGTGGCAACTAACATCCTCGGTGCTGATGGATACCCACCTCAGATCGTTGCCTGACGATGTTGTGGCCTCTTTGCGCGCCCTCCACCTCTTGAGCCCTCCGTCTCTTCCTCTTCCTCCGCCACCATTGCCTTTGCGTCTTCCTTTCCAACGCGCCCACTCGGCCACTAGTTCGGTGCACGCGACACTCGAACTCTGCTGATGGTGTTTCCACCTCTGCCAGGCTGAGACGAGTGTAGATGTTTTCTGGAAAAAAAGTAACTAATCCCCCAACTGTGCTTCATCAACCACCCCATGAGGCAAGCCCTTGTGACGAGTAGTGTAATGGTACACATCCGCTGAGCGTAGGAAGACCATGTTGCGAGGTTGCAGGTTAACCGCTGCCTGATACTCGGGGCAGATATAGCCTGGTTATACCAGAAGTTCAGCAGCAGGGAAGGTGAGGTATCTCGTACATCTCGATGCGGTCCTCCGGTGTAGCCTTGGAATACTGTGCAGGTGGCTGTACATCGCGTGACACAGATCAGGATAGGACGGTATGCTTTGCGATATGGTGGACGCCGCACACGATCGCTTACCCAATTCCTGTCTGAATCGTCGCATAGCCCACTGGTGATGGGCTCAACGTAGGTGCTGACATACTCTTTGACCCACAGCAGGAAGCGCACCGCTTTGTCTGAGCATAGACTCCTGCCCACCCTTGCACCTTCAGTGGACTCAGTCACCTCGAAGAGGACATTTCCAACGGTGTACCACACCCCGAGGCTGAAGCGATGCATTTCCTCGCCCCCGACAACGCACGAGGAACCCACTGCTGAAGCGATATCCCGCCGCGTCTTGAGCTGTTCGTACCGAGGCACGCCGCCTTATGCTACTGCGAGTTGTCCAGCTGCGCACCGCAGATAGTCTCGCCGGGGCGCATATTGCTCTCCAAGATCGGTTTTTCCCACTTATCACTTGAGTATAGATCATCTGCTGACCGCTCCGTGTACGCTATCGTCAGACCATGCCACCAGCCCGTGGATCGTTTTGTTGATCGGTTGCAAGCGAGTGCTGGTTGCTCGTTTGTCGCTCCACGGGTGTTAGCCCGCCTTGATGCACCGCTTCGCCCACTCGGAGCAGCGGCCGCCACTCTGATCGCTCCAGGCAACACTGGCCTTGGCTCGTCCAAAGCAAAGATCGCATAGGCGACGCTTCTGCTTCCACCGAACGCGGCTTCTCCCTCCCTTGGCAACAACTTAACAACTTGCTGGGGCAAGATCACCATGTCAACGCATCATCGAATCATTCCAAGTCGGCGCGCGAACAACGCTGAGTCGACCGAGACGATAGCACCGAAACGTCTCGCCACCATCATCATCAACACCGCCAAATCGGCTGCGGAGTGCGTCAAAGCGACGACGACGGAGGGCTCACAAGTAAAGCTCACCCGATTTCGTAGGGATGTGTGCATCACATGGAGTTCCATCACTGCCTGAGCATGCGGACACGACCGCTTGCAAAGGCCCTAAGGTGCCCGTCGACTCGGATTCTGCGGCGGTAATAGTCCCAGCATTCAATGGCTGCTTACTGCCGACACGCCACATTGTGACGACTGTGGAGCAATGAGGGTACGCCTGCCTACAACAGACTTACAATACGATATGCACGAGCACACACAAAGACGAGCCTGTGACCAAGACGCAATTGCATCCGACACACTAACTGCGGCCGATGGTGTCGACTCTACTCCCACCGGTGTGAGCAGAAGCGTCGACCCAGAACTGCCATTGACCACTGACTACTTGCATCTCTTGGGCCTGCAAGCGATATCACATTGCCAACCGATCGCACCAACATGCTTGCGGCTCATCTTGTGTGATCAATGAAACGCGCCCTCAGCTTTCTGGCCAACCACTGTCGAGGCATGACCGCTTTGGCCCCCCGGACGCGACGGCCTCGTTACGCATGCCACCCTAGGGCGAGCCGCGCCTCCTGTCGGTGCCCGATGCCGCACAACGATTCTTGCCTCTGTGCCCCTAGGGCAAACTCACCTTGATCTCCTTGCTCCGTTGCAGTCTGCCTTCACCTTGGCCCTCCACCCGACCATGCACCGCCTCGACCATGTCGGCTCCCCCAGTATATCTAGTAATGCAATTCAACCAGTGTCGTGCTCTGGGAAGTCAAAGGATGGAAGATCTCCTATCACCATCCAAGGCACCTCTTGCTCAACCGGAAGAGCAATGGAGCGACCTGGCCTCGAGCACCGGCGGGTGGTCATGGGCCCAAAGATCGGCATCAGTGCCGTTGACGTTGGTCCTCACGCTCGCAACACACTTTTGGCACCCCAGCTCTCTCTGCGGAATTGGGCTCTCGATCCACGACTTGCTACTGTCATAGCGGGGCGACTTTGGGAACCACCTTGGCCTCGCCTTTTGCGCGTCACCAGGCCCGCCAAGCCTGGTGAACCTGCTCCTACCCCCACCGCCTCGGCGTCGCACACTGCTGCTCAGTGGCGCCTGACCGAATGAATTCCGGTGAGGTTCTCCGACAAAGCTCGAGCGTCAGGCGAATGGCAGATGACATTGGTGCCATCATTTTCCTCCGCGCAATGCAAGGTCTTCAAGAACACACGCTTCAAGGTACAGTACACACACACACACCCCAACGCTCAACTGCGCGCTCTGCAGAAATGACGAGCGAGGGCTTTTCCGTACCAGCCCCACGCTTGGGGAGTCGAGACGGCGCGCGATCAGACACCCACACCGACTCATTAAACCGCTTCAGCTGCTTGGCCAATACCCAGGTCACGTCGGCTGAAATCGACTTAGCGTTCTGGTGCCCCAGGTTCTGCTAACGACCGATCTCTCTGTTGTCGATCCCAGGCAAGATTTTCGACAAGACTCCTTCATCGCTCTGCTCACCCCTCGCCCATTCCAGTGCTACGCTCACCATGCGGTGCATTCCAGGATATCACATTACCATTGCAAAGCAGCCCCCGAGAGAGAGGCGCATGAGCTGGACAAGATAGCGTGACTGAGAGAGAGAGGCGCAGTATGCTGCTGGAAAGTTGGCTAGCCTGAAAAAAGGACGTCGAGGTTCGTCATGTCCGCTTATCGTATAATTCTTTTTGCATTGGGCATCAATTCAGGCACTCATGGTATTGGTAACACGAGAGAGTCCTGGGGAGGAACCCAGGTGGCCTGTCTGGGAGTGCGGTGACGTAAGCAGACGAGGAGGCCAGCAACTTTTGTGCTGAGGTGGATGCACGGGCTGCTGATCGGTGCTAGGTTGTGAGGCTTAAGTGAGCGTTTGTGAGAGCGATTCTGAGCGTATGCATGGGTGGTCAAGCAAGGCTTTGAGTGGGCTAGCAGATGCAAGATACGGCGATCGACTTCGTTCAAGTCCGATGGCCAGGTGTCGGCAAGGAAAACCGGCCCGTCCCACGTTGGCACCCCGCCGGGCTCACCCTGTTGCCGTTTCTATGGGCTAGCATACCTCGATGCTGCCCATGTCGGACGACCTCACGGTAACGTATTTTACAGTAGTACCGACGCAAAATTAAAATTTGAGTTCCCCACCGTTTTGATGGAGTGTGTGTGCATCATTGCGCCCGGTGACAAAGACTACATTGATCGCTTTTGAACGTTGGTACTATCGCCCGACCGTGCGGAATCGACCAAATGCTGCGATGCCACTAATTGATCGCGATGGTGATGATGAACGCTATGTTTACAACATGGCGAGACTCAGCCAAAAAGGCTGACTCGCCAAAATGCTATCGGCCGAAACATGACAAAATCGGGAAATGGGAAAAGACATGCAATGCATTACTCTGGTACAAGATACACAAACAAGTGACAGTGACACCGGTTTGTTTGCTTTGTTCCTGAGTCCCACCATCCTGGCTTTCTGAACCCTGTCTTCATCATTGTCCCCACTCTTATCACCATTTATGCCTGCAATCTAGCCCCATTTCACCGCCTTCCGGTACACCTGCATGCCTTGATTCCCTTCATCCAAGTGCTCGGTATCAGTTTGGGCCAAATTGGCTGCACAGCAAGACCAGAAGGAGGCTCGCCTGCAGCAGGCTGCTGCCAAGCTTGGCAATGGAGACCACAACAGCATCCAGAAGGCCACTGCCACCCACAATGTTCCAGAAGCAACGCTGTACCACCAGATGGAAGGTTGTTGCCCAAAAAGACGCCCAGACCAACCAGCAGCACCTCAACGCCAGCTGCTGAGACTGCCTTAGTTGAGCATATCCAGCATTGCGCCACCAGTGGGTATCCTCTGACACCTGCCCTTCTCTGTCAATATGCAAATACCATCACACACCCTGTTCCTGGCCACAGTCAGCCACCAGAAGTTACTCACACATGGCTTCAGTTGTTTATGCTTTGCCACCCAACCATGCACTCCCATTGGTCCCTGTGCCTTGACAATGCACATCTCACTGGCATCACCAAGGAGATCATCTGTCAATGGTTTGATCAGCTTGGCAATATCAAGCATGAGTATCATGTGGCATCAACAAATGTGTTCAATATGGACAAAACTGGCTTCATGTTTGGTCAGGCTGGTACTGAGCATGTGATCATCCTGTCCAGCATCCCAGCATCTTGGTTCAGGGTGCAGCCAGGAACCTGAGAGTCAGCAACAGTTGTGGACTGCATCGAAAGTGGCAGTCAAGTACTGCTGCCACTCATTATCACCAAGGGCATACACCACACAGTTGGAGAACAGCAGAGAATGGCCAGCATTCCAAGCATGTGATGGCATTTCACAAAGTCTAGTAACAGCTGGACAAACAACAAGCTTGCCATTGAGTGGCTCAAAACCAACCTTGACCCCAGCACAAGACCATTGACACCATCAGAGTATTGCTTGCTCATCATTGATGGTCACAAGTCTCACACAACAGAAGTATTTTGGTGATGCTGCTTGGTCACAATGTATCATTCCATTCCTAATTCCAGCCCTTTCAACCCATGTGATGCAGCCACTAGATGTTTCCATCCATGGCCCTTTAACTGGTTGCTACCAATGTCTGGTTGCCAACACTGCAGAGCATGTGGACTCCATCAACAAGGTGCAGTTTGGAACATTCTATGCTTGGGCATGCAAGAAGGTTCTGATGCTGTCTAGAGCCTAGAAAGCCTTCTTGGACTCCAGAATAACCCTTGACCAAAGTCCAGAGAAGATTCTACACCATCTAGCTGGCAGATGTATGCCAATCAGAGCTTCTAGAATGCCACAGCACATGCCACTGTAAGAACTTGCTGTGCCTTGCACAGCCTCAGCATTCAATGCCACCATCAATGCCTACTGCCAGAGAACCAATCTCAGGGATACACAGGCGCTCAAACATCCAATTATGCAGGCACACAAGGAGTTGCAGGTTTTGATTGCAGTCCTAGAAGCCAAAAACTCAGTTCTCCAAGCTCAACAAGGATGGAACTGCAAAACATTGGCAAGACTCAGAAGAAAGCAGGCCAAAGGCAATATGCAGGTATTAACAAAGGACTGCATTATCAGCCAAGAGGATGCTGAGAGAGAGTTGATGGCAAAAGGTCTGCCAAAGTTGAGAAACATGCAAGGAAATGGTCAGGAGAAGGAGAAGGAGGAGGTCGCACCTCCTGCAGCTGCAGTCTCTGATTGCAATAAAGCATCTGATGATGGCAACAACACTAGTTTGGCATCAGCAATGATGCCCTCCCCACCTGCCATGTGCACTTTCATGGATGAGCTTGATGACAACAAGCCTCTCAGTGCAATCAGTGACAAAGACCTTGATGGTTTTGACTTCTTCAACACAGTCCCAGTAGCAAGCTCTTCACATATCAAGCATTGATGTTGTTTATCTTATCATGTAACGTAGCATCACTGTTGCGAGGGCTCCTCCCTCCACACCATCATTTTAAGCATGAGAATTAACAAAATAAATAAATAGATAGATGAATCAATTGCCTTACTTGCGAGAGTTGCTCGCGAGCTCCCAGCCATGGCCGTAAGGGGCACGGACGGTCGAGCGTCGCATGTGAGCAGAGCGGAAGGTGCAGGAAGCCTTACATAACAAGAAAGGGAAGGGAGGGCGGGTGACAAACCGAATTGCGACGGCGATTGGCGAGTGGAATGATGATGGAGGAAAGAGAGAGAGGCGAGCGGTGAGGCTGACTGAGCTTTGCCACGTCAGCGTTTCTGCTCGCGCTTGCAAATGCTTACGTGAGCGGTCATGTGCTCAACTCGCTCCAGTGAAGCTAGCGCTCGTTCCAAGCGCTCTGCATCTCATGCTCAAGTAACCAAAGTTTCAGCTCATCATAATCAGGCACAGTCCAGGTTTGCAATCGCAGCGAGTGTTACCATCATATTGAAAATTGAGCTCAGAAATGTGTCAGTACTACTTATGCGTTGGTATTACTGTAAATACGTTAGAAGCCTGGACCACACCGACGCAGCATCCACCTCCGATGGTCATACGCACGCAAGCGCAAGCAAATGTTCCGACGAGATCATTCTGCCATCCGCGCCCGTCCGCGCCACTGACACAATCACGGTGCTCGCCGTCCAAATCGACAAAACATTTTGGGCGATACCGGTCTCAACCTCGCCATCGAGGCATTATGGCGAAACGCCCGCACACCAACCGCCTCAAACTTGTTCAGATGGTTGTCGAGCCAACACCCGACTGTGGATGTGCTGTTGCTGTTACCCACGCATGGCAAAAAAACACTCAGTGGGTGATCACCGACTTGCGCACCTTTTGATCACATGATCAGCCGCACCGCTTGGTATCCGACCTTGTACCGGTCGGTTTGGGCCACGACGTTGCACGCTTACCGGTTCGGCACGAGATTGGAGTGCCTGAAAAAACTGGGTGATGATGCCATTTGTTGTATTCCATCTGCGAAAGCGACACTGCACTTTCAGCAGTACCAGAGGGTAATCTCACAATGAGATCTCGTGGATGCCGTGCGGCAAAGACGTCAAAGTGCGTAAAGTTCGGTGTCTCAGGCCTCCCGACGCTAAACTGACTCGAGTTGAGGATCGCTTTCGCCCCTTGACTGCTTTCTTTATTCTGGCAGAGAGTGTTGGACGACGGATGGGTTTGAAGGGGAAAGTGGTGTATCGACAACGTACAAGCTGAGTTTTCTGACTTGATGGCACACCGACTCGATGCGAAGCTTTGAGCCCCTGCTTGGGAGTCGTCGTCGAACTTGGCCACAGTTGTTTGAGCAGAGTAAGCAACAGCTCCCCCGCAAATACTAGCTCTGGGCGCTTTCGAGCACCAATGATTCGCCTTGTATCGACTCTTGACATGCTTATCAACGTCCATCTTTGGGTCTTCCAAGAATTACCACCGCTGATGCAATGGGCCAAAAACCGCTGCTACACGGTCCTCCTTCTCCTGACGCGCAAGCACCACCGCTCAAAGTCTGAGCAGCAGCAACGGACCTAGTGTCGCCTTGCTGTGGTAATCCTCGTCATTGTCGACTGCTTGCTTCACAATCGCTCACTGCGAACCCTGGTAACCATCGCCACCTTCCACCCTGTTGGACAACTCGTATGCCGAAACCCGCAACAAACATGGGGATCTGCATCGTCGTCTCAAGTAGGCATGCACATGATCAACCAAGAAGACAACATACAGTACGATCCGTCACCCTCGCCCACCCGCAAGAAATTCCCCAACATTGCTGATGCAACTCCCAATCCTGGCGTCCGCACCTCCAAACCTACGTCTCGGGCGGGTTTCAAGTTGCTAACATCTCTCTGTACGGATAAGATCAAGTGATCAAACATGCGAGCACCGCCATCATCGAGTCGAGGTTCAAGAGATAACATGGCAAGCTCGATCGAGATTTTGCTGAGCCTTGCCTAGAAAGAAGAGAGTGCGTGCGTGTCTATGGGAGTTTTCTAACCCAAGTACCGCAAGACTTGGTTCGCCCCTGTCCCGTTGCAAATGGCAAACGATGAATGACGGATACTGGTGGATCTAGTGGTATCGCAATGGCGGTTGAGCATGATTCGCCTTGTGAGGGTTTTTGGCAGCTCATTGCTATGATTCGCTTGACAGACGCATGATTGGCAGTTGTCAAAAAGTGTCTACAGCGGTGGGTTCTCACAACCGTTGTCAAACGTTGTACCACAACGGTTTTCACAACTTCAGGTTGTAGGCGCCTAAACGCCGGCTGATCTTTTTGGGCGACTAGACTAATCAATTCGCACGCCAAAGCTACGTTATCAGACAACCTCACCAACCTCGGAGGTGGGGGTGGGCGTTCAAACTGCGACCCAACATGGACAAGGAGGGGCCGAATCCCGGATGCGGTACTCTTGTCCGCCAAGCGACCAAAGACGAAGTAGACTAGATCGCAACAAGCAGAGGGAAGAAAGGCGCTATCAATCATTTTCGAGAGGCGAGTAGGCGGTGGTGATGATGTGAGCTTATGCAACAAGAGTGAGCATCCTCTGAGACGAGTCCAATTCCTTACACTAGACTAACCTATTCCCTCCGCCAGACGATGGGCCATACTTGCGAACTAATCAAAGGTTTGGCGTTGACTGCTCTATTGACTGGATCGAAATTATAGACCTACATATCAATGCTATTGATTCCATGGCTCGCATATCTTGTTTTGCCCGTGCGCATTGCAGCAAAGGATTCGTGTGGGGTTGACTAGTCTCGAGTACAAAGCATGTGAGCTACAGCAAAACGCCCACTTCTCCGAGCAGCGTGGTGGGGTCGCCCCACTGCCGGCCAAGTTTAGATGAAAAGAAAGACTAGTCTGCGCCTGCAAAATAAAAGACAGTGGAGAGAGATGTCACCAAGCCGGCCTTCCACTCTCTCACACTCTCTTTCTAGAAGCTCTCAACTTCAACGCTCATACTATTTCGCGGCAGTGTCTTCTCCTAGAGCTGTCGTCCAACGTGCACAGCATCACGGCCCATCGGGTGTCACGAACAAGAGAATAGCCAATGATGACCACAAAGCGAGGACGTTGTCGCTTCCGACCAGGAGGAGAGAACCCTATTCACATCTCGAACAAAGATAACGAGGCTCTGGCCGCGTCCGAATCCGAAAGCGAGAGAGCGACACGCACGAGTAGAGGTGGAAGACGAGCTGAACCACCTTGCTCCTTTTGTTTCGATGACGGTCAAACGGCACCAAGTCAACGAGTCAATTCTGGCTGGGTGCTGGCACACCGCTCGATTCTTGTCCTGCAGTCTCTTCTCCTCATGCTGCATTCTAGATATCAAACAATTGCTCTCAACTGATTCACACGACTTCTTTCCGCAAGACAAAGCTACCCCCGCTCGAAACTCCTCAACGATCATCGCTTCATTTCAACGCCTTTACACCGTCAATATGCGCACTTGCTGCCTCACAAATGACAACGACGGCGACGATAAGTAAGCAGCAACAGATATTGACCCGCAGACGAGCAGGGGGAACAAGCGGTGTCAAATACGGCCGAGTGAGAATTCGCGCAGGCGTTCTACCAGCTCGCTTTCGGCTTGGCTTCGTTGGTCATTTGTTGAAGCAATCCATGCATATGTGTGTGTTGTTGAGATCATTCTAGCCTTTGCTAGATAAGTTTGACAAAGATCCTCTTCGTCGCCGTGATGATGTTGTTGAGATTCAAAGTCATGACTTCAAGCCCTTCTGCTCGACTAAATTGCTGTGGAAACCATACGGGATTGAACGGGTCAGTTGACGCTGAAATCAACTTTCAGCACTGCACGTCAGGATCGCTTCGACACTCATACCGTGTGTGATTTGCAACACCAAAATTGCTTCGAACGCTCATACTTTCCGCGTCTTATTTATGAGAAAGATTGCCCTTTCAAGCTGATCATAGTTTGTGATCCAGGCACCTCTTTTACTCAGTCTTCACGAACGGTCTAAAAGAATTCTTATTTAGGTATTGACAGCGGAGGTGGCTTAGCAATTACAAGGAAGCCCGAACCATGATTCCTCTGCTCTGCGTCACGTTTTCATAAATTCGTTGGTATAGACTTAACGTGAGTGGCCCATCAAAGAATCAGGCCCATTAAGGAATCAGCAATACAAATTTTGCGCTGTTTTGTATTTCCAATACAATGTTTTTGAACAAAACAGCGCAAAAAATTGTATTGCTGATTCCTTAATGGGCCTGATTCTTTGATGGGCCACTCATGTTAAAGACAAGTCACGTAAAACAAAAATCAACGATATGCGGATAGAATCATTATCTATTTAATCTCTATATGCTGCAGTTCCAATTTCATTCATTTTTTTTTTCGCCGGATTGTGGGTAACTCCAATTCAAATGTGTCAAATATTCCTTTTTTCGTGCGATAACGTTATCAGATCCGAATTAGCATGATTTTGCCATTTACATCATGAAAAAACTACCATCTCATTGCACTTTGTACATCATCACAAATGCCATATACATCACATCTTAGTAAATGCCTTTGCTATCAAGCAGAATTGCATTAACATGAGTGTGTGTGTGAGCAAAAGAAGCACAAATGAGTGCTCACAATCAACAGCCTGTGACAATTGAGCTTTCCATTGCCATTGCTGCCAACTTCCCCTCCTCTCACCAATGCTCCTCAAAGTATATATAGCTCACAAACAAGCTCACAGTCATCAAAAGAAATGTCAAACTTCATCATTCCTGCAATGCTTCACCTGAACAAACAGACTTGCATGACCATCCCAGACTTGTGGAAGAAGAAGATCATTGAGTTGGTATTCAATGAGGGCCTTTCCAAAGCAGAGGTAGCCAGATGATATGACCTTGCTTTCTTGACCATGTCCATGATTGTCTCCAAGTTTGAAGTCAATGGGCATGTGGAATCATCAAACAAGCAAGGAGGTGCAATGTGAGGTCCAAAAGTCACCAATGAGCATGTGCAGATCATGCTGGAGTTCATTGGGTAGCATCTGGCCACAATGATTGAGGAGATTTGGGAGCACCTCTGCTCACAAGGAGGTCCTGTGATTTCAGTTAACATGACTCAAAGAGCAATTTAAGATAAGTGCCATTGCTCACTCAAATAATTGGTTGTGGATCATGATTGTCATCAGGGTTCAGAGACTGTGAAGAAATGGCAGGATTGGATTGCTGTGATGGACACTTGAGGCATTTCCTTTGATGATGCAGTGTTCTTTGACAAAGCAGGATTCAATCTGCACCTCACCTGCTCAAAAGGTCACACTCCCATAGGAGAAAGAGCACTTCAATGATGGCAACTGGCAGATCACAAGCAAAACATGTCACTCATTGTTGCAGTGGGCAAGGAAGGGCTGATCACAGCCAGTTCAAAGCTCAGCAGTTTCATGACTGAAATGTTCATTGAGTTCCTGGAGCATGAGGTCCTCCCAAGCCTTTGATGTGATTAAAGCCAGATCTTTATCTAATTACACCAAGAGTCATCATTCAGAGATCACACATGACATCATCAGGAAAGCAGGACACTTGATTCTTTACCTTCCACCTTATACACTGTGGTTCAACATCACTGAGCACATTTTCACAAAAGTCAAGCCTGTTGTTTCATGTCAGGACCTCACTGACCATACCACATTCAAGCATTTCATCTACAATATGCTTAGTACATTGACAGCAGAAGACTGCCAGGGCTGGATCAGGGAGAGCAAGTGGTGGATTCTCATTGCTAGGCATGGATATGTGCTGGGAGAGGATCAAAATGCTCAAGATGCCTTGGCTTGGCATGGCTTACTTCCTGATGAAAGGAGCATGGAGGCATTCAATGAGTTATACATTAGCACACAGTCTAGTTTCACAGAAGACAATGTTTGATTGCAATGCAAAAGTTTTGATACATGCCAACATGAGGATCAGGAGTTGGTAGTGATAGTGAAGGGCAACTCAGTTGTCACAGACTGTCAATCACAAGCACTCATTCACACTTGTTGTGCTCTCACACACTCATGATAATGCAATGAAATTTGATAGTGTTGGCATTCAATTGAGTGTAGCATATAAGATTGTTTGATGGTGTTATTTATGTTGTAAAGGCAATGCATAGCATCAAGTACCTGATTGTGTATTTTGACGGATCACACTAAATCGGACTCAATAACATTATCGGGCGAAAAAAGGAATATGTAATCCTCAACCGCTGCCAACCTGATTCTGTATTTTTTGACGGATTGAAACAAATTTTGCGCCCAAATTCATGATTGATCATATAATTCGACCGCTCACACTCCTGATCGTAGTAAAGATCCGATTTGGCAAAAGCGACATTTTTGAAAGCAGTGAGCTGAACTGCGAGTATCTGACAAGATTGCTGGCAAGCTCTCTCCTGTCCAATTTTTTGAAGATGAAACTATTTTTCTCTTCTAAACCAACACGCAACATTTATTATGTGTATGGCGCTGCGAGACACACTTTAAAAAGGTATGCAGAGCGTTATAACACTTTGATAATGTGTGTGTCACTTTTTCGTTTTTGGCACACATTACGCAATGTGCGCGCCCTTTTCGTTGTTAATCACGGAATCAAGGCAGATTGAGTCTTATTTGTTTGATGTGAACACATACTGCAGAAAAATCGTAATGCCAACAGTTTTGGACATTAAGAAAAATTCAGAGAGCTGGATTAAGTCCCACGTATGAACATCTTTCATTCGTAATTTCAAAAGCTTTGTAAAAAGAAAAATCGTGATTAAAATTTTCATCCGGGGTCCCGAGTGCAGCAGCTTTTTGTAAAGCTAAGACGCCACAAGGAAACGGGAAATCGGGGAAACAAGACGAGAACCTATGTTTATCGTATTTTTCGTGATTTTGCCACGTCATTCTCTAATAATCTCGACCGCAACATGTCAAAATAACTCACGTCGGCTCATCTGCGCTGATAAATTAACTGTAATTAAAATTTCGATCCGGAGCGCTAGAGTATAGCAGCTTTTCCTATACGGGTGACTTTACCAATCTTTACATAAAAAGTTAGGTCAAATTCATAAAAATTGCAAAGGCACTCAGGAAGATCGCCGGAGAATGGCATCACTCGACCACTTTTCGTGAACTTTTCTCTCGTCGTACTTTGAGATGGTGGCAGTGCTACCTTCTGCTGCTGTTGATGACATTGCAATCACAGACGGCCGAGGCCACAATCACGAACCCCTATCTATTACCATCATAGTGGAAATTCAGCTCAGAAAGGCGCCGGTAGGGACTTGGAGAAGGAGGTAGGGCTCAACTGCCTCGTCACGGCCAAGCGAAGCTCGACTAGCTTCGAAGTCGTCGAGCGGGAAAGCTGCTGACATGGCATTAAGCTCGCCGAATGAGTCAGTAGTATCAAGGAAAGCAGACGCGGCGGTGGCGGTGGCCGTATCGTTTGTGGCGTCGATGGCCCAAGCCCGACTAGCTTCAAAGTCATGGAGCGGGAAAGCTGCAGACAAGGCATTGAGCTCGCCGAATGAGTCAGTAGTATCAAGGGAGACAGGCGCGGCGGTGGCCGTGGCGGTGGCCGAGCCCAAGTAGATTGCCGTGAGTTGCTCGACTAGTCTGGATTTCGACTGTGGATTCACCTCGATGTGGGCAAGTTCTTGCAACGGTTGCTGCCAAAGAATTAAAACCCTCTGAATGCCCAATGGGGCAGCTGGGGTGGCGATCAAGCTATACACGAGCTCATGCCACTCGATGGAGCACTGGAGCAGTGCCGAGGCGATGGTGGAGTCAGGAGGAGTGCGGCTGATGAAATGGCTCTGTTTCAGAAACAGGTCCAAGTCTTGCAGGGGCTTTTCTTGCACATGCTGAACCGAGCTGAAGAATCGTAGTAGAGCCTCTGCGAACTCGTGAATGCGATGGAGCGGTTTGCTAACGCTGTTGTCCACCATGCGTGTGTGCTTGTCAAAGTATACGATCGTTTTGCGACCTCTACTCGAGCTAGACCTCTGCACATCTACTCCCATTTCAGCCAAACGGTTAGCAAAGACGTTATTGTTGTCGTTGTCGTTGTTGCCGGGCTTGGTGCATTTTCGATTGGATGCCTGACATGGTATGCACCTCTGATTCTTGACAGGGCGAGTCGGGGGCGATGAGGTGAATTCAGTCGTCATGACAACTTGAGGTGAGGGAGACATAAGACAAGCATCTTTGGGGCAAAAGTCGCAAGCAGCTGGTGCGGCTTGACCGAAGCGATATCGACTGCGCTTGTCGATAAATGACTGATAGGAATGCTTGAGTGGTAGGCCAGGATCTGTTTGTTGCTTTTCTTCTTCGAGTTGGGCTGCAGCTTGATAGACATTTTGATGCTTGATGTGCAGCTGCCAAGTCTTGATTTCGTCAGGTGACATGGTGAGGGACGAGACAATGCTGAATCGATTCTGAGACAGAGGGAAACAAACAAACAAACAAACAAAAAGGATGGTCATGACAAGAGACAAAAGCGTTGTGTTCACCGGTAGCTGAGGTACAGCAAGCGAGAGATGAAACGTCTGACGAGACTATTGAATCGACGTATGAGAGCAATCAGATGAAATGTATATGTAGCTTGCTGCAGAGGTGTCTTGTGCCGACATGTGGCTGGCACCCCACCCAAACCAAATGCAACTCCATGTGGATTACATTCTGAGCCCGACCGAGCGATGCTGGCATCTGTCATGTCAAGTGATAGCGGGTACATATGGTTCAATGGCAGCAAGTGATACGAGACGAGGCGCAGGGAGTAAGAAACATGAGCTAGCAGCCAAAGTGCTCAGCGATCAAACCCTGCGACGACAGGCCAAGGCCGGCGATCTTGGGTTGCCGCTCACCTGCACTTGGGCAACCCCCACTTGGCGTTGCGGCCTGCGCCCACCCAACGCACAACAGACCGAGCTGATGCAAGCTGATGCGCGCTCGAGCAATTCATCGCCCACATTACAACCTCTGTTGGTAGTACGAGGTGAATTCGATGACACAAAAATGAATGGCCTGTATATATATACAATTTGAGTTTGCTAGTGAGGTTGAACATGTCACCATGACGCTAACCCGAAGCGGGATCCTGAGGGGCGACTCTCTCTCTCGCACGACACAACATGTTGCATGAGAAAAGTATTCAGGCATGACATGCATGCACAAGAGGAGCTCCAAAAGGTGTGTGTAATGCATGCACAAAAAGGCTTCAAAATAACGTATTTCATGTAGTACCAATGCTCCTGTAGTAGCAACAAGTTTTTCGAGCTTAATTTTCAGCCTGATGGTAGTACTTGCTGTGATTGTGAACTTGGGCTGTGTCTGATTGTGATGAGCTGAAATTTTGATTGCCTGAGTGTGAGATGCTATGTTACATGATAAGATAAACAAATTCAATGCTTGATGTGTGAAGAGCTTGCTACTGGGACTGTGTCAAAGAAGCCAAAACCACCAGGGTCATTGTTGCTGATCACACTGAAAGGCTCACTGTTGTCAAGCTTGTCCAGGAACATATGCATAGGAGGAGGAGGGGGGGTCATTGCTGATGTCAAAAGAGCTTTGTTGCCATCATCCTCTGCATTGTCGCCACCATCTGCTGTGGCAGGAGGTGGAGCTACCACCTGCTCCTTGTGACAGGAGGATACTAGACCAGCTCAAGAATGGGCTTGATGCTCATCTCAAGTTGAAGTGAGGTCAAGGGTAGGATCAATGCTTTGCCTGAGCTTGGCTCAGCTCAAAGTTGGTGGAGGTCAGGGTTTTTGGTGGATGGAACAAGTCCCAGTTCAAGGATGCAAAGGTGTGGTTTTGTGAGGTTGGCTGACCTTGAGAGTCTACATAGTCAAAGTTCTGAGCTCACACAAGTCCTTTGATGGCAACCAGAGAAGCATGACTAAGCTGCTCTCATTGCAGGCCATGAGGGGCAGGAGGTCAGGGAGCCAGCAGAGGGTTGTATGAGGTGCTAGGAAGTGCTGGTTAGCAATGGGGTCCTCCAGTAGTAGCAAGTGGGGGTGCAGGCACAAAACCCACATGCATTTCATGACCACCAGGCTGGCAGTCAAAGGAGGGAGAACTGGGCATGAGTGAAGCAAGGGCTAGGTGGGGTGTCTTAGCATATATATACTGAAGCCCTGCCATCATGAAAGAGCAGAGGCTCATCCACTCTACTCTATACTTGACATACTCATACTCTCATTACTTAGTCATGATCATTGCAATTGACAGCAGAGTTGCAACAACCTTGTTGATGTGTATCTCATCAGCAAAAGTGTCTACATCAGGGCCTACACTGACATGCAGAACCTCAACTATGGCAGAACCTCAACCACAGCCTGGAACCTCCACCAGGCCTAACTAGCTTCAACCTCCCAGCTTTTGACTAGCTAGCAACTTCAGTAGCTCACTAAGAACACCTGTGGGCATATACAGGGTTGCTGATGTCAGAGGTTGCCAACCAAACATGCCACACTGCCTCTGGACAGGGTGTTCAGAGGGGATAGCTGACCTCACAGCCTTGCATACTGTATTTCTCTAACTCACATGAATTCACAAATCAAGGTATCAAATTCTCCAAGCTCAGGTGTAAGTTGTGAACTGGGCATCACCTTGGGTATTGCCTGCATCAAGACTTTGAACTCAGCTGATCTCAAGACTAGTGTCAGGGGTCACGCGCCTGACTTCAGATATCGAGGAAAACGGAGCTCGAGATTTGCACCAGTCTAATTCTCGAGGTCATTGATTCTCGAGAATTAGCTTATTTCGATCCTTGAAGCCAACTGACCCCTGTGAACACTCCATTCAGAGGCAGCATGGCATGTTCACTTATACACTAAGCTGTCAGGACCCTCCTAGCACTAAGCCTGAGTGTTCTTGAGGCCTTGCTAAGGGTGGAAGTCAGCATTGCCTCTGTCTGGAAACGGGATGATGCTTGCTGTTGATATATCTGGACTGGTGGAGGTGCCAGGCCATGGTTGAGGTGCCACTACAGTTGAGGTGCCATATGCTAGTGGAGGTTCTAGCGTTGATACTGGAGATCACACAAGTGTATACTGCAATGCAAGTCAATTGCAGTGATGAACTATAAGGACTGTGAGAAAAGCCAAGCTTGTATATGTCTGTAAAAGTAGTAGAGTGGATGGGCTTCCACCCATACCACTGTCATGCAGCTGTTGACTATATACTCCCTCTCTGACCTGGCTGCATAGTACCTAGACTACTTTTCCTTCAAGACTGCCAGTGTGTCCTTCATGAGAGAGTGTGGATGGTTGTCAAGGGTCTCCACCTCATCTTGCCCCACCTTACCAAGGATTGACATCATCCATGGTGGCTTCCAGCACCTCTCAACTGCTCCTCCTGCCTTTAGGACCTCTTGCCCTCCACTGCCTGTGGTGCAAGCTCCTCATGCCAACTTCTCCAGCCATGGTTATGCAATGTTGTGCACCTCAAGACTTGGCATGCTTGTTTTCTTGAGGTCACACATCCTCATGAATTGGAGACTTCCAATTCTCAAGGTGCAACTTTGTAGCACCCTGACCCCCTCCATGCCTTCCTCCATGCCTTCCTGTCCACTCTGAGTGTAGCCACACTACTACCCTCGTTCCCTGCTCCAGCTCACTGTCACGGTCGAGGCTATCCTCGAGCTGATCCTGTAACAACTAGCACCAAGCTAAGTCTCGAGCTTACTCTGTGGTCAGGCACATGTCCCTTACACGCCTCCTCACATTAACACTTCTTCTGGCAGTGGCGCTTCCAGGCAGCAGCAATAGCAGGCTTCTTTGCAAACAGCTCACACTCTGCATGATCATGGCTGATCATCTTATCTTTTGATAAGGCAATCCAATCACCCAACTTATCCTTTCATTTCACCTTCTTTACCATCACCCAATTCTGCTCCTGCTTGCAATACCAAATTACTTGCCTGTGATTTGTTGAGTGCCTACAGAATTACTTGTTTGAGCCAGTTGGCATCCCAAGCATTTGGTTCCTGGCAGAAGGTGTTGAGCATAACATTAGCTGCAGCATGTGACTGGGGTATGGCAAGTTCCTGCAGTGGCAATTGCTGGAGCGCCTCTGATTGGCAGAGGACAGGACTGACATAACCAGGAAGTTGGTGTTGACAGCTGCACACCTGACTTTGAGGTGACCTCAAGAATTCCATGTTGGTAATTCTCAAACTCGGTTGACTTCGATAAGATAACCAATAGTATTCTTGGGTTGAGCAGATACCAAGTCCTGACTCAACCCTAGCCTCGCCTCAAAGTCAACTGGCCTCTGTGAACGCTCCATTCAGAGGTAGCGTGGCACACCTAGTGGGGAAAGGTAGCTTGATCTATGCACAAGCATTTGTGGCATGTGATTGAAGCTGAAGTATTGAGGTTGACTGGGATCGCTAGTCAGATGATGCATACTCCATAACAGCGATGATAGTGCAAGCAGCATCTCTTGACAAGACCTGTAATGGCAGTATCATATGCAGGTGGAGTTGCTTTGTCATTGGTGTTCACACAGGAAGCTAAAGATGCAATGACTAGTATTGCAGCAACCAAACAAACTAAGGTATGTACTATTGTACTGAAGGTAAAGAAAGTGTAAAGTAGAGTGGATGAGCTCCACTCCTCCACTGCTACAAGGACATGGAACCTATATACTCCCTTGCCCTGTAACATGGCCAGCATGTTCTGACTCTACCTTGATCATGCTGCCCCACACAGCCTGCATGTGCAAGCACACATTGACCCCCACTACTTCATCTCTGCATCTCCACCCACTGCTATCACCATTGATGGTGCTCAACACCTTAGCAGTGTTCCTGACCTCTCTTGTTGATGGTTTCCCTTCAATGCCCATGCTCACAACCTCCTCCTCCACCTTTTCCCACTACCTAGTGTCAGAGGCGGTGACCCTGAGAATCTTTGACATGTAAGTCTTGGGCTTTGTGGACCCCAAGGGTTGTACTATACCATTGCTCAAGTTGAGGCTGACATCACCCACTCCTACTCCATTGCTTGTGCTTGTGATCATGGCCTGACCTTGTGTGGCTCCATGATCACTTCCTTGACCCTACCCCAGTCTGAGCCCTGCTTGTGGGTCATTCTTGTGGTGGCAGCCAGATTCTGGTAACACCTATAATTTACCAATCAGCCACTCCCTTAGCTGTCCACTTTTGGGGCAACTCAGCTTGGTTATCACCATGACATGTTATTTATTGGCTGTGGGTGTTCACTGTCCTGGCTCTGTCACAGGAGTGGGTTGTTGCTGCAGTGTTTGTTACCTTGATGCAGTGAGTAGGTGCACTGTATGCATGATGCATTGTCTGTACTGACAATGTGGAGTATTTATGGAGAGTAGTTTACCACTGAAAATAGTGAAGGTAAATCACTCGGATTTCCAACACTTTTCACTAAATCACCGATGAAGAAATTCCAGTTGTGATTCCAAATCTTACAAAATCACTCGGGCTCAGTTCCGAGAGCCGAGGTTTGGGAGATTGGGGGATCTAATCACGAATCGATTTTTAAAGGCGCAAATCACAGAAATCGAGTTCTGGTCTCTTACGCTCTCGGTTTAACAGAATTTCAAAAAAAATCAGCTTGGGCTCGGATCGAGAGATTAGGGATCTGATCGACACCATCGCCACCGCCACCACAGCCACCACGGTATACAGTGTACTCGCGGTTATCGAAGATCGTCCAGGGTTGGAATTACCGTTTGCGGTGTCAATCTTGCTCAACTTTGGGCCGACATGCGATCCTCGAGCTACCAGGATACGACACCACCAAGTCATGTTGCAACCGGCTGGATATCATCTTGTTGCGTTACAAGGATGGGCAGTCACCCCGTTTCTTGTGCAAAGCGATCGAGAACCCACATGCTCCTTCACTCGACAAGATGCAATTGCAGTTGATTGTACAGACAGGATCTTGAGGATGGATGCTCACCGGGGCGGTGGAGCCCAAAAAGAGACTTGTCGCGGCACGACCCATGATCTTTGTTTGCTTGGCAAATACCAAGTTATCAACATCGTAGCATCACCAAATACTCAGAAAGGGAGCCAAGAGCGCTTTGCAAGGAGATGCTGCTCCTCGTCTCACTCTTCGTGTACACTTTTGGGTGCAGCTGCTGCATTGCGTCAGGTTTGCGCGGCGCCCCAAGGTGGAGTCCACCCATTGAAAACACAAGGACCAACTTGATCAAGAGCAGTGCAGCACTAGACGCCATGAGACGTGGGGGTTTGATCTGGGGCCATCATTTACCATCTGACAACCTGGGGATGCGTGTCGACGAGCTGCTGAGCGGAAAATCGGGGACAGTGCGGATGCCATGGCGGATGCGATATCGACCTTGTTTTTTTTTTTTTTTTTTTTTTTTTTTTTTTTTTTCCAAATAAACCAGATGTTAGACCGATACTCTGACATTGCCACAGATTTCTCGTGGATTTGACCGCAATCAAGCCGATCAATGTCAGAGGGCAACGGTAACTATCTCTACAGGAGCATCTCACGGCATAACTTGAAGGTTAGGTGTGGGGCATGGCATAACTTTCTTGAAGCGTCCTTGACGACTACTCTGAGAGAAAGAGAGAGAGAGAGCGACTTTGTCTTGCCATGTGTCACGCGGTCCATGTCAAGCATCGCACGTGAGGTGATGCATCCGATATTCAACGCCCCCCCCCCCCTCGAGGAGCGATATATGAAGATGGGGACGCACGGAGAGAAGTCTCTAATGTTCAAGGCTTGCCGACAACCTCCCGCAGCAGGTGCGGCATGAGCACGACAAGCTCCATCACAAAGGTTGCTTGCACAGGGTGTAGACGACTAGCGCGCGATTCAAGGTGACAAAGGTTTACACAGAGCGATCGCCTTTCAAGGCTCTGTGCACTTTCTTGATCGGTTATCAGCCTTCCAACGCGGCGATAGTTTCATCTTGTAGGGAGATGCAGGTTGCAGCGTATGCTTATCGCCGATTGGTGGTCTTTGAGACACTACAAACGACCCATCCCCAGTGCCGTTGAGAAAGCAGCGATCAACATGGAAATTGGTGTCCAGATGGGTGGGTTCCCAAAGGCTGCCGATCGATGACGATGCCCATTGAAATTTGTGCAAATGATAAGAGCTGCGTCTCCGGACCCACTGGGACTGAGAGGGCCGATCACGGAACACCTCTTTGTTTCTTCAGCTGCACCTTGAAGGCGCAGGCCGCCGTTCAAGGGGCAATGGTAGGTCATCTTGCCGTGGTTTTGACTTGCGCTGCACATGTTAGAGCTTTCAAGTGGATACTGTCGCCAGTCTCAGATACTTGCAGAAAAGGCCAAACTTGGTATTTATTATATTCACGTTACAAAACGGCAATTCGAAAAAAATCGCGACAAAAATGCGTCAAATCTGCCAACCCAGCGCTTAACCTAACAGAAGGAAAAGGGTAATACTCATCGGGTGTTGCATCGGCTGATGATATCGGGAAATTGATACATCGGGATTACCATACCGTCATCGCCTTTCTCTCTCTATGCACTAGCTCGCTTCCACTGCTCGTCGCTCCGAAACGGCTAGCCAGTGGGTGGCTACAAGCTGCGACGAAAGCGATACAGCTCAACGAGCAGCTCGTGGATCCTGTGCTGGATCAACTCGCCTTCGGTTGAATTCTGCAGCGCGACGCCTTCGAGCGATTGCAGCGTCTGATCAAGTGGAAGCATCATGAGCTCTGTCAACAAGTTGATCTCCAAATCGCCCCCTCCCTCCAGCGCTTTGGGCGCCGCAGCGGATAGATATGGAGAGCACAACGTGGTTGACGGATGTCCGGTCCAAGTCGAATCCAGACTCTGATGCACAGTCGAGAGCCGATCAAGTGCGAAAATCACCCGATTGCTGGACGTGGCTGCTACTCCTGTGTGATGAAGTTGATGGTGGTGGTGGTGGTGGTCGTCGTCGTCGTCGTGGCGTTGTAGACTATGATTGTTGCTTGTGCTTGCAGACGTTTCCTCGTCCTTTTCGTCGCCATCATCTTCAGAGTCATCATCATCATCATCATCATCATCATCATCATCATCATCATCTTGATCCACAACAGCTGCGTTGATCACGCGCGCATCCGACAAGGCGCTTATTTCTTCCCCTTGTTGCTCGTTTGGCGTCTTGCGAGGCTGATACCATTCCGGTGGTCGACTCGTTGCCGCCTCTTGCTGCTGCTGCTGCTGCTGGCGGTCTTGTTGTTGAGCTGGCTTGGCATTCGTCTTCATGGGCGCATGATTGTGCGTGTCGTCGACATCGACGATGCGCCACATTTCGTTGGGTGTCTCGCGTCCGGCTTTGGCCGCAGCGTTGACCAGCTTCAGCTTGAATGGGCAAGGATTCAGCTTGCTGTGGCAAAGACGGCAGCTGACGTAGGCGACGTTCTGCTTGGAAGTTCGAATGACCATCTCGAACCCGCACGTCTCGGCAAGCCTTTTAACTTCCTGGATCGCATCCTCTCGAAACGCAAATCGTAACTGTTTCTCCACTTCGCTGAGACGACAGACAAACCCCGACGCTGCCGAGCCGAGAGCTCTACACTCCATCTTGCAGCTTTGCGCAACGCGGCTAATGTTGTGTGTGTGCGCGCACAAGCTACACGATCGTAGTAGATGAGAAAGAGAGAGAAAGAGACGAGGCTGACTTTTGTCGCCCGTGGTGGGATCAGCTATATGAGATGCTCTAAAGTGGGTTGCAAATTGCCCTGGCGGAGGGGCGATTGAAACAAGATGCAGCAAAAGGGGCAAGGGGTGGCAAAGAGTGGGTCGCCAGACGCTCTGGCCCTTGCGTCACCAGTAGCAAGATTTACCACCACCCGTGCATGCGCATGCATACCATCACCATCATCGATTGATCATCTACGGTTTTTTTTGTTTTTGTTTTTGCCATGACGAATCAACACAGAGCACCTTCAACAACACCATGCTCCATACCATCCCCTTCGCCATCGTCATCCACTCGGACGACGACGACGGACAAGGCAACAACAACAGCAACAAGCGCAAGCACAAGCACAAGCACAAGCACAAGCACAAGCACAAACGACAATGGCGCCGATAGCGCGGATACAGCGCAACCGTGGCAGCTGGAAAGCTACTACGACTATCTGCACAGTCTACGTTCCACCAAGCCCCAAGTGTTTTACGCCTTTCTCATCCGAGCTGCGGAGAATGGACATCTGTACCCGTTTAGCGTGCAGAGGGATGTTCCACCTCTGCCGTTGCCTATACCTCTTGACGCTCTACGCGCACCCGTCCAACGCGATATGAGTGGCAGGCTGGTTTGCACCCAATGCTGCCATATCTTGGGTTCAGCATCCTCCTCCACCACCGCTGAAGCCGAGACAAGAACGACGACATCGACGACGACGACGATGATGATGATGATTCCGTTTACAATCCTCTTATTCTCGTACAAGGACGCATCTATGCTTGACTTTATATGGCAATGTCGAGTAGTTCAGCGACGTCACTGTCATCCGGTTAATCTGGTGCCTGCACACATACCGTCTCTGGAGCCTGGTGCACACATGCTGCCTGGCTTACCACCACCAACACGTGCAGCCGGCAACAGTCCAACGTCTGTGGCTAGACCAGCTGGTGGCATGCAATCAACGAGCCAGGATACGCCTGCACAAGCTCGTCTGGCAGCAGTCAGTAGCGGCACGCGCTGCGGCGGTGGTACACCAGGAAACCCAGTGGTGGCCGAGGCAGAGCAGCCGAGTAAGAAACGCGCACGTTTCGACGAGGAATCGACACGCATGCACGAGAATGGCGCTCGGAAGGAACAAGCGGCGTTGAGCTATCCATCGACGTGCGTCTCTGGTGTAGCATCCTCGTCGTCTGCTGACCAAACCCAACCACCCCCCGCCGCGCCGAGTGATCCAGCAACAGCAACAGCAACAGCAACAGCGTCAGCGTCGCCCACCATCGCACCCAGCCAAACACCATCCTCACCCACACCCACACCCCTCCTCCTCCTCCTCCTCCTTCTGCTTGTAGCTCCCAATCCAAGCAGACAGCACGACCGCACGTCGCCTCACCTCGATCGACCGCACAAATCTGGACGTCCTTCTGGCGAAACGACCTGCACACTTTGTCACGAGGCTTTCAACAGCTCGTCACTCTACGCGCACAAGATCAAGAGCTCGAGATGGATGCGCGTCACGTCGTCAACTGGATCGAGTCCAGGTTGAAGAGGTGGGATCGCAAGCTTGAACAAGTCTTGATGAGCCAATCGCGCAACTAGCACAACCCATTTGGCGGGCGTGTGCTCAGCGTCCACCTTGCTCACCAAAACCTCTTTTGTTGATATACATTTGTCCTGAGCGCTACTTGACTTTTTTTTTTTTGACCACACAAACCTTTTTTGATACAGTAGTTGAAGTACGAGAAGCGGGACCCCACTTGGTTACGGTGGGTGAGGCGGTGGTGGTTGTGGTGTCCCGAGAAGAGTCAAATTGGCTAAACTAGACTAATCTATTGGCGGCCAGACGAAAAAAAAACTTGGCTTGAGTAGGCTATTTAAACGTCGATCCCCTTTCTGCCCTCGTTGCGCCACACATACCAAAACCCCAAAGCGAACCAAACCATGCAGCTCAGACCTCTACCAGCGCGGGTTGAGGACGAGGACGAGGACGACGAGGTGGCTGTCAACGCCGACAGCGATGCTGGCGACACGGCTGCCTCTGTGCTGCATCCACCTTCGCCCACGTTTATCTACAGCGACGCGGTTTGGCGCTCTCCACTGCGTGCAAGAAGGCTCAGAGCCGTAAGTCTTCTGCCCCAGCATGCTCACAAACAAGCCATCCTTTGGGGTTCGTTGTTGAGCCCAGAAGTCTCATATCTTGTTTTGTTTATTTCTCATCGGGTAGGCTTCGCTGGGTAATGTCGCTATCAACGATGGCTTGGTTGAGTATCGAAACAGTTTGAGGAGGGTCCCTTCTCCGCCTGCTACTCTGATGAGGCTGCGAAGCGTCAAGCCACTGCCGCTCAGCTCGGCCAACTCGAGGACGCCGAGGCGAGCACGACAAGCAGCAGTGCAACAAGACGTCGCTGCTGCCACCGACGGCGAGGTGGACCAGCTGATCGATACGCGGCTTACGCTTAGCCCACCTCGCGCCCATATCGACGACGACAGCAAACGCAGCAGCAACCATAGCATCACTCCGATCCACACCAACCTGGATACCACTCGAGACGATGGCGGCGACCACGACAGGATCGACTCGCTTCCCTCGCACCTTATCAGCAGCAGCAGTAGCGCAACGGCACACACCCATGAGCAGCAGCAGCAGCAGCAGCAGCAGCAGCAAGCCCGTGATGATGGTCGTCGTGGTGCACCTCGTCGTGTCATCGACAATGCTTCCATGTTGGGCATTGGTCGCAAAGCAGTCTCTAGCGCACGCCGTGTTTGGTGCTCAACCAACGCTCGACTCAAGCAAACCTCTTTGACCCTCTGGCACACCTTCGGTCCCATCACAGCCGTCTTGCTGCTTTTGGCTCTATCCTTGTTGACGCTCGCTATCAAGGAGACGCTCAAGAATCTCGAAGCGCTGGTCAGGATCGTTCCGCTTGTCGTCAAGGGTGTCTGCGCTCAAGCTCGACGCTCTTCCGTCGGGGTGGGGGTGGTGATCATGGAGCGAGCCTTGGTGCCGAGCGCCATGTGGGTGGGCGATTGGTTCCGCAAAGGTGCTCCACGTAGGCTGCTCCAAGAGTTTCTCGCCGCCGCTGCACTTGGAGAGCGCGATTCACCCCAGCAACATCATGATCATGATCATCATCAACAACGTCTTCATCGTCATGTGCAACACGACGACCAGGAAGAAACGTCGGCGAGCAAGTGTCTGTCGGTCTGGTCAGACGTGTTTATGAATCTGGTCATGCAGCAGCCGGTGCCACCGCCGGCGCCGGAGACCAACGAGGTTTTGCGACTCATACGTCGAGCCTCGCAACGCCACCCGCACTGTTTCACCGCTCAACTGCTCGACTTTGTCCGCGGTCAACCCCCATCTACCACCGACCCGGCCAACGCTGCCTCGGCCAACGATCCTTTCGCTTCGTACTTTGCCTCGCGCCAACCCGTTCCTTTCAACTTGCTGGCTCCTACTCCCCTAGCGCTTCCTCCACTCGTTTGATTCACCCCCCTCCTCATCCACCACCTTGCGCGCGCGTGTAAGACTTTTCTTCAATGAGAACAAAACTCGCTCGTGCTCAAGTTACGTGGTGTGCAACAGCATACAGAAGATGCTTCTCCTGCTATGCTCGCCCTCAACATTGTTTCGCTCGTGCCCACTTTGCACAACCCAACGATTTTGCGTGTTGTGGTCCAACCTGACCTCGGGTAGGAGGTGCTCCTGTCTTGCCCCTGCGGTGGTCGTGAGGGGGATCTTGGCCCGAAACAACGCTATCACCTTTTAATAACCAGCACAATCAGATATGTTGTCTTGTGTGCAAGAACCATAAGGGACTCGAGGTTTGTAGCCAGCTAGCCAGCTGTAGCATGACGCTCCATCCCCCACTTGCAGGCCGATGTGAAATGAAAAGACTAGCGTGCTGAATAGACTATTCTGTATTCTCGAGAGAGGGAGAGGCGGAGAGGCAGAGACGTTGACCAAGTCGGGCGTTGCTCTCTCTCTCTTTCCCTCACTCTCACTCTTTTTTGTTTTACGGGTGTCCTTCCATTGGAGTAGCGGTTGCAAAGCGGCCGCATCGGGAACGGGAATCGACGATGACTGAAAGCGAAGGCAGCGCCAGCGACATGGACATCGTCACTTCGGACCAGGCCGGTTCCGCCTCTGTGTCCGAATCCGAGAGCGAGAGCGACACGGACGATCAGATGGACGACGAGCTGAACCTGCTCGCACCATTCGACTCGACCACAGCCCAACGGCACAAGTCGACGAGCGCACTCTGGCTAGGCGTCTCGACACCGCTCAAAGCCTGGCCCGCCGTCTCGTCCTTCTGCCCCCTCGACGTCCAACAAGTGCGAAACCTCATCAACGAGTTCTTCCCCGGAAACAAACCCATCACTCTCGAACTTCTCAACCTTCACCGCTTCGTTTCCACCCTCTACACTGTCAAACCTCCTCCTCCACCACCTAAGAACACCGCCAGCGACGATCACGACGTTGACGAAGACGACGACGATGATGATGATGGTGAAACCGCTGTGACAATTGCTGCGACACCGCGCGAAGAGTGGCGGCGCGCACTAACGCTTGCGACGCAGATCAAGCTGAGCCAACTGGTTGAGCTGACGAGCTGGACGCTGTTTCGAGAATTCTACAAAGGCGCCAGTATGCTGACGTATGCCAGTACCTGGATGACCAAGCAAGAGGTCGAGTGCGCCAAGCACAACAGCAGCACATTGCGAAACAACGGCGGTGGCGGTGGTGGAGGGCAAGCGAACAAGCGCAAGCGGTCCCACGCAAGCAGCAATGCTACTTCTGGCGGCGGAAGGTTGCATCACTTCTGCGTTTCTTCCCCCTACGCTGTGCACACGGGGCGTGGGTTGAACCTCGCCGCGCTCAACAGTGGGGTTCACACCAAGAAATGCATCGTAACTTACATGTCGAGGATGCTGCAGCCTTGGTGCGCACCCAGCCTCCGCTGCTGTCTGCTCGATGATGCGCTGGGTAGTGGTCCGGTGGTGCTCGTACGTGTCGAGGATTTCTGCTTGGTGCGTCCGGCTAAACGCAGCCAGTTTCTGTCGCTCATCGATAGATACGGTCGAGAATGCCAGCATCAACCTCAACCTCAGCAACAGCAACAGGAAGGCGGTGACGATGCGATGGAGGTGTTCAGCGACAACGACGACGACGCGGGGGACCACGGCTCGGGTAGAAGGAGGATTGGTGTGCTGGTGTCGGACTCGTGGGCTGAACACGAGGCGGCCGAGTTGCGTCGAAAGGTGCTATCCTGCCTGCGAGTATGGCACCTGAGCGACGAGAATCAACCGCTGTCGTCCAAGCAGCTCGAGTCGGTGGCCAAGTTCCTCGCTTGGTGTGCTACCGGTCTAGACATGAAACTTTTGCGAACCCTGTCGTCAACGCTATCCAAGCTCCTCGCCAACTGGTCGCTCGAGGAGCACAGAAAACACATCGAAGAGCAACCGCAACAAGGCTTAACCCTGCTTCGACACTGGCTGCACCGCGATCGACTCGATCGCTCGGCATCGACAGCCAACAGCAGCAGCAGGGGCAAACCCACCAAGCAGCATCAGCAGCACCCGCAGCAGCAGCAGCAGCGAGAGCAGACGATCGAAGAGCGCAACGAATGGAACACGGTAATCCAAGCCATTGGTACCATATTAGCTGGAGACCACGCGGACTTCATGCTAGTGCAACTCGACCTAACGTTGGAGTCCCTCAGCCGCACCAATGCGTATATCAAAGCGATGGTGGAGCGCACGTCGTGCGAGCAAATGGATCGAGATGCAACAATGCAAGCGCAAGGCGAAATGGCGGTTGGGCTGACGCAAGCGATGCAGGCGTGCCACGCCAAGTACTGGCCAGTGTTTGGCGGCAAGCTGCTCAAGCACGATCTCAACGCCGAACTGGTGGATCTATTCAAAGGTGTGCGCTTCGCATACGAGCTGGGCGCCGTGCACAAGGCCAAGGACAGCAGAGCCACGAGAAGAAGCCTCAAGTCCGGCAGCGCCAACGACGGCGTGTCGGCAGAAAGAAGCGAGCAAGACGAGGACGATGCAGCAGACGACGACGATCAGGTAGACGAACAAGCCCAAGAAGACGATGGAGAGGATGTGGATAGGAGAGCAAGCAAACAGGCTCGAACGAGTGTGGGCGCCGGTGAGGCTGCAACGCCCGAGGATCAATCAGGTTGGGACTTGCAAGTAGTCAGGAGCGCGACGAGTGGTGAGGAGCACCCAGCGATAGCGCTTGACGGAATGATGGAGGAATCAGAGGAATCGCAAGAGGAGGACCACGGCATGCTCGGGACCGACCTATCGACGATAACGGCAGGGGGGGATGATCTGGTTGCTGGTGTGCATGCGGCCAACGCCGAACAAGCTTGGAACGAGTATAATGGCCAGTTTGGAGGTGAAGGGGTGGAGCAAGTCGAGGAGACGCAGAGGATGACGAAAAGGGATGGATACGGACGAGCTCGAGCTGGGTTGATGAAAGCAAAGATTGTGAGTTTTGTGGTGATGCTAGTGTTGTTCGGTTGGTGGACATGGTGGCGGTGGGGTTGGCGGATGCAGCAGCAGCCAATCGCTAGCGAAGCGGTTGTTGTAGCAGGCCAAACTGGTGGCGTCGAGAGCGCAACGAGTGGCAAGCTGGATGCCGAGGTGGATGCTAAACATATGGTTAAAGGTCGAGATGCAGTTGTAGGAGGGCCGAGCATGACGTTGGCCGAATATGCCAAGGCGAGGGGGGTGGGTGCAAGCGCGAGTCAAGAGGCCAAGTGGATGTGCGAGAGCAACACCGGTGAGTTGACAGAGGACGAGTGGGTGTCCAAGATGGTCGAGTGCGAGTTCGGGCAGGCCTTCTACCAGCTCGCATCGGCATGGGCTTGGTTAGCAGTTTGATTGTCGATCAGAATCATGACTCAATGTGACGAGGTGGTTCTAGCAAGTCGAGCGCTCTCATAGAGTCCAGAGTGCACGTCGAACGGCGCCAAACAAGGATGGCGCCGAGTGTATAGTAGTTGTGAGCACAGCACAGCCGTTTGAACAAGCGACTCGATCCCGAACGTTGCATTGCTATGTGGTTTCATACTAAAACATGCAGAGAGACAAGCGCCATCCGAGAGCTGAGCACATCAGCAGCTGGCAACGGCCAAGCACGCCAGGGGGATGGAACCTTGTCGAGATTGTAATCCTAGCTGCTGGTAGTTTCCTGTGTGGTTGGACATACAAGAACGCCGCTGACATTGCTGTGCTGGCAGCAACGGCGTCGCCTGTACGTACTTTATACAGCTGCTTACTGATCTGTGGCCGAAGAGATTGACAGCAGCAGAGGCGTTCTGCGACGAGACGTGGTGCATGAGAGAGAGAGAGAGTGTGTGTGTGGCGAGGTTCAAGCACAGCATGCCTGAGAACTTGGTCGAAGAAGCTATCTGTCGTTCGGGTGGCCGACTGGAAGTTTTGAGCTTTAAAGGGGTGGTTCACCTATCCGAGAAACAAAAGTGGCAAACCAACCGCTGCAAGGTCGGCGCAAGTGCGTGGGATCATTCAACACCCTTCAAAGCCTGCAGGTCGACAAGCAGCCGCATCGAATGGGATAGCGAGCAGCACCAAAGGACCCAACACAAGTTGAAAGAGACTCCCAGCGATCCGACCCAGAGCTACGACGCCCGTGTCTTGCTAACACAGCAAAAGTCAAACCGGGAGAGTATCTTACATCCAACGCCGTCAGAGCCAGCATTACAAGCCAACGAGTCTCGACAACGACAGCAGCAGCAGCAGCAGCAGCAGCCACCGAGAAACAAGTTGGTGAGGGAATGCAAGTCCATTGCGACCTACACGTCTCTTTTACTTTGGAGAAGGTCTGTGCTGAGCCTTGTCCTGTCTCAGCTTCTATCTCTTGTTTGTTTCTCATCGATTGCTGCCAACGCCGTGGAAATGATACTGCAGAACCAATTTGTGCCATGCTTCTGAGTGATTGCACGATCGTCCCTTTTCTGCGGCGCAGTTAGAGCGGAAGTTGGCAACCAACGATCAAACTCAGTTTGTGTGCTCAACAGCATCCCGGTTTGCGCATTCACTCGACTCTTGTCGATATGGCACCGGAATTCCTATTTTGCCACATCATGCAGCCAAGAGAGAGAGAGACCCCGGCCCTTGGCAAAAGGGCAAACGCTGACCATGTAACGAGGCTTTCTGCTTGCAACGTCTCTGCTTGGCGCATCTTTGCCGTCCAACATGCGTGCTCACCAAGCTAAAGTAGCAGGAAACTATTGCCCAACTTGATCGCCACCCGACCCGACCTCAAAAAAAAAAAAATACTGCGTCCCCAAACAAATCAGGTTTTATCTCATCCTAGGGTAGGCTTTTGACAATTCTGCTTATACCAAGGTAAAACGCAGCCTCTGTGATTTCTATGAAGCTCTTTGAAAGTGAGTGTAAGCGGTCAAAATTGGTCTGCAAAATGTGTATGAGCGTGACAAAGCTATGCGAGTAATTTCACCACACGGCGCAAGAGGATCGCGGTTTTGCACGGCTTCGATTCTTTTGCCCCGTTGAACAGCACATTTGATGCTGCCAACTTTATCAAACCGCATTGTTCAAGCGCTTCGACGATGGACTCAAAGCTACCGGTCAAGAGTGCAAGAGCTCTCAATAAAATGGCATGACTGCCTTTTTTGTTGGCACATATCAATTGAACTCACTTTGACCACTCAACGACACTGTTTATAGAGCACTCCTCTAGCATGTGTACATTTGGAAACCTTCTCAATGTTAACAGGAACAGTTTTCACTGCTGATGCCCTAGCCCTAGCCCTAGGCGCGGGGCCATTACTAGTGGACACAGCCGCAGCCATCCTGCCAAATTGCGGTGATTTTGAAAATTGAGAATTTGGAGGGCCACTCTGTCAAAGACTGCTGTAGTGCTGTTATGGTTTGAAATTTTGGACAAATGGACACTGCTGAAGTGCCTTATGGTCCCATCCAACTTTTTGGCAGGGAGCAGCTGTCCAACTGACTAGCAGCCATGGTCAGACTGGCTGTCACTGTAGACTGACTGGCTGTGACAATGGGACTGGCCAGCTCCCTTCTTATGCAACCTGCAGTGTGTAGTGGCCAAGCCTTGAGACATGGTCAATGCTTTGTCAAAGTCAATCATTGCTGCAGTCCATGTGAGAACAATGCATTGATGGCCACAATTGAAGGCCACAGTCAGCTGGCACAATAGATGGCCACCATTGGCTGGCTGGCTGGCTGGCTCCCTTTGTTGAACAAACAGCTGGCCATTGTGACTGTTGGCTGGCTCCCTTTATTGAACAAATGGCTGGCCATTGTGACCATGGGCTGTGAGAATTACTGCAATATTCAAACAGCCACAGCCATGTGTCTGCTTCTACTTAAAGGGGTCAGACTGTGAGAATCTCACAGAGTATTCACAAAGATGTTGAGGCACACTTGTGCAGAGCTTGCCATAAATGACAGAGCATTGATACTTTGCAGCCACCACTGTGATGCTTCAGTCCCTTTGTCTATGCACCATCCATGAATCAGTAGCATGTATTCCTATGGTCTATGTGTGTGATGGACTGTGATGGAGATGTATCAGAGAGACAGGAGAAAGACATATATACACCTGCTTGCAAGCTGTGTGTGGTGAACTGCATATCAATCTTCACTGTACTCACCACTTCACTTTACCATTCCAGCACCCAGCTCATATTACACTATGTCCCAACTCTCTACCTACTCTGATGCTAGCATCACCTACCCTAATGCTGGCATCAATGTCAGTGGTGGCCATACTGATCTCAATAGCCAGCTCTCCCATTCAGAGGTATGTATCTTTGGCACATCACTATGCATACTCAAATTCAGGGCCCAGCTGACACATATTGCACTTTCTACAGTGTGCCATCTTCACCCAGCTATGCCTGTGTTGCAGAGCTTGGCCAGTTCAACTTATGCCTGGTCAACAAGCAGATGCAGTTGGTCATGCTGGATGGCATTCTCAGCAAGCTGTGCCTTGAGCACCCTGCTGCAGTGGCACTCAACAAGGACCTCCTGCCCATTCCATGCATCCCAGAGCTCCCAGTCACCTCTGATGGCTGCCACTGCACCATCTGCATGCACACAGTCAAGTCCAAGTGCTACACTTGCCAGTGGATCTTCCTTGTTGGTTGACAGGTCACTGCAGTCTGGATGCACAACTTGCTCAGTGCTGGCTGCACAATGCAGCAAGTCTTTCATGCTCAGAGTGACAACATCAGCAAGCCCTATAGTCTTAGTGACAGCACTGTCAGCTGGCGCACTGATCTGTGGGCTTTCCTTCTAGCACTGGTCTTCCACATTGGGTTTGATGGTGATGTGTTGGGCTATTATGGCAGTGATGAGCCCATTGATCATCATGGTGTTGATGAAGAGATTGCAGATGTGCTCTTGGAGCTCCATGACTTCTACAACAGCAATGATGTTGTGGATGGTTGCACCAATCCAGAGGTCACTGCAGAGGCCATAATACTCCTTCTGCAGCTCTTGGTATGGATGGTGCAGCAAAAGCCAGCCAACTTTGGTCAGGTCATACAGAGGGCCTTGCACTCTCATGGCTCTTCCTGCATCAAAGACAGCATCTGCAACATGCAGCCAGGCTTCAACTTTGCCAACACAATGCTGGAGCTGCCAACACTGCCAAGCATTCTCTGCTGTGCAGTTGCTGGCCATGCTCCAACATCCCATCCACTGCTGGATGCATACACCAATGGCTTGGATTTTGATCCCAGTGCAGCTCAAAGTTACTTTGCTGTGCACAATGAGTTCACTCGGCTGCTTGCAGTGCTGATGGAACTCAGTAGTGGTCTGCCAGCCAGAGGCACAGAGCTTGCACAACTGCAGCACACCAACATGCTACTTGGCCCATGCAACATCTTTGTTCATGATGGTAGTGTATTCACTGCTTTGCCCAGCAACAAAGGTACTGGCAGGCAGAGGATCATCCCATGCTTCTTGCCACATGCCATTGGCTGCTTGGTGGTTCTCTATGTTTCACAGGTGGTGCCATTTGTGCACCTGCTGTACAATGCTGGTCAACCATGCTGGCAAGCCTTGGGATACTGTGGCCACCAGCACAATGCTCAAGAGTCTCTGCAAGCAGTACATCTCCACCACCACCAATGGTCTACCTCTGCACACATGGTGGCAGCTGGCTGTCAGCATTGATTGCAAGCTGATCTGACTGAGGAAAGTAAGGGCTGATGACCCAGAGGACCATGCTCATGATCTGCAAGCAGGGCACTTCACCAGCACCACACAGCAGCATTATGGTCTGGATGCTAGCATGTTGAACCAGCTTACACAAGAGAGCATGACAGTGATGCTGGACATTTCAGAGCAGTGGCATGCCTTTTGGCAGTTGTGGTCCCACTTTCAAGAAGATGTACCAGAGCTGACACCAACAGCAGTGGATCATGGCAGCACTAACCCATCCAAGGTCTTCCAAGGTCTTCCATGCTATGAAGCAACAGCTCAACACTGTTCAAGAGGATTTGTGGTTGGTCAAGCAGAAGCTGGAGCACCCAGTGCACCCAGTCAGCAGCCACACTGGCACTGCAACTTCCAGCTGGTCTGCTGCCATCTCTGCTGTGATCAGCAATGCTCTCTTCAAGGCTACTGGTCATCACTGTACACAGACTGTGGAGCAGGCCTATGCACTGAATGCCATCCACCAAGGTGAGACTCCACTGATCATTGTGATGGCAACAGGCTCAGGCAAGTCAGCCCTCTTCACTGCTCCCCTCTTCTGGCTGCAGCCTGCATCAGTGGTGGTGGTGGTGGTGGTGGTGGTGCCTTTTGTTGTGCTCATTCAAGATCTCATCTGGCAAAGAAGAGAGATTGGCATAGCAGCCAGCAAGTGGGCTGGCTACTGGTGCCCCAACAAGGTGGAAGGCAGTGCACTTGTCTTTGTTGCAGCAGAGAACTGCTACTTGGAGCCATTTGGACTTTGGATCCAGAGTCTGCAGCAGCAGGAGTGGTTGGCAGCAGTCTTCTTTGATGAGTGCCATGTCACCATCACACAAGTGCACTTCTGGCCAGTGATGGACAAGATCAAGCAGTTGATGTCAAGTTGATGGTGCCTCTGTACTTCCTCACTGCAACGCTGCCACCCTCCATGGTTGCTGCCTTCAAGGAATCCCTGATGCTCCTGCAAGATGGAGCAGGTCTGATCTGGGCTGCCACTAACTGCAAGAACATTTCCTACTTGGTGAAGCCAGTGGCATTGAAAGTGGAACTGCAATTCCACCTCCAGAGCTTGCTGTGAGCCCATCCTAGCAGTCCAGTGATGGTGTTTTGCAAGTCAAAAGCAATGCAGAGTTGCTGGCTGGTGAGCTTTGCTGCACCTTTGTGACTTCTGAGATCAAAGCCAAGAGCAAGATGGCCACACTCCATGCTTGGCTCCAGTGTGCAGCCACTGAGACTCAAGACAGTGTATGCATCATGGTTGGCACTTCCACCATTGGAACTGGCATCAACCTGCCTTACATTCAGCTTGTGGTTCACTGTGGTGACGCCTGGGACTTGGTCAGTTATGTCCAAGAGTCAGGCTGGGTGGGTCAAAGCGGTGATCCAGCCTCTGTGGTGCTGCTGGCCACCCAGCGTAAGGAGGAGGTCACCCTTGAGGAGTACATCAATGAGAAGATGTGCTGGTGCTTGGTCCTTTCCACGTATCTGGATGGCATGCTGGATGGCATGCTGGATGGCATGCTGGTGACGTGCCTCAGCCAGCCAGACTTGGCACTTTGTGATCTCTGCAAGTCCCAAGTTGCTGGTCCATCGACACTGCCTCAAAAGGGTGATTGGCTTGGACTTGCCTCCACTGTTGGAGAAGCAGGACCAGCACAGCAGCAGCAGCAGTAGCAGTAGCAGCAGCAGCAGTAGCAGTAGCAGCAGCAGCAGTAGCAGTAGCAGCAGCAGCAGTAGCAGTAGCAGCAGCAGCAGTAGCAGCAGCAGCAGCAGCAGTAGCAGCAGCAGGCAGGTGCTTGATGTTTTCACTGCCTCAGCATTGACACCACAGGAGCCAAGTCCAGGGCCATTGACCTTTGACAACTCTGCCTTTGACCATGTGATCCTCCCAGATACTCCACCCAGGTCAACACCACTGGTACCAAGGCCCTACTGGATGGCTTCACCAACATGTGCTCCCTCTGCTATCTCTTCTGCTGCCAAGGAACCATGGTGAGTGGATCAACAGCTCCTACATTGGCAGGATCAAAGCACACATCCAGAAGGCCAAGAACATTGTGTGGTTCTCTTGCTTGGTGCTGATGGATGTTTGCCACAGTGGCAGCAGCTCTGAGGGCCAGACTTGGTGTACTTGATGGTATGCTGACATTGTCCTTCCAGTGGTTGCTGCTGTGTTACACAGTAATGATCACTGTGCAGAGGTGATGCAGTGGCTTGGATGCTCCTTCACCCGTGTCAGCCATGTGGAGCAAATGCTTGGTGCCTCGGTCCCATACAAAGGGGAGTGTGTTCTCCTTGCCTTTGCCATCTTTGTTGCTGCTGTTGAAGCTGTTGTATGATTTCAGTGTAAGGTGTTGCACAGTGCTGACAAGGCCAGCAATCCACTTGGACACTCTGTTTACATCAGAACTGAGGATTCACATGGAAAGGGAGCAACATCCATTTTTTTTGGCACTTTGAGCTCCCATACTGGCTCAGATAAGCGGTGCCTCCCTAACCCTAAGCAGGAATGAATTGGCAGTGTCAGATTATGTCAGGAGCACCAGTTGGCATGAACATGGAGTGGCCAAAATTTCTTTTTTGTGACTTTGAAATCAGATACTGGCTCCAGCAGCTGTTGCATTGCCAATTCAAGACCAGCCTTTGATCTGGCTGCACATTTTACATGCTTACATCAGGAATCATTGTTCAGGCATCTCAGGCAGGCTCCAGATCTGATGCCAACCTAAAATGGTTGATATCTTGTTACTGAAATCCTAGGCCCAGTTGTGGCACTGTTCAACAGCAAGACAGTTCTTTTGTCAGTTGAAATTAATGTGCACTATTTGACAGTTACACTTGACTGCCAATGTATTCCTTTTTGCATACCATTATGTGAGCAATGAAAAAACAATGCTATGTGTTTGTATGTATTATAATAGCCTTGTTATACATTTTATGCTGGGCTTTTGAGGATACCTAGCTTGTCCAGGGTTTGGTTTGATACAAATGCAGAGTGGCAGCTACAAATGCAGAGTGGCAAATACAAAGAATTGGAGGGCACAAATGCAGAGTGGCAAATACAAAGAAATTGGAGGGAAAATCAAACCAAGATGCATCTCATTCCAAATGCAACTGTTGGCCAAGTGGCAGATACAACTGGACAGTGGCAACTACAAACTGGACAGTGGCAGCTACAAGGTCACAATGGCAGATACAAAATGGTCCACCAGCAGACCACACAGAATTATCATGTACAATGACACACATCTATTAGGATTAGGATTAGGATTAGGATTAGGATAGGGTTAGGGTTAGGGTTCCATCAGCAACTGACCTGAATCCTGCTTTCTCGTTCGCTAATTTGATCTAACAATTTCCTATCTATTACTCTAAAATGAACCCCCTCACACAGATTTGAAGAAGCAAGTGGAAGAATCAAAGAAGCCTTTCGCAGTGGTAGACTGCAACTTGTGGGTGAACAGAGTCCTCTTGGACATCATTTGCCAGACAGCTTTCAGTTAGGATGCTAATTCAGTCAACAACCCAGACAGTGAACTGGCCCAAGCTTACCATCAAATTATTCCAATGTAAATCAGTCATAACTTAGCCCGTATCGGTCTGCCATACAATCTGCGCTAGGAGGAGCTGTGCAGAGGTTGAGGGGCGAGGGGCAAGGGGAGTGACCCGCCAGGCTGAAAGCATAGTCTGTCTTACCACCGAAGCACCTGCTGTGACCAGCAAGGCACGTTTCAACCAGCTGAAGCTGGTCAAGCCATAACGTCGTTCCGCACTGATCCCCATATACTTGCACACACTTGCATACACCACCAAAGCAAAGCAAAACAACAAAATCTTTGCAATTGCGCTTGCACCCGCACCTGTGTCCAGCTCAATACTTTGGGAAAGATCCAAACCCTTCTGTCGGTGCCTTCTTCAACGCATACCCCCAATAGTCATACGTGGTGCTAACAACTGTGTTCCCCCACCAGTTCAACTGCAGCGAGCCGTTCTTGGGCAGGATAAGCATAAAGAAAATGACAATCATACTGATGATCATCCCGCTATCCAACGCAGCAGCAAGCACAAAGTTGTACTTGCTCCACCACCTGAAGTTGTACCTCCTGACCAGATACTGGAACATGAAACTGACCGCGAACCAGGACAAATAGTTGATCGCGGATGCCGGTGGGATGAAACCGACACCCGCAAAGATGACCGGCCACGAGACATACCTGATCCACGACCTGGGATACCACCGCGCAAGGATCCAAACGGGATCGGGTTCAGCGCCCCAAGCAGCATTGCCCAGTACATTGAGCTGTACATGCTATCGTGCCCAAACATCCTTGCCGGCCCAATGGCACCCCAAATCAAACCTGCCATGTAAAACACCATGATGTTCGGACAGACAAAGCTGTTTGGCTGATTGGGCGAACAGATCCCCTCAATGTTGCTAAGCATCCAGCTCTTGACACCGAGCTGCACAAAGCACGCCACCACGCCTGACAGCTGTGCAATAAACGTCAACCGAGGTGGGATCTTCATATAATGCCCCAGCTTGAGATCCTGCACAAACTGCAGTCCGCCAAACAAGCCCTGCAGCGCAAAAGTCTTGAAGATCATGTTGGGCAACGGCTTACCCGGCAATATGTAACCACCCAGCAGCTCGCCAATGAGATTTGTGCCAATTGCCTGCCCATCACCATCACGGGCACGCAGCCACACACGCCATCACTCTCGCATGGGAACAGAAACGAAACAAGTTTGATTGCCTAACTCGAGCGAGTCACTCGCGAGCTCCCAGCCGTGGCCGTACAAGGCAACGGACGGTCGAGCGTCGCGTGTGAGCGTAGCAGAGGGTGCGGGAGACCGCAGAAATTGAAACTAACATGAGTAACAAGAGAAACAACGCACGGGACGGGACGGGCAGGTGAAAAGCCGAATGCCGGAGCAAAACGGCGAGTGTGTGATGGTGGTGAGACAGAGGCGACGACGACAAAGCGGACTGAGCCTTTGTACACATCGCCTCCACTGCTGACGTAGTGCTTACGTGAGCAGTCACGTGCACCGCTCCAGTGAAGCTAGCGCTCGTTCCAAGCGCTCTGCAGTGATGCATAGATAAGGGAGTGTTACGTCGCTGACCCTAACTGGGAATCCCCTTGTAACCCTAACCAACACTTGTAGTGAGCTACCCGCATATTCAGCCTGCAGTCGGGGTGCTTCGACGACGTATGCTGAAAAAGTGGACCGCAATGTGGCGGGGGTAATGGATGCTTCGAGTTCTTCCAAATACAGCTCAGAAGTGTTTGCTCGTGGAACGTGTTCAGAGAGGTGGAAGTGGGTGAAGCCGAGAGAGTGGGCTCGGTGGAGGACGTAGGCGAGGGAATCTTTGGGATGTGAGCAGAACTGGCCGCTAGAGAATGGTGTGAATGCGGCATTGTTATGAGATCGTGATGGAGAAGAATGGCTCTGAAGGAGAGTTGGAAATGTGGTCAAGAAGAAACGGAAGGTTGGAAGAATCAGAAGGTGGAGAAGATTTGGCAGACTTTGGATGTCAGAGTCATCTCCCGATGCAGAAATGTATCGGGTGTCAGAGGCCAAAGTTTGCTGCCGCCGGCAAAGAAACGTTGCTTATCTGATTTGGCCGGTCTTTGCCTAGCATATTCATTCCACCGTCCTCTCCTGTGCAAGGAATGCAAGCTTACCCTCAGCCATTGTCGGCATTCAGCTCTGCTTTGCACTTTTGGGCCTCTTCCACACCACAATGTATGACAGGGTTGCACATATGACCAATTCTCACGAAAGGACAAGGCCACGAGGTGCTGATCTCTCTTGTTTGGAAACATCTGATGAGAAGCTTCTTAGGTTACTGTGCCACTTGACTTGAATGGCCCTGATCAAGCGATACGACATTGCGAGCAACGATATCGCGGTGAGTTAAGCGGCAAAAAGTCACAGCGGCACAGACCAAGCCGCTTTTCTCTTCAATGGCATGACAACTTTTCCCTCAAACCCAGCACATTCTTCTCTTCACCTCTCTTCAGGCGCAATCCAAGTCTTATCTGCGGAACGACTGAAGCAAAGACACTCGCTCATGTGGAATCATTTCCAAAATTCAAAGAAGCTTCTTTTATTGCGTTGCCGGTTGTTTTGATTCCAGCTAGCTTGGCGACAGTCTGTGAGTCTGCATCACGTGACGGCGTGTTCATCTGAGCTCGCTTACGCGCCCACAGCCAGGTCTCTCATCGCTCTCTCCTCTCTCTCCTCCATCATCTTTCCTTTGGCGAGCGCTGTGGTTAGCACGCACTCGCCTCTTTCTTTTTACCCGCCCGATCCCTCCCTTGCGTTCCGCCTGTATGTTCCGCTCTTCTCTGCGCTCGACCGGCCCCTATGGCGGGCTGGGAGCCTCTGAGCCAGCAGACTTTGTCGCTGACCCGCAATCCTATGACCGTCTATGCCTCCCCTCCCCTGTGTCTCTCTTGGCCGAGTAAGCATGAGCTGGGATGCGAGCTTTTTTTTGGGTTGTGGCGAAAATTTTCTGTTTTCGAAGCGAGGGTCCTCTGCTCTCGTGCCTTTGGGCTTTCTTCCAAGTTTCTTAGGTCCGAGCGGTGGCGAAGCAGTAGCTCTTTTTTTCGCGCCTTGTTGGAAACGCAGCAAAAACAACCAGAATCACCAGATTTTGGAGTGTATGCCTTTGTGCCTGTGAGTTCAAAAAGCACGCGCACACATGGAGATCTCTTTGCTCTCCTTGTGCTTTGCACGGCGTCTATGCCGTCAGCCCGTCAGAAAAACCCCATACTTTCTGTGCGGCGAGATCCAGTGCTGCAGCGCATCACACCGCAAATATGCTGTCTGGAGAAGTGGTTCCGTGGCAGAAAGACGACGTATGAATCCCTGTTGGTATCTCGCAAAAATTTGACAGAAGGACAGGCCACTTTTGTAGATGATAGAATGGTGTGCACATGCTTTTGCGTAGAATAGAACGCGCTGATTCTCTCTTTCTATTGTTCAGCGGCGGAGATTGGTGAGGCAAAGAAAAGAAGTGAGAGAGTTCAGCTACAACTCGGCCAACCAAGAGGGAAAAATCTTGAGATTCTTGTTACTGGACAGCTGTCTGTGCTTTTCTACAGAGAAGGTCAAGTGTGTGTGTCTCTCTCTGTGCAGACTCAATGGCTCCAAGGTTGTTTCTTTGGCCATTTCGCACCACCATTTCTTGCTGCTCTACAAAACCTTAGAGCTGACTTGTATCTTTCAGCTGCAGCTTACATCTCTTTCCTTCCTTCTCCACCACATAATCCTTCCCCTCCTCAACCTACTTATAGCATTGCGAATCGCTCTGCTGTCACTCCTCTCGAAGTCGTACTTCTTCGACCTTCATATTAAACACATTGGTCTTTGCCACTCTCCTCTTTACATTCACTCGTCACACAGCATTTGACGGGGCTCTTCCTTCAAGGTTGTAACATCTGGTGGCGCATTCTCTCGGCAAATTTCTAAGAGTCGCGCATCCAGCATCGACCTCCCCTCTTCTTCAGCTTCATCATCTATCTTCGGCCACTCCATCATCTTCATTTCATTTTTTGTCCATGCCGATCTTTGCAAATCCCATACACCAACGCATCCACGCATGCTTATCTGCAGGTCTCTCTCACCCCCCCCCCCAAAACATGGATCTCGTGCTCGACAAGATCTGGGCTGCTGTTTACCTGCTTTGCCACGTAAGATCGCCAACGATCCTTCCGCGCTAGCATCGCTTGCTGACGCAACTTTGAGCAGCGACTTTTCCAGCATGTTGGGTCTACCATCAGACGTAGCCACATGGGCAGGCTCTGCTAGCACCTCGGCGTTCTCGCCATCCAACTGGTTTGCTAATATGGCGCTGAAGGAGGTGGTGGCTGACGCGTTGAGGGATAATGCAGTCAACTGGTCCGGGTTGCAGAATGTGTCGGTGTTGCCGAGGGAGAACATCGTTCGTCAGTGGGTTTCGCTCTGCGTCTTGATGTATCTTGGTATCTTGGTGCTGTATTTCACCTTTGTGAGTCTGTTGTACAAGTACATTTTCAACAAGGAGATGGAAAACCATCCGAGATATATCAAAAACCAGGTTAGGTTGGAGATTCAGTCGTCGATGGATGCTTTTTTGCCGCTGGTGTTCTTGACGGTGCTGTGGTTTGTGTTTGAGGTTAGGGGTTATAGCAAATTGTACTAGAACATTGGCGATTACGGGTGGGGCTATGCGGCGTTGTCGGTGCTGCTGTTTTTGGTTTTCACCGACTTTTTGATCTATTGGGTGCACAGGATCGAACATCATCCAAGACTGTATAAGCATATTCACAAGCCGCACCACAAGTGGCTGGTCCCAACGCCGTTTGCGAGTTATGCCTTCCACCCGTTGGATGGGTACTTTCAGTTGTTGCCATATCATGTCTTCCCCTTTGTCTTCCCCCTGCACCGCGTTATCTCGATCGGCTCCTTCGTCTTTGTGAATCTGTGGTCGATCTTGATCCACGATTTGCATATGATTTGCAACTCGCCGCTGGAAAAGATTATCAATGGTCATTCGCATCATACTTTGCACCATTTGTTTTTCACATGCAACTACGGTCAGTACTTCACGGTTTGCGATAGGATGGGTGGGTCCTACAGAGCACCGAGGGTGGAGGATGATCCGTTGCTCGCGATGACGGCATGCCCGCGGCGCGCTCCTTTGGCGGATCGGTGGACCACGCTGTACCATCATCAGCACTCTGCGCCCAACTCCAATAATGGAGCGCCCTAGTCCGTGTGCCCCAATGCGCCGCGATCTCACATCCAAACCAATTCACGGTCGCAAGACACAGGTGGAGTGCCTCGTACGGTTTGAAATTGGGGATGGCCGCGACACGTGAATTTCTCGGAAATGCAGTCACTGCTCTTGTGCCCTGCGCCCCCTCCCCTTTTTGGCAGGCCGTCCGGCCATCACTTCGAAGCGGCCGTCCCTTTGCGGACACTGCTCAAGTGCTCTACGGCCACCTTGCAATTTTGGCTGGTACGGCCCGCTGTCCCTTTGAAGCGGCCGTTGCTCTGCTGACACAGGCCACATGCGTTACGGCCGCAACACCGTTTTGGCATGGCCGCCGTTGGCCTGGTGACTGCCTCTGCTGGCCGCTGTCCAAGGGGGTGTCAATGTTTGATGGTCAGAGAGTATGCATTGATAGGACTTCAGTTTGGAATGGTACACCGTCAATGTTTGCAAAAGGATGGATGCAAAAAGACGTGTGAAATGGATCAGCAGTCCAAGGTGGCTACCGTCAGAGAAGTGGGTTGAGCTGAACAACCGATGACAGTTGTCCTGGCAAAGGCCGTACAAAGGATGGGAATTTGGCAGCCCTGCTCTCACGGTCAGTCAGATTGGGTTGTTTGCACCATGCTTTGTGACCATAAAGCTGCAGGCAACAGATTGTGGACGGCAAGAGTCAGATGCATTGTAGCCGGTCAATGAAAGGGGTGAGGAAGACAAAAGACAAAGCTTGCAGCCTCTCTGAGTTACGGTCCACCATTGTCTCCATGGTGGAGAACCTCTGAGATGGCAGGACAAGTGCCTACAGCTGCCAACTGCTTGGTGTGGCCAGGATGATCTCCAGCAAGAGAGTTGGCCGTGCTCCTTTGTCTATCCCGTATGCCCTGCTGTGCGTCTCTTCCCATCGTGCCATGAGGCTGCTGGGCGGATGCTGAGTATAAAGAGGCTGCCTTCTTGCTGTTGGATGGTCTAAGATTCATTCTTTACTCTTCCGCTCCCAGCTCTGCATCCTCTTCACATGTCTGCCCTTTCCAACAGCTCTCTTGGTGCTGGCACCAACAGCGCCACCACTGACAACACCAACATGGTCTGCAGCGTGCCTGATGACGGGTATGTACTGTATTTGCACAAGCATCACCACACGTCAACTGCACTCCACTGACATCCAGCCTCTCTGCTTTGCAACAGTGCAACTGATGTTCCTGCTTGCATCAGCGCTGCACAGATCACGCAGCTGCAGGAGTTCCACCTCCGCTTGGTGGCTCACCCACGCATCCTGGTCTGCACGCGTCCCAACTGCGGCTATGGACTTGCACTGGTACCATTGGGAAGGAGATCATGGCACACATCAAGCAGTTCCACTCCTATGCGCTGGACGATGGTCAGCAGGCCAGCTCACGCCTTCTGCAAGAGCTGGACCTGGAGCTTCCGTCTGTGGTGGAGCTCAAGAAGGAGCTTTTGCCAGTGCTGTACATCCCAGAGCTGGCAGGCAGTTACGGTGGTCGCCACTGCACTGTCTGCACGTACAGCATCAAGAGCAAGTCGGCCATGAACAGCCACGTTCAGCAGCACACTTATGCCGACGGTGCCAGCAAGTACCACTGCAACGATGCCATCCAGTTGTTCTGGGAGAACACGCAGAACTACCGCCGCTATGTACATGCCACCCACCCCACATTGGTGCCTCTGCCTCTGCCTGCAGCACTCAGTACGGCCATGTCCACAGACAAGCTGGACAATGCGGCCAAGGCCAAGGTGAGCACCCTGCTCCAGACAGATAAGGAGCTGCTCCACAGTGCCGGTCTTCTCACCCCGCAGATCCAGCCACAGGAGTACACTGGCAACCTTGGCCCATGGGCGCGTGCTCTGGACTGGCAGATGTACTGGGCTGGCAAGCCCATCACTGCCCTTGGCCTCCTACGTGGTGAGCCCAAGAATTGGAGAGGTGCCCACCGCTACGGAGCACACTGGGTGTACGCTGCTGGCAAGAAGGTGGCAGTGGAGTGGATGAGCGGGCTGCTCAGCTCCAGCCGGACCACGCAGGCCCTCTTCCATGCTCATGGTCCTAACGCCAGCAAGCCATACAGCCTCAACAAGGACAGTCAGGAAGCGTGCAGAGCTGTGGGCGCACGTGCTGGCACTGCTCTTCCACCTCTTCTTTGACGGCAACGATGCTGGCTACTATGGCAAAGCAACGCCGTATGCTCACCATGGCCTGGATGCAGAGCTGGAGGATGCCCTTCTGCAGCTGCGGGACTTCTATTGTGGTGTGGAGGAGGAAGATGGCGGCCAACCCTGTGGTCACAGAGGAAGCAGAGGCACTGCTTCTCCAGCTGTCTGTCCTGCTGGTCACGCAAGAGCCGGTGGACTTTGGCCATACAGAGCAGCTCACCCTCTCGCGCCTCTTCCTTCACTTGTGCGTCAGTGCTGACGGCACCCTCAAGCCTGTCAGCGCTGCCACCTCTGCCATTGCAGCCTTGGAGTTCTGCATCCGCAGTGTGCTGCACGAGCATCTCCTTCATGCAGAGCACGGCCTCCTTGCGCACCAAGACGCAGCGGGCAAGATGGCAGAGGTGGACAGCATCCTCCAGCAGTACGCCTACCACAATAGCCACTCTGCCAGCGCACACTTGCAGTCTCTCCACTGCTTTGGCTCAGCGCTGGCGCACGATGACGGCAGCAGCTTTGCATTCCACTGGAGCAAGGATCTTGCCACCGTCACCTTTGGCCTGGAGGAGATTGCTGTGGAGCGGCTTCCTGCTCTGATGCACGGTACATTGCAGCAAGCAGACCAGCGTCTGGCAGAGCTACGTCTTCTGGCAAATGCCAAAGAGGCCAACATGGTCGATCTGGCCCTGGTGCAGGACAACATCTGCAACATGCGCCCTGGCTTCAGTGTGGCGGATGCATGCCTGGAGCCGCCAACGCTGCCCAGCGTCCTCTGCCGTGCGGTCACTGGCTCTGCGCCAGCAGCCTCTCTGCCGCTGCTGGATGCCTACTCCAAGGAGGTCAGGTTGGACCGCACTGCTGCTCAGGCCTACTTTGCGCTCCACGACGAGTTCACCAAGCTGCTTGCTGTGCTCATTGAGCTCAGCAGCGGTCTGCCAGCCCGAGGAACAGAGCTGGTCCAGCTGCAACACACCAACACGCTGCTGGGTCCACGCATGTCTTTGTGCACGACGGCAGCGTGTTCACTGCCCTGCCCAGCAACAAAGGCACCGGCCGGCAGAAGATCATTCCACGCTTCTTGCCGCATGCCGTTGGCTGCTTGGTGGTCTTTTATGTGTGCCAGGTGGTGCCATTTGTGCACCTGCTGTACAATGCGACAGTGCAGCCCGCGAGTCCAGTGCCATGCTTCTTGTGGATCATGCTGGCAAGCCATGGGATACCAACATGATCAGCAAGATGTTGCAGTCTCTCTGCAAGCAGTACATCTCCACCACATCTGGTGGTTTGATGATGCGCACTTGGCATCAGCTGGCTGTGAGCATCGACTGCAAGCTCATCCGGCCCAAGAAGCTGACCGCTGACAAGTGGGAGGAGGACCATGCTCACGATCTTCAAGCTGGCCACTTCACCAACTTAGGGTTAGGGGTTAGGGTTAGGTTTAGGGTTAGGGTTAGGGTTAGGGTTAGGGTTAGG
>CP010937.1:0-82225 GCA_001010845.1 Sporisorium scitamineum
TTCTGTCTTGCCCACCATGTAGTAGCATCTCACATCCCTGCAATCCAAGTTCCAGCCCTTCACAGCCAGTCAAATGCTGTGTTCATGATCACAGCACATACTACCATTGAATCACAACATAAGCTCAAAGCCTGTGTGTAATATTGTAATTTGAAAAGCCATGGCCAGCTGATCATGCACAGTCCTTTCTTTGTGTCTCAGCTGCAAAGAAATTTCCATCAGAGTTTGAAAATGACAATCAGGCATGGCAAATAGTGTTTAGGCATCAAATGACTGATGTTGCTAAAATGGGGCAAAAACCTGGAGGTTCAGGTGAACTCTGTTGGGAATTGAAGCAAGTGCTTGTCTCTGCATGCACAAACCATGTGATCTTGAAGTCCAAACCTGAACCATGTGAACAGTATGTCTGCACTTGGGTGCAAGCTCTTTTCAGTGCCAAAGATGTAGACACAGTAGTTCCTGGAAAACTGAATAGCAGACTCCTGTATTGTTGATACCAAGAAACATGGATACCAGTCACTAGTGGTTAGAATGAGATGGAGCCATTGATCCCCAAGGGAGAAACTAAATGTATGTGACAAAACTTTTGTCAATGGATGCCACAAATTGCTTCTGAAGCTTCTACAAGCTGATGATGGTCTTTGCTTAAGCTACCTTGTTCTAGAAGCTGGGTGATAGGCATGGTCTGTCCTCACCCAAGACTGCATGAAATTCGCAATGAGTGTTGTTTTCTCATGGTTGCTTGGCAGATTTTAAAACAAAAAAGGTGCATGCTGGCTGTTGCATAGCCTTGAGGTATGGTCCAGCTGTCTGCAGTCTCTGTGTCTGTGGTCTCTGTGTCTGCAGTCTCTGTGTCTGCTCTCTGTGTCTGCTGTGTCTGCACTCTGTGTCTGCACTCTGTGTCTGCACTCTGTGTCTGCACTCTCTGTGTCTGCACTCTGTGTCTGCGCTCTCTGACTCAACTGCATTCAAGCTATGATTGGCATCTGCAGCCAGCAGATGACCATGACCATGACACTCACTGACAGACTGTCACACTAGGAAAAGCTGGATCAGAGGCCATGACCATCTCCACCCACTTGCACCCTGCAGCTATAGTTAGGCATCACAGTTCTTGCTTGGATCAATATGTTTCTCACCATACTCGAGCAAATGATGCTCAGATGGGATGGCAATAATGCAACTTGAAAGCTTTCTCCATTGGCTGTACCAAGAGCATATAATCCAAGTGCCTGAGCTGGTAAGAATGTAACTAATATTGATCTATCAGAACAGAGGGAAGACTCAATTGATCCTCAATGAGAGGATCATCTTGACTTCAACTGGCATGGCATCCAAAGATGTGAGGCTGTCTCTGTACAGTCATTGCAATGAGGTCTGAATCTGCACCTTTCCCAAGTTGTCACTGTTAGCAAAGGTGTTGTACAGCTGTTCTGGCTGGATGCTGTCCTTCCAAATACTGCCTGCAAACAGCAGCACGTTTTCAAGGTAGTATACCTGCTTGAAGGTTGAATGAACAAGTTCAGGTTGAAGCTGCAGGTTGAAGCTGCAGGTTGAAACTGCAGGTTGAAGCTGCAGGCAGCCGATGATTTCCTCTTAAGATGGGTTCAAGGCTGGCCAGCTTCCCAGGGCAACATCTCACATCTCGTTTCATACTGAGTATAAGTTTGTGGGGTCAATGTGGCTACTGTCTGCAGACAAAGCCTGGTCAAGAACAGTGCAAAGAAAAGCACTTTCAACATCCTTTTTGTTTTGTGTCTGTGGGCTTGCAGAGCTTTCAATCAGGGTGGGTCAGAGGAATGCAAAATCGAAATGGTGTTGGGATGAGACAGATCCACAGAACAAGCATAGATATATATGACTTAGCAAGTGTGTTTCTCATGCAAGCAAAAGTAGCACAGTCCAAGCCATTGTGTCTTCAGTCATGTGAGTGGACATAAATCTAAATTACTGTACAATATGCTGGCCATGGGGAGGCCTGAATCATTTGATGATTTAACAGAAATCAACACCCATTCTTGGTAATTTACAGTATGGAACTTTCCATGTTGCAATTTTATTTTGTTGCTTCCACATCTGGGCTGGCTTGACTTGTTTTCACACCCCACTGTCCTGTGGCTTTGCCTGCCTTTTGTCTGTGCCCTCACTCTTGTATACCTTTGCCAGCTAGCCTGGCACTCTTATTGCAGGGTACCACAGGCTGGGAGCTGCAAGCTTGTATCCTGTCTCGGCTTCTGCAAGACAAGCCCCTTCTCAGTGTTTCTCTCAGAGCCATATCGTCTGATCTGATTCAAGCCCTGCTGGTATGATAATTAATTTACAGGGAAATTAATGTAACAAAATAAAGTTCAGACCCTGTTGTGTGATTGCTGTCTTGCAAATTTATTGTAAAATACAGTAGTAATGCACCTATGAAAAAGGCTTGTGTCGGTTTTGGGAAGAGCCCATCAAAGTGTGTTTCACTCTTGTCTCAGCTGATCTACTGAAGCCTCACAGCCTTTGGGCTTGCCAAAACAATGATGCAGCATTGCTTGTGACTTGATTTCATCTGTGATGCTTGGTGCAGCCCAGGGTCAGCTGACACTAGCTCCCCAGCTTTTAGCAAGCTTTTCATGCTTCACTGGTGCAAATGTAGTGTCTTATGCAAAAGAGAACAACTTTGCTGGTTTCTCAAGTGACTTTTATGCTGTATGGGAGTTCTTGCAATGCTTCTGTTGCATGTGTCCTTCTCACACAGTACTTATATAGCATGAATTCTTCTCACACAGCTTTAAACAAGGTTAGGCTGACCAAAAGTAGAGCCTTGCTGGGATCATTTGTTGCTGCCTACCTGACTGTGCTGGCTTGCTTTGGGCATCTGCCAAGGTGTCAATGTTCACCCCTTCACAGAAAAAGCTCACCCAACTGCTGTTGTTGAGATTGTTGTAATGGCTCCTCAGTTATTCTGTCTGCAGGCATGCAGTGCACTGACAAAAGCTGGCAATTTTGATTGGAGCTCACACAACCTAGCCACATCTCATTGGCTGTCTGGGTTGCACCACTTGTCACTCATGCTCACATGTTGACAGGCATAAAAGGAGCCCATGATGTGAACAACTTGAGCCAATACCATCAGTCCACATCCTACAACTCTTTCATCAACATGAAACTGCTCACCAGCTTCATAGCTCTGCTCCCTTTTGCACTCACTGCTCCAAGGCCAAAATTGCCCACCTGCTTATCCACATGTTAGTAGTTACAGAGGCAGAGCAGGCAGTAGACTGCAAGGAATTGAAGCCTTGAACATCATACTCCCAATACCATCCTGAATTCTGAGGATTGCAAAGAGGCAAGAAGACAATCACATCTGCAGATTTGTTATGGCAGCCCTCATGGTCATTGGGGGCATTGTCCAAGACCTTGCCATCTACAGGCCACTGGGTATAAGTTTGTGCTTGTGTGTGAAAAGCATAGCCATACACAGTTTCCAGTAAATGATTGTATGTATGGGTGAAATGTGTGTCCATCTCCCAATCTGACAAAGTCACTGTACTCTGGGTGCTGAACAGCAAAGCACTGTATGGCAAGCAGACATCCCCGATAAGACCCTGCTGCCTTGATTCTGGATCAAAAGTCACTGTACAGAGGATAGCGCAAGGTCATCTCATGTTCACTCCATAGAGTAACCATGGACCAGAACTCAATTGGAATGTTACCTTGAAGGAATTGGTTTTGCCCAGATGAGCTGAACATAGAGATGTACAAGGCTGCATCCTTGACTTTGATGAGGAGATGCACATCCACATTGAAAGACAGATTGGCAGTGTGTAATTCCCAGACAAGAGCACAAAGATGGAGGATGGCATCCTCAGTCCAAATGTAGTCTTGATAGAGGTGAAGAACAAATGTGACTCGAGGTCTCTTGGATACTCTGCAATGTATGTGTTTCCCCATGTGGCTGCAAGATACAGTGTGAAGTGGGAGGCATAATGAACACAGTGCTTTTGATCCAACCTGGCTTTGTCAACAGATCCAATTGGAAACAAGTGATTGACTTGAGCACTCATCAGGGCTGCTTTACAAGGTAAGAAGCAACTGACATCATGAGAGTCTGATGCTGGTGGCAGGTGTTCAAACAGCAAAGCCTTGGATTGCAAGAGGTAGAGCCTGTGCCAAGGATAGAAGTGTGCAAAGTGCAACACCACAGCCACTATGACCACATAGAATACTGTCAATGCCCATGGGCAAAGTTGATTTAGCATGGCTGCTAAAGCAACCCGATGCCAGCTGGTATTGATGGAAGTGCTGAAGCAAATAAGTAGTAGTGAGTGCTGCCACAATGAAACTGGGTTTTGGTGCTTACATTTTTTTGTGCAAGTAAAAGTTGCACTCAGCCAGAGCTGAGTTTCATCCAATCTCAGCATGGAACCAGCCTGACTTTGAGCTTAAGGTGATGCAGGGTTTGAAGTGTGCCCCACTCTCAGATGCAATTTGTTAGATCCAAGTGTCACACCTCTTTTTAGCAAGGGTGTCAATGAGCCTCAATATCCACAACAAGAAAAGCATCACTCAAAGCCAATGTCGCCTCAAGGCTCAATGCAAGAGTCCCTGTCAGCCTTTTGCTGACAGCTATTTGACTGCTCTCATCCAGCCAGAGATGTATGCTTACTTGGCACAAGCAAGATCGCCAACCTGAATATCACTCATACTGCAGGCTTTCATTACATACTTTTGTGTCAACAATTCATTTGAAACGCTTCATGGCATGAGAGTGCTCAATTACCTATTTTTTGACTTGTCATTCATTGCTTGCACTTTGATAGACAGTACTTGTGGAGAGCATTTCCTGCAGTCCACAGCCAGAAAGCAACATTTGTTTCCATTCTGACAAGATTTCTTGTGCCTCAGCATGGGAAAGCACCACTTTGTTGTCTGAGAAGCATGAGTGTGTAATGTAGGAAAACATAGTCAATGAAACCTGTACCTTGTTCTAATCATTGTGACATGAATGTCAGGAACTTACAGTCAAATTGCCACTTCTGGGCTTGTGTATTAGTCTGAAATCCCATCACACATCACTGATTGCAAGGAAAATAACTGTCCCACTTGGTCCAAACATCAGATTGCATCTGCTGCTTTGCTTCTTCAATAAGGTGGTTGGACAACTTACTCATAAAGGATGGGTTTGAGGGTTTTGGTCTGCACCAGTTGTTGAAAATGCCATGACAAGTCAATCAGATCAGCTTGCTTCTGGTCCTTCTTCTTTGTCTGTTTCTTGTGCAACAGTTTCTGTACTCACTCTGCTTTGAAGAGTGTCTGCACCACATCTTGGGTCAGGAAAGCCAGAGGGCCACAAAGCCTGGCAGCTTGTCGAAATTGATCAGCTACAGCTTTGACAGTCTTCCAGAACACAGCTTCTGCAACTTTGTGACTTTCAAGCCTGGTTTTGTGGCACTCATTGAAAATGCGGCCAATGGGAAGCACAATCAAGTGTGGAGTGATTGAAGGCATTGTGATACACTTCCCTTCCTGTCTGCCCCATTCTGGCTGAAGGTTGCATCAAAAGTTAACAGACATGTGACTAGCCATGACTGTGTTGGTATCAGATGAGCTCAGAGAAGCATGCAAGGCATTCACAAGAGCCAAGGCCCCATACTGTAGCTCAGACACTGTATGGCCATGTTGTTTTGCCACTTGGACGAGGCTGCACAAGAGATCTTTGTCAAGCTGGCAATGGATATTGTGTGTCAAACCCCATTGCCTGGGAGGTAGCACTCAGCAGTGCTTGAAGGTGACAAATTTCACCTCCAGCCCTCCAAGACTCTGAGATGGAAATGAAAGTATCTTTTTGTAAGCAAAGGAGGCCAAGAAGGCTCAAAGTCAAAGTGGCAGTGGCTGGTAATTACTCACCTTTTGTAGAATCTGCTCCTTTTGAGCTGGGAACAGTCTCAAATCTGATCCATCAAAGCTGGGCTTTAGTTGCTCCTCTGGCAGCATCAGTAGGCAACAAAAGTGGTCCAGAAGGATCTCAACACCTGTGCCATCAAAGTGAGCATGATCAATCCAAAAAATGCAGCCCAGATGAGGTGTGCTTGGGTGTTTTTGGATGAAGACTTCAAGTGAGTTCTGATAACCCACAGCTGAATAAATGCTGCTGGTTGACAAATGTGCATGTTGATGCAAGAGGCCACATTGTGAAAGTGAAGAGTCTTGTTCACCCAACATTGAGCCTGGTTTTGGTCAGTGATAGGTTTGCAGAAAAAGTTCTGCAAGTCAGGAGAGGTCCAAAGGGCAAGGTTTGGGCAAACCAAGTGACATTGGATCCAAACTCTATGAATGTGTTGCTCAATGTCTTGCAGCTCCTGAGCCAAGTTGAGGTTGAGCAAGGTGCAGTGATGCATGCAGTTCCCAATCAATCTGGATTGACATACATGTCTGGTCAACAGGAATTTAAGGACAGCTACCTTTGATTTTCTGACTATAGGGTAGATCCATGTTGTGCTGATGGTGGAAGTGAGCAAGGTGGGCTGTGGTAAACAAAGCTTTGAGGGGGAAGCGGGGGGGAAGTGATCAATTTATCAAGGTGCAAAAATTTCTGCTAATTGAAGTGGCTTTGGGACAACCTTTTGCTGGCATTGTTGTGACTGTAAGACACAGACTCATCTGACAACTGAGGTTCTAGCTTGATGCCCCCCATGAAGCGCAGCTATGCTTGAGAGCATGCTTACATCTTTTTGTGGTCTGGCTGGCAGTTGCCAGTCACTGCTTGATGGCAGAAAGTTCATTTGTGATACCCAGATTTGCCATTACTTAATGTGATCCCTGTAGTATTTTATTCTTCTTTCTTCTTGTCTATTTCTAGGTGGGCTTTCATGCCCGAATTTTGTGTACTAAACTGTGCAGTAGAGTGTATTGTATGTCTGCTCAAACAGGTTGATGCAAGACAACCAAGAAGACTTTACTTCTCAGGAGAAAGCCAAGCTGCAGATCTAAGAAACTGACGAGCCTGTGCTAGACCTGCTAGACCTGCTAGAGCCCCCAAAATGGAGGGGCTGGTTGAACAGGCTTTCAGGTCTGGTAGTGCTTTGTGCTGGTCATCCTGACAAACTTTCATATATAGGCCAAGATCAGGTTAGGGTTAGGGTCAGGGTTAGGGTCAGGCCTCAGAAAATTTTCACCCCTAGGGGCTGGACCACAACTTGCTCTGATAGTGTCTGATATGGCTTCTACACCCCCAAAAACCCCAGCACACATCAAAAAAGGGCCTCTTATTATGCCAGAAGGGTCTAACCCTACAGGGGTAGGGGCTGGCCAACACATTTACCCCTACCCAGGCATAACCACAAGCAGCACATCCTTGAGCTTGCAGATACAGCCATTTAGCACCATTGGACATAGATGTCATTAAGAGACAGAGTCCATTGGAGCAACTTTTTTGATCCACTCAACCCTCCAATGGTCCCCCCTTTGGATTTGCCCTTTTTTCAACTTCTGCCAGCCCTACACCCTCAGTACACATTCTCCATCCCCACTTTCTTGCATACACTTGTTTTTCACCACCACACACCTTCCTGTGGCATCAGATCCCCAAAAGCCAAAAAAAGTTCTCAGACCCTACCTCAACCCTGCCCTCTGACCCTACTTTCAACCAACACACCCTGACCCATTTTTATAGCCAACTTGCATAGGGTCACTTAATGACTTCAACCAAACTCACCCAGGACTATCCAGTGACGCATAGAAAAGGGGGTGTTACATCGCTGACCCTACCTGGGAATCCCCTTGTAACCCTAACCCTCGTCAGTACAGACAAACAATTCAATGCTAAAACATGCTAAAACGACAAGACGGGAAAAACAAGAGGGAAAAGAAAGTCAATCGTCGGGCACGTCGGTACCAGCACGCATGCGCTTGCTCTGGCCTACGGCGTAGCCTCTGCTAAAGGGCTTGCGGCGCCACTGCTGTGGGCTTTGTCTGGGAATACCGTTAAGCATGGGCATATAGCCTTGCAATTCGTGCAACTGTTTGTGAGCCTGTTGTTGCGCCTCTTGCGGGAGTTGGTCGACCGCCTCGATGAAATCCGACTCGAATCGATTGGTGCCCAGGTAGCTCAGACCAAACATGGTCGGCATCAATCCGCGCGCATCGCCCTGGAGCCCATTGAGCACGGGATATCGCTCCGTATCCAATCCAGAGACGTAAATGTTGTACCGCGTATGCCGATGCTTGCGCTGCTCGTGTGGCGATTTCGCATCCATCCTCGCCAAATGCGGTAACCTAGACGGCCCACGAAGGTCAAGGTAAAGCTCCAGAGTAGTGTTACAAGACGACGATGCCTCGTGCGCGTCGTCCACGTCGTCGGCTGACAGCTCCGGTCCCAGCGGATTCGGAAACTTGGGATTGTACAGTTCGTTCTTGACCTGAATAGCGACAAACGAAAGGCGTTTCATCTCAAACGGCTCGTCACCGATGGGAGTTTGGACAGAGTGGTACACAGGAACAAGTAGATCCCAGCCTGCTTGGGTTGAGATGCCGCGCATAGCCGCATGTCGAAGCCAGAATTGAGCTAGCAGCCCGCGGTCGAGACACTTGGCCATGTTGACCTCCTGGGGCAGATCGGCGACATGCTTGAAGTTGAGCCATTGGGTCTTGGTCCACGCCTTGAAGTCTTGATTGAGCTGGCGAGAGTACGAGGCAGCCTGGCGCGGCGAGTCGTCTACAGCGATCGGTATGCTCGTGTCGATCTGGCTGCCGATCAACATGTCGAGCCATTGGTCAAGCCGAACGAGGCCCATGGTACACGCATATCTGTCGTGGAAGGCGTCGTCAAAGCCGACATTAGGGTAGTCACGCTGGTACACCTCGCCGGCGGCAAAATCGGCGGCGATAGTGCACAGGAGCTGGACGCCTTCCTCGCCCTCGAGGCCGACTTGGAGGCCGACCGAGGTGCGGGCGTCGGCCAGATGAATAATGGCAGTGGACCACTTGAGGCCGATCCTGCTCGGCTCGTGTCGAAAGGACCAAGCGGCGGCGACGCTGAGCGGCGGCTCGCTGACGACGTGCGATTTGACCACGTTGGTATGCGGAAGCACCTTTTCGATGAAACGGAGGTTGTACGAGATCTGCTTTTTGACAAACTCTTGCCATGTCACTTGCTCCGAGAGGCACGAACGGCCCATGGGCACTCGCTGCAGAACTAGCGCCATGATGGCCTGAAACGCGGCGTCGTCCCTTGTGAGGCTGGAGGTATCGGGGAGCTTGTTGGGCCAGCGCCACGAAGTGGAGCCTCCAACGAGCTTGCCGATGATGGCGTGGCAGCGCAGCAGGTAGTCTTGGTCTCGAAAGAGTGAATTGTCATTCCAAAGCGGGCGGCCAAGCTTGGGAATCATGAGGTTGAGACGGCGCAGGCTGCATTTACCTGCCTGGATGGCCTTTGCAAGGTCCAGCGCATCCTCATGGGTGGGATGAACGTCGAGGGGCAGCGCGGTAAAGGGGAGGGGCAGCTGATGCGTACCGCTGAACAGATCGGTCCTGCTGGATGCGGCCGAGGCGGCTTTGCCAGCGACGGGCGAAATCTGGCTGTTGGTATCGATGAGCAAGATCCAGGTGCGCTCGGGCTCGGCGTAGTTCCAGAGGCGACGCAAGTGGGGCAAGAGCGATTCGATACTGCCGCATTCGTCGAGGGCGAGATGAAACATGGCTTCTCGGTCGGGATCGTGCTTTTCGACGAGCTTCTCGAGCTCGAGCAGCGAGGGACGTATGATGTTCTGTGCCATCTTGGCTGCGTCGGTGTAGACTTGGAGCCTTTCGTTTCCAAGGTCGGCCAAGTCGATGATCTCGGAGATCAACTTGTCACGCGCATCCTCAGCTCTAAGACTCGAGACGAAATCGATCTGATGCTGCGTCAAGGCGCGATCATGGCCCGCATCGCGGTCAAGGCGGCTTTTTTGTGATCCAGGAAAGAGACCGAGGTCTTTAAACGTGCCGAGATGCGAACAAAAGTCGAGGGGCGGATCGAGAGCCAGAGCTGGGAGGAAGCCGCTCTTCTGATATAGAGAGGTAGACAGCACATAGACGAGCGTCTTCCAGCAGAGCGACCAAGACGAGTGGCTGCCAGCAGGCGTGGATGCGGCAAAGGTTTGGTAGCAACCCGAGAGGCGCATGAGCTGGACAAGATAGCGTGTGAGAGAGGAGCAATATGCTGCTAGAAAGTTGGCTAGCCTGAAATGCACGTCGAGGTCGTCATGTCCGGGATCGAGATCGTTTTTGTCCAAGTGTTCTGCATGAGGTTTGGGTAGGGCGTCGATGCAGGCTCTCATGTATTGGTACACGAGAGAGTCCTGGGGAGGAAACGAGGTGGCCTGTTTGGGACTGTGGTGACGTAAGCAGAGGAGTAGGCCAGGATGTCTTGCGCTGAGGTGGATGCACATCTTGGTCTTGCCAAAGCCGGAGGATTGAAGGATGGGGATGACGCGGGCGTAGTAGGGCAAATCGGGCTGCTGATCGGTGCTAGGCTGAGGTTTGAGTGAGCGTTTGTGAGAGCGAGGGTTAAGAGTGGTGCGTCCATGGGTGGTGAAGGAATGCTTCGAGTGGACCAGCAGATGGAAAATAAGGCGATCGACGGCGGGACCAAGAAAGGCAGAGCTGAAAGCCCTCTGGACGTACCGGGCACGTTGCTCGACTTCGAGCGTGGCAGGCGGCGGGGCGGGCTTGAAGACGAGCGGAATGAAAGCAGCAAGACATTTCAACAGCGTAGACGGAGGATCGGTAGTGGTATGACGATACAGCCTGATGCGATCAAGCACAACCTTGGCAGTTTGCGGAAAGTTGGGTTGATAGCCCGAGTTGAGTTGCAAGCGGTCCAGCTGAAACACTTGCTGCACCACATGCGCAGGCAGATCACGCGCAGATTGAGTAAGGAATCGAGTGGCCAGCTTGATAAAAGGAGATTGGGATGGAGTGAGCAACGTCGCGAGAAAGTACTCGAGAAGCGGATCATTGCCCACAATCATGTTTGGATCAAACAGCCTGACCAAAATGGCTGCAAATGGCAGCACCTCATGCGACTCGTCGGGCATCTCCCGGATGATATCTTGGCACATGTCCTCGTACGCTCGATACCGACGTGCTGGACTCGATTCATGCTGAGCTTGTATGTCATCTTGTCCGGCAGCAGCAAATTCGATTTGGACGGCCGAGGCAGAACTGGGTGGAGTCACTGACTTGTCCATGGGCGCACGGGCCTTGATGCTGTAAGCTGTACGTTTTTCGCTGTATGCTGTAAAGTGGTGGTAGTGGTGGTGATGGTGATGGTGGTGGTGGTAAGAGATCAGAATTCGACGTGCACGCCCAAAATTGTTCAAATCTCCAACAACGTCCCACTCTCGGATCTCGGATCTCGGCCTTTTCGGTTTGACACGCTAACCTCCTATCTCACGTAAGCTAGAATAATTATTCCGCAAATCCAAGCCCTTGACAATGCGCACGAAATTCGATGCCTGGGTTCGAATCCAGGAGCGAGCAAATTTAAACAGCTTTTTCTGGCTGGCTGAGGATATGTATGTGTCAATGTTTGGTGGCAAATTGGCACCACGCTTTCGATCATGAGTCTCGAGGTTGCTCGAGCACTTGAGAGAGTGCAAGGCATGCATCAGCTCGCATTCTGTCAGTCTATTGTGGGTTGGTTGGGTGGGTGCAGGCTGCAACAGCAAGTGGGGGTGGCAGCAACCAAGATGGCCAGCCTTGGCATGTCGTCACACAGTTGATCGCTAAGCAGAAGCACCCCTTTGGTTGCTCATGGTGCTTAGTCTCTGCACCTTGCCTCGCCTCATCTTGTATCACTTGCTGAAATTGATCCATGTACCAACTGTCATTGCCCGCTTACCATGCCAGATGCCAGCATCGCTCAGCTGGGCTCAGTGTGCAATCACAACAGATGTCATAGTGGGCACATAGATTCATTTGGGTGGGGAGCCACATGTTGGTGCAAAACACCTCTGCAGCAAACTACATCTGATTGTTCAAGTACCATATCAATTCATTAGTCTCATCAAATGTTTTGTCTCTCGGCATACCTCAGCTACCAGGGAGGGCAAGGCTTTGGTCTCTTGTCATCACCAATCTTTTTGTTTGCGCTTTGTCTTGATTCAGCATTGTCTTGTCCCACACTATGTCACCAGATGAAATCAAAAATGGCAGCTGCACATCAAGCATCAAAATGTCTATCAAGCTGCAGCCCAACTGGAAGAGGCAATGCAACAAACAGATCCTGGCCTAGCACTCAAGTAATTGTATCAGTTTATTGACAAATGCAGTTGATATTGGTTTGGTCAAGCTGTGCCAGCTGCTTGCAACTTTTGCACTGACCAAGATGCTTGTATTATGTCTTGCTCAGCTCAAGTCATCGAGATGACTGAATTCACCTCATCACCACCAACTTGCCATGTCAAGAATCAGAGGTGCATACCCTGTCAGGCATTGAATTGAAGATGCACCAAGCCCAACAACAACAACAACATCTTTGCTCACCGTTTGGCTGAAATGGGAGTCGATGTGCAAAGGTCCAGCTCAAGATCAAGAGTGTCATCAAGCAACAGAGGTCATAGAATGATCGCTGCCCCATTGGGCATTCAGAGGGTCTTGCTTCTTTGGCAGCAACCATTGAAAGAGCTTGCCCACATCCAGGTGAATCCCCAGTCGAAATCCAGACTGGTCAAGCTACTCACACAGATCTACTTGGGCTCATCCAGCTTAAACATCACCACCGATATGGACACCAACATGGCCACCAACACCGACATGGCCACTGACACCACCTGTTACATATGTAGGCTATATGTGTAAGGTAACGGAGTAACATGATGGTAATTTGGAGTTAGGACAGGAGCAGCTGGAATGTGAGCTCTTGCATGAGAGATACATCTGGCAGATACATCCGGCTGTAACACCACCACTGATATGGCCACCCATAACTTGCTTGATGCCAACAAAGAGAAGCGTATTTTTTGTGTGAATTTTGTGGTGCATATTTTTTTGAGCTGGTTTGCTCTCAATTGATCCTGCCAAAAAAATCGAAAAATCGGGGCATGAAATAGAAGTGTGAGATCAACATAGCGCACAACATAGAAAGCGTGACTCAGCGACTGAGCATTTTGGACTGTGCACAGCATTGGACTGTGCACAATTTTGCTCACTTGTCTTGCTTGTTCTCTCTCTCTCTTTGCAACCACCATCATCCACATTTACATGAGGCTTTGCATTCGATTCTGGATCCCAGATGCGTGAGGCGAGAAACCCGCTCAGTGGCCCATCGCCAATGCCATCCTTGTCTTGGGGAGACAATGTCAGTGCTGCTGCTGTCAACGACAACGAGCTGGATCAAGCCCAACAAGAGGCTTATGATGCCATCCTACACGCTTCCTATGCAGCATCATCGAGCACTTCGCTATCGCATGATCGTCTGATCGCCTTCTCCAGCTACCTCCATGGACGACTTGCAGCTTTGCCTCGCACCGAGTTGCCCCTCTTCGGCCTAGCCCTAGGGTATGGCTCGTTGGTGAGTGGAGACAGTCCCAACTGTATGTTACAGGATCAGCTCGAGGATAGCCTCGACGGTGACAGTGAGCTGGAGCGGGAATCAAGGGTAGCATCATGGCTACACTTGGGGTGGACAGGAAGACATGGAGGGGGTTGGGGTGTCACAAAGTTGCACCTTGAGAATTGGAAGTCTCCAATTCACAAGGATGTGTGACCTCAAGAATACAAGCATGCCAAGTCTTGAGGTGAACGACATTGCATAACCACAGCTGGAGAAGTTGGTACAGGGAGCTTGCACTGCAGGCAGTGGAGGACAAGGGGTCCCAAAGGCAGGAGGAGCAGTTGAGAGGCACTGGAAGCCACCATAGATGATGTCAATGCTCAGTAAGGTGGCTGTGAGATGAGGTGGAGACCCTTGACAACCGCCCACACTCTCTCATGAAGGACACACTGGCGGTCTCGAAGGAAAGTGGTCTGGGTACTATGCAGCCAGGTCAGAGGGGGAGTATATAGTCAACAGCTGCATGATGGTGGTATGGGCAGAAGCCCATCCACTCTACTACATCTTTACATATACACTTAAGCTCAGCTTTCCTCACAGTCTCTATAGTTTGTCACTGCAATCAACTTGCATTGCAGTATACACTCATGTGATCATCAGTATTGACACTAGTACCTCCACTAGCATATGGCACCTCAACTGAAGCCTGGCCCCTCCACCAGTCCATATACACCAACAGCGAGTGTTGCCCCACTTCCAGATGGAGACAACATTGACCTCCACCCCCAGCAAGGCCTCAAGAACACTCAGGCTTGGTGCTAGGAGTGATCCAACAGCTTCTCATATGACTGAGCATGCCATGCTACCTCTAAATGGAGTGTTCACAAGGGTCAGTCGGCTTTGAGGATCAAGATAGGTGAGTTCTTGAGAATCAGTGACTTTGAGAATCAGACTGGTGTAAGTCTCGAGCATCAGTTTTCTCGATATCCGAAGCTAGGCACATGACCCTTGACACTGTACTGCCAAATGGATGCATCTGGCCATGTGGAGGGAGTTTCACAGTCAGCCCAAAAGACACTGGTCCAGTGCCATAACAGTCTGAAAGTTTGGGAGGTGAGTGACACAAGAAATTCAAAATAAAATTCACACTGCTCTAGTGCCTAGCAGTCAAATTCAACTTTTTGTCACTGTTATGGTCCAGCTTGAGCCCTTTGGCAGTCCTGGGTGTGGGAGAGTATGATTGTGGGTTAGGTTGGGCATTGATCAAAGGATCAGCATATCTAGTGTCTGAAGCAATTATTGATTATCAATGCAGATAATAGATAACCTTGATGAGGAGTGAATAATCTTGGGCACATATTGCTGTTCTGATACCAGTGGCCTGGTAATGTGGGGAGAGTGTACTCCTGGAGATAACAATTGTCAGAGGCTCAGTAGCTTGGACTTGTGCAGGTTACTGATATGTGAGGAACTAACTGGTCTGCACAGAGTGGATGTTCTCTGTGCCTATGATAAGTGCTTGGTAGAGGAAACAGGAACTAAATTTGATAATAGACAAGTCTGTGGTTATAATACATGACTGTCTTATATATAAGTGACTCTGTCCATCTGGTGTACCCTCCTGTCTCTCTGTATTGACCCATCATTGTCAGTACAGACAATCTGTGATGAGTGCAGACCTGGATCTCTTGTCATGGATCTCTCCAAGTAGTCATGCACTACCCAACATTCTGACTCAATTTTGTCTTCTCCCATTGGTTGCTCCATGCCTTGCACCTGATTGGTTGAGGCATCCATCATACTCATCTTAGTGCTGTGCCAATCATCTTGCCCCATTTGCTGGTCTTGTCTGTTCAGGTGCATAGTGGATGCTACATTGTGCATCCCTGTGAGGATGATGCATTGTTGGTACCCACAATAGCCAATCAGCCACTTCCTTAGTTGTTCATTCTCAGGGCAACTTGGGCTGGCTGTCACTTTGGCATGCTATTGGCTGTGAGTGCCCATTGTCCCAACTCTGTTGAGGGAATGAGTTGTTGTTGCCATGTCCTTTGCCTTGGTGAGGTAAATGGGTGAGTGGCACACACAATCCATTGTTTGTGCTGACAATGTGAAGTATGCATGGAGGATAGTTTACTGCTGGAAATGGTGAAGGTAAATCACTATGATTTCCAACATTAATGACTTTAACCAAACTCACCTAGGACTATCCATTGATGCATAGAAAAGGGGAATGTTGCATTATCAACCCTACCTGGGAATCCCCTTGGAACCCTGACCCTAACCCTAAGGCTGCTCACGCTAGGAGTGCACTCGGGGCGAGGGTTGTGAGCCATGGTTGATCATGTATGACATCATCCTGGGGAGAGGTCGCATGTAATGTTAAAGCCATAGGGTCTGGATACTGCAAGTGGCTATGGCCATCAAGGTTGGCCAGGATACAGAGAGGTCAGACAGGATTGGGCACTGTGCAATAATGATTGCAATAGTCACAGCATGTAACTAGGTTGCTATTCAGCTAACTAAGTAATACATGTGACAGAGGTCCAGAGGCAACCTCTGTCCAGGGTGCGATGAGAAACTAGGTGCTGATGACAGGCTTGACACAGTTGCAACTGGTGACAATGACTAAACAAGTACTAATGCTGCTGCTGCAGATAACGATGCTGCTAGGAATGCTGAATGCTATGCGGAATGCTGCTATGCTGCTTGATTAGATGATGATCGATCGCTAAGCTACAAGTTCCACATCTGCGACTGCTATTTGGCCAAGATGCGTTACATGAAAAAATGCGGAAAATGAAAAGAAAAAAAAAAAAAAAAAACGAGCTGCTGATCTCGAAACGCTACAAAACCTAGCTGGTGACACTGGGCAATAACTCCCAGCCGGTACCCCGACTGGGCTGGTCGTAACACTGTATGCACGGTTGTATGCGTGCTGGCAATAGGCGAAGTGTTGGCATCGGGCATACTGGGAGTGACCGACGTAGCGGGAGTGGTTTGATGGTTTGATGAGTCATGACAGGGAGTTGAGCGGTGTAGTGTAGCGCTCAGAGGACGATTGGGGTTATTGAACGGCAACAGAAGAGTACCACCAGCAGCTCAAGTGACGTAACGGGGAGCAATGGTGTTAAGGGGTCAACTGTGGCCGAAGGGAAGGTTGTGATTAGCGTAAGAGTAGTTGGGATTGTGAAAGGAATCATGTGAGGAGCGAGGTGTCATTGACAGAAGCTACTAATGTTACATGCACAGGCTATATGCGCTTTATAACGGAGTAACTTGATGGTATTCCGGAAGAGCGATCTAGATGGAGGCTAGCGCTCCTACAAAAGCTTGCGTGAATAAGGAATGCGAACTTTGGACTCTCGTGCGAGATTGTCTCGCGCAAGACCAGCGTGCATTCCACAAGCCCCTTTCCAGCTCCGCACGTAGTCTTTGCAGGCTAGTATAAGTACTAGCCTGCAACCGCTCCTCTCCTTCCTGCAATACAAGTGGTTACACACCCGTCATCTCATGCATATGAGAGAATGTGAGTCAACTATAATCTTTGTCGCACCTGCTCTCTGGCCCGCGACCTCTGACAGCGTTGACTATTTGGCCCAATATAGCGGAGGAACTTGAGAAGGCTATTGCAGAGGACAGTGAGATGCAGAGGAGGATCAAGGACGCCGTCGAGAGTCTTTCAGAAGGGGGAGCTGCAGGCTAAGGCTATGATTGAGACGGCAATGGCCAAGGTCAATGGTGCTGCAGCTTGAACAGCTGTTCCAGGTTCTAGGTAAAGCCCATGAAAGGTTGATCGTGTCCTTCTGGGAGTCGTAGCAATGGATCCAGTCAGTGTGTCGCAAGTATTTTGAGCACCAAGCTCCGGTGTTTGTGTGCTAATCCAGACAGCTTTTATCGAGCATGGTCGTCACAATAGCATTGCTACAGAATCGCGAAGGACATAAAGGGAGATTGAAACCACTCAAGAGAGGGAGAAGCGACAGTGCAGTACATACATGACAAGGGAGGCGGAAGGACACTCATGGAAGACAAAAGAGGGGAAGGGGGAGGCGCAGGGGTCAATGGAGCCTGGACTGCCGTCGTCTTCTGCTGGTCTTGGCAGTCAGAGGTTGGAGGCTGACTAGTGCCCCACGGGCACGGACCTGTGCCTCCATCCACGCATCCTGGTTCCCTTGTTTGCGCACATACCTTGCAAACTCGTCGTCAAATTCGGCCGTGTCTAGCGAGTCAGCGTCGCCGAACAAGAGCGGCGCTTGGTCCCGAGCAGGATTCGATAGGCGGTCGATTTCGGGGAAGGAGGCCGCGTCGTGGCCGGCAATGAAGATGTGATGTCGGAGAAGCTCTCGGCCCCGGTTTTGTTCAGCCGACTCGCCCTCTTTAGGGGCTGGATGCCGCCGCTGGGAGTATTCGTGGCCGAGTAGTGGGTCGGTCTGGCCGTTGATGTCAATGAATAGTTCAAGGCATTCTTTTGGCGCCGAAGGGGAGAGGCTGGGACCCACGGGAGCCGCCCTGACCTTCTTTGATGGTCTGCTGATCCAGTTTTTGACCTGAATTGCTATGTAAGACAATTTTGATTTGTCGAATCGATCACCATCGGCAGGGGGGCGGCCGTCATCCGACATGTAGACTGGGATGAGGAGGTCCCAACCGGGTTGGTTGATGACGCCTTCTGCCGCTGCGTGACGGATCCACAACTCGGCGAGAGTATCTTGGTGGATTACTTTCTCCATTGACTCCTGTTCCTCGAGGAGCAAGATGTGTTTGAAATTAATGAATGCCCGGCTGCACCATCCCCAGAGGTCCGGCGTTGCGTCCGGCAAATCCTCCGTGTCCGAGGGGCCTTGCGGGCCTGGGGATTGGGGTCCAACGAGGTCGATATCATCGTCCTCATCCACGTCCATGGGGGTGGCTCCGTCGCCCGGGGCAGGTGCCGACTCTGCCGCGACAGTGTGGACACGGTCCCCAATGAGAACTTGGAGCCACGTTTGAACCGAAACGAGACCGTACAGTGCGGCGTAGAATATTGAGGCATTGGCATCGGGGATGACGGACCGCTGGAAGTCCTCCGAGAATGTGTCGGCGACTGCGATGTCCGCTGCCATGGTGCAGAGAATGGCTACGCCTTGTTCGCCCTTGGCGCCCATGTCGAGGGCGACAGACTCGCTGGCATGGACGAGGGCCAGAATGACCTGGCTCCATCTGTTGCGGACCTCCTCAGCATCGAAGCGGAAGAACCAGGCGACTGCCGCGCTGAGTGGGGGCTCGCTTGGGGCGTTCGTGATGATGGCGTCGGAAAAGGTAAAGATGCGGCCGACAAAGCGGAGATGTTGTGCGATCTGGTTTTGGATGAAGTTGTACCATGACTTGAAGTCAGAGCCCCGGGTGACCCGAAGATTGATGCGCCGCGAGACAAGGGCCAGGAGGTTCTGATTCACCTCCGAATTGTCAGCCCCCGCTTGCTTGGCTTTCGTGTCCCATGACCAAGTTGAAGGTAGGACGAGCTTGCCGACAATCTCGTTGGGTTTCAGAGTGCCATCATCGAAGCGATAGGAATCGTCATACCACAAGGGGCGACCCAGATTCGGCAAGACCAGGTTGACCTCTCTGAGAGTGAGCTGGCACCGGTCCTTGAAAAGGGCGACGCGCTTGTCATGGGCTATGTTTACGTCCAGGGGCATTGCGGAGAAAGGTTGGGTGAGGCGGTGCGTACTGCCGTGGTTAGTGCGGCGAGAGCCCTCTCGGGCGGTGCCACCGGCCAGCGGGGCAAGGTCGGAATTCGTGTCGATCAGCAGGATCCAAGTGCGTTTGGGGGCGCTGTGGAACCAGACTCGGCGTATGACCGGGAGCAGTTCTGCCATGGAACCGCATTCGTCCAGCGCGAGGAAGAAAAACCCTTGGGTGACGTTGGGTGGCGCTGACTGCTCAAGGGCATCGAGATGCTTTCGTAGATGATCTTTGATGGCGTCCAGGAGCAAATCACCGTAATTCAGCTTGTCAGCGTACGCCTTTCGCATCTCCTCAAGGAGCTTCTCGGCGCGATCGCAAATATGATCGAGCATCCGGGTGCGAAGGCTTGGCGTGCCGTACAGGGGCGGCGGATCGTCGGCTGGAGGTCGGGGGCGTTTTCCCTTAGCCGAGGAGGCTTTGGTGGCGTCCCGGCCCGGTTGTTGAATCTTGACATTGCTATTGTTCGGACACATTGGACGCTCTTTGAAGAGGCGGTGAGGGATGAAGTCGGCCGTGTAGAGGGCGTCGGCGAGCAGGAAGACGACCGTCGACCAGCAAAGATATGGGTCGGACGTGCAAGTGCGACGATTTGAGAAGCACGCGGGAGACTCGCGTTTGAGGTAGGCCAGGTAGAACGCGAAGGTGCGGCAATAAACAGCGAGCCATGCCAGCATAGCGAGGTGGGCGTCGTTGAAGCGTATGTGCTGGACGTCAGTGATGGGCTGTTCGCTGCCAATGAAGTTGACCATGCACTTTTCGAAATACGCAAAAACGCTTTCGTCCTGGGGAGGGAAGGACACCCGAGCCTCGCCCTCGCTTCCCGGTTTCGTTTGTCGCAGGCATACCAGCATGCCGGGGTAGTCGGTGCTGAGCTGTACACACGTTCGGGTCTTGCCAAAGCCTGACGACTGAATGATGGGCAAGACCTTGCTGTAGTACTTGAGGGCGACCTTGGATGCCTTGTTGTTCTTGCCCTTCTTGTCTTTGCCCGCCTTGGTCGGAGGAGGCGAGTGTAAGACATGGCCTGTGGGAAACGAGCCTCCTTCCGGGATTGGGAAGAGTGAGTTGTGAACAGCGATGTGGTTTTCGAGGAGCATGAGACCGTGGCCATAAAAACGATCGGTGAAATTGAACGGTACGGTCGATCTTGCCAGGCTGAAAGTGTCGCGGGAGGAGTCGGCTTGAAATGCGCATTGAAAGATGGCGCGGAGGCAGTCTGCGACGTCACTCGAGTCGAGGTTTCGCTTGTCGAGGTTGCTTAGGATGACCTTGGAGTCCAAACGGGTTCTCAGGACGGGGGAGAACGCCGAGGGAGGAAAATACGACTGACAAAGGCCGGAGGAAGGCGGTCAGCGTTCTTGGCCAGAGTCTCGGTCAAGGTTCGAAACTCTTGTAAAGTGAAGGTTTGTTCAAGGGTTTGGCGTCGATCAGCCATCAGTCCGGTTGGCTCGAGTGCTATTTTGAGATTCATGCGCCACAGCTGAGCTGAATCTGTGTCTCGGGTTGCGAATGCGTTGAGGATGTCCTCAAGAACAAGATCCGGTTGGCTCGCTGAGCCCAATCCCTCGGGCGGTGGGCCTGCCAGGTGGCTCGAAGCAGAGCAAGTGCGCGTCATGTCGCTGGCCTCCGCTGTCTTGTCCTCCATCACGCCGGTATATGCTGTTGCAGCCGGGTAGAGACCGAGTCAGGTCGACGAGAAAAAGCTCGAGGTGGTCGTGTCAACGCGCCGCTCGGTTATGGAAGCGGAAGCAAGAGACAAGAGAGACAGTCGTCGCGGCGTACGACAGAAGAGAACGTTGAAGGGGCAAAGAGCGGTCGAAGAAAGCCAAGAGGTCCAGAGCAACAAGACTCGGCGACAGTCAATCCAAGCCGATTGCCGTCGCGCAACGAGACAGCGACGACGCCAGGTTTGACAGAGCTGTGACAATGACAGCCCCAAATCCGGGCGGACTGGTCGTAGGTACCAAAGTCTTCGTGAGCCAAGTTGGTCGAGGTCTCGCGCCAGCCAGCCGACTGAGCACGCAGAAAGGTTCTTCCGGGGTTTAGCAGGGGAGCTCGTTGAACTGCTCGGGTCGAGCCTGCGCCACGAGGCAACAGCAGATGTGCTTGAGCTCGTCGATGCGCGACGAGGTGCAAGTCAAGTCGAAATTAGCGACATTGCTAAGATTGGCAGAGCTGATGGTGGTGGTATAGGAGCAAGTCGTCGAGAGATAGCGCTTGGCTGAGTCGTAGCTTTGCGCGCCAACTCGAAAATCACTCATCTGTTAAACCCAGAGCTTAAATCGGTGATCCTATTGGCCTGATCGGATCAGCCGATTCCACTCAGCTCAACCGCAACTGAGCCTCACACAGCCACCTGACGCGATCCACACTCGGCCGTCAGCTGAAGTGTTAAATCGTATCAAGCTAGTCGAGTGGATCGCCTTAGCGATTTAGAGCGGCGCGATATTTCGGGTTTCGGGTCTCGGGCGTGTTAGTTTTGGAGAAACTTGTCTCGGTCGAGAAAAATACAAAATACACAAAAAAAAAATAGTCTTAGCAAAGTCCCGTTCCAATTTTTACAGTGACGTTGTCGCGCTCGGGATTCGGCAGTAGATCGTTGCGGCGATCTACCCGATCCAGTCGATCCAGTCGATCGACTCGGCGTGTCGGCCGAGCGCCACACGGCGGAGTGTCAATTGCGCGCGCAGCGGTCAAAAGCTGAGTTGGTCGCTTATCTTTCACTCTGAACCATCACTTGCTCATCATACTCTTGACGCTTATCAAGACCATCCGAGCTCAAGGACAGCATCGACGATCAAAAACAAACAATCTTGACGACACCGAATCACTTGACCCCATGCAGGTCTAGCATACAGGTCTATAGCATGCAGATCTAGCACGCAGATCAAGCAACGATGAGCCAAGACCGTGGCCAGCATCGAGACCGAGACCAAGACCAAGACTGAGATGGAGATGGAGATGTTGACTTGGTTGATGCTGGCCAGCCTGCATTGTCAGCACTGTCACAGTCATCCACACCGACCCCCACAACCCAATCACTGCCAAATTCAGCATCCCCACCCTCTTCGCCGCAGAGGCAATCCAACCTCACCAATTTGCTCAGTCGCTTTTGCAATGCCGCCAACGAACATGACGGTGTCCTCGGTTTCCGAACGTGGCAATCGTTGCTCGACGACGCGCTGACACCCGCTCTGAACAGGCCCGAATTACCGCTCGCTCTCACCATGTCCAAGTTTAAGAAGCCCAAACATGCGCATGATGCCGCCCATACCGATCCCAAGGCGGCTGCCGCCGAGGATCACATGCAAGTCCGAATCATGAGTATCAATATGTTCTTTGGCAATTTCTACTTTGACCACCTGCTCCAAGCGCTCCATGACCAGCAGGCCGAGCTGCCCCAGACCTTTGTGCGCCGGGTCTTTTCCGCCAAAGCGTCCGAGGCAGTCGGCAAGCCCATTGCCAAGGAGCGCCTCGACGCCAAGACGCTCCTCGAACGGCTTGATCGACTCGAGTGCCATACCCATCTGCTCACTCGCGTTGTGCGCCTCCAAATGCTTCTGGAAAACGCCTTTGACGATCCACCAACGTCCAGGAGGATCGACTTGTCGCTCCAGTCGGGCCTTTCGGCGGCTTCAGACTTTACTGGCGCTTTCAATGGTCCCGGCTTGCTTCTCCTCCACGACCATCTTATGGTCCACAATGCCCTCTTCCCCGCCGACGCCACCGCCCCGGCGTACGTCCAGGAGGATCGACTTGTCGCTCCAGTCGGGCCTTTCGGCGGCTTCAGACTTTACTGGCGCTTTCAATGGTCCCGGCTTGCTTCTCCTCCACGACCATCTTATGGTCCACAATGCCCTCTTCCCCGCCGACGCCACCGCCCCGGCGTACGTCCATGTCGATTCCGCCCAAGATGCCGTCCATCCCGCTGATCCCAACTCGTCGTCGCCGCACCAAAAGTCGCACGAGTACTACGCAAAGGTGCTTCCCGTCATCCAGTCGTCCGGTTTTGGTAAGACACGCATGTGCGTCCAGCTCAGCATACGCCATCCAGGCATGCTCGTTTGCTTGCGCGGCTCGGGTCCCCAAGAGCAGCATCTCGTCTCGTTTCCACCCCAGGATTCCGACGTCTACAGCTACTTTCTCCAGGTCAAGAGCGACGCCGCTCTCCTCGGCTTTGAAGACGAACGCTTCAAGTCTTCCGAAAATGCGCGCGAGCACACCATCTTTAACAAGGCGCATCTCCGCATTTTGGCCTGGTTGAGCGTCTACTGCCAGACGCTACTTCACTACCTTGACCAGCTCAAATCCGATTCCGACTGCTTCGATCAACATGGCCGCTGCAAGCACACCCCCAACATGTGCTGGCGCACTGTCGTCTATCATTTTGCCAACGCTACCAGCTTCAAGCAGCACAATTTCTTCCCCAAACCCATCGATCTGTGTCCTCAAGGTCGCCTGGATCATCTTTACGATGCCACGTCCTCGTCTGCCTTGTCTGCCTCGATCGCTTGCGCTACCAACACCTCTACCACCACCAACCGGGCCAACAACAGCAGGCGCAACAGTCCAGATGGTAAAGAGGCCAGCGCTGCGCCGCCAGCGCTGATCGGTACGCCCAACCTCCGCAAGGCGGTTCTGGAGCACATTTGCGCGTCGGCCGAAACCAGGTACACAAATATGCTCACACAGTACGCGTCTACCTTGGATGACACCAACCTGCTGATTCAAGCGATCCGCGACCATCTTACCGGAATAATCGACGACTTGGAGAGCTTGCCACCGCCGCCGCAAGCTGCCCAAACCTTCTTCCTAGCCCTGGACGAGTGCGGATCCATTGCCACAATACTGCCGCTCATTCGCAGGGTTTGGTTCCACGCTGGACCCGCCTCGACCTGGATTCTCTTGGTTGATACCAATTCCTATCTCGCGCCGCTGGCCGGCACTGCAGCGCGCACCGGCTCCCGGAGGACCAGCGACTACGACACCCATCGCCTTGCGCAGCCCTTCTCGGCCATGCCTCTGGATGTCAACTTGACCTATCAAGAGCGCCAGGCGCTTTTTGGCTGGGGATCCAATGGGCTGCCGAGCGCATCAATCAAGGATTTGAATCTTGCTCTACCCAAGCTGGGCCGGCCGCTCTGGAACGACAAAAAGTATCACACAGATGGCTTGATCAATGCTCGAGCCATTCTAGGCAAGCTGGTTCGGGCCGACAAGTGGCAATGGCCTGACACGGGCTCTACTTTGTCGTCAAGTTCGCTCGATTCGACCAACCAAAACCTGCTTGCGCTCGTCTCGAGCCGAATCCCCCTCGAGCTCACCAGCAAAGCGGGTCCCGAGCAATGGTACGCCTTTGTTTCGCAGCAGATTGCGCACCACTTGCGGTTTGTCGGCCGCATCTTTAGTACGTCGGACGCCATTATCTCGAGTACGCCCAGCGAGCCCTCGCTCAGTGCAGCCGCCGCCTGGTCCTTCCGGAGTCACGATGACAAGGTCACGGCGGCCAATTGGAGCCTGATCGTCCAGGCGATCGTCATTGCCATGGCGCCTGTGGGCATCAACATTGGTGCACAGGGGGAGCAAGGTGTTGCCTTGGCTTGCAGCATGGCGGTGGATCTGGCCGTGAGCAAGAGATATCGAACAGCGTTGGCAAAGAGCCTGACCAGCAGACCAACCTTGCCATTTGACACCAAGTACGATGCCGTGTTTGGGCTGGTGACGGTCAGGGAATGGCTCGAGACGCTGGCCTTCCAACCTGCCGAAGGCAGGGACGAAGCGTCAAGCGACCCGATGGATGTCGACACTGGCTGTGCTGACGAACAAGAGCCAGCGAACCGCGATCCGCGGAAGCAACTTGGATCATCGCGTCTGGCTGCGTGGGCCGATCGAGCCTGGCTCAACTTTAAACACATGGTGAGGCTACCCAAGCAGATTCCTCACGGCGAAGCCAAAGTCATGAGGTCCGAGGTGCTGCTTGAACTATGGTTCAGGAATGCCGCAGCCCAAGGGATAAGCAACCAGGAGGGTTGGGACATTCTCATTCCTATCTACGAGAGCGACGATGACAAGCCGCCCAAGCCGAGCTCGATCTTTGACAAGGCCCGCCTGTCATACGTTGCTATCCAGGTCAAGAATTGCATCAAGCGACCCGACGCCAAGGTTCTGGCCGCTCCCGTGGGCCCCAATCTCTGTGTCGCCCAGGGCACAACCAAGGAGTGTCTGGAGCTTTTCATTGACCTCAAAGCGACCAATGGGCGCCATGTCATCTCGCAACGACCCGCGATGCCGTCGCCGCAAGGAATGCTGCGACACCACATTCTCGTGGCAGGCTCGGCTCTTTGTGTCTTGGATCGGTTGACAGGGCCGGCCAGGAACGTGGTAGGGATGCTGTTTGGCAATGCCGATTCGTTGGATACACTGGAGTTTGACAATGAACAGGCAAAGTATGTACAGCGGGTCAAGAACAAAGCCGTGCATCAAGAGGCGTGGAACAACGCCCAAGCTCGGATCGAGGGCGTGCTGGTAGGCGTCACGCAAGAGCCGGAAGCGGATGCAAGAGATGCACTGGCTACTTCGAGCATGGCAATCTGATGCCTTCATTCATCTCTACGTCGTCGCGATTGCCCGATGGGTGAGTGTCGTCGTCGGTACCAGATGGCTGCTCGTGCTGGTGCTGCCGAGCTTTGCCCTTGCCCTCGCCCTTGCCCTTGCCCTTGGGCTTGGTTGGTGGCTCGTGCTTGCCCGCCACGAGCTTGTCAGCGATCTGCCTGGGTGTTTCCTTGGGAGAGCGTGGGGCGCCGGTGATCGCGGTGCGCTCTCGGTCGTTGCCAGCTTTCGAGTAGCACATATGCAAGCCTCCACCGTACCTGTAAAAGCGACGGACTTCGTTGATGCCGGGGGGTTCGAGTTGACAGCACGCAACAGGCGTGTGATTTCCACCTGAGACGATTCGCTCAGGTAAAACAGGCGCCACATTTGCTTTCGAGCCTCGTCCGTGAGCCTTTCCAACGCGCCAAACACCTGCGAGCTCCAGCCGCTGACCACGATATTCCGACAGACGCTCGGCCTCTCGCTCGACTCGCGGTATGCCTTTTGGTACACGTGTGGCTGGACGATGGGCGAACGAAGGTCGATAAACATCTCGAGACGCCCGTCGTGAATGGCAAATCGAGGCGCAGCAACCCCCTTGACTGCAGCCAACTACGAGCAAAGCGACCTGCCAAACTTTTTGGTCGCAACAATCGAAGTGACGCTGTTCTTGACTTGGAGTGCAACATACGACAGCCGCAACGGTTCAAACTGGTCCGACAATTGCGGTGGCCGCTCGGAATGGTAGATCAGAATGAGCAAGTCCCAGCCGCGCTGGTTGATGTTGCCGTAAATAGCCACCTGACGCCACCACGCTTCCACCAAGAGCAGCGGATCCATGAGGCCAGGATGTACCCAGTGTTGAAGCTCGAGGTAATGCGTAAAATTGAGATAGTAGCTCGAGGCCCACGACAAGAGCTCCTCGGAGAGGTTCTCGACCTTCAACAGTTGCCTGAGCCAGTCGGCCAAGCAGACGGGATCGCACTGCGCCGTAAGAGCATCCCAAGTCAGATCGCGAGGTCACATCGCCACGCCGCGCTACGCGATGGGCAGCGGCCAGATCACTCGCCAGACTGCAAAGGCGTATACACACTCTTCGCCTTGCTCGCCGAGCATCAGTCCCACCGTGTGATACGCCTCGCTGAGAATGTCGACAATGTCAGACCACCTCGAGGAGCACTACGTCACCGCCTCGGCACCCTTGCCACGCAGTAGAAACGCCACCGCCAGCGACAGGGACGGCTCGGACACGGCCGTGGTGACAAAGTAGCTGGTGCCATGCACTTGGCTAATCACACCAAGATGGTGCGAGACCTGCGCCTGCAAGAAGCGAGTCTGTCCAGCATGTCGTTGGCAGGCAGTGTGTTGGTATTACTGCTGCTACTACTAGTAGTAGTACTGGGCTGAGCGCCATCGGCAGCAGAGATAGACATAGTGTGGCAAACAGCCCCGCCGGCGGTGACGCCCTGCGCTTTGGTCACGGTCGTGCCCACTTTCACGACGAGCGCCTCGGATGTCAACAAAGGTGAGAGGAAGTCGTTGAGCGACGGCAGCCATGATGGTGTCGAGGCGATGCAGACCATTCTTTGTAGGCCAGGGACGGGTGCGATCGGCATGGACGAGCAGCTTGCGCAGCAGACTGGTGATCTCGGGCCATTTGTGGTCGGCTTCAGCCCCGAGATAGAGGCCCGTGCTGCAAAGCGGCCTTGCAAAGTATCGGAGTGTGTCGAGAAGATGACCAAAGATCCAACGCGAGGCCAAAAGATCGTCGAGTCGGCCGAGTGCCTTGTGCTGGAGGGTGACGTCAAAGGGGAGAAGAGTAAAGGGGTCGACGACGATCAAGCCGCCAACCTTGCCGAGTCGAGCGGATGCTTCGATGACTTGTTGACCAGCAGGCAAGGCTATGTTGGAGTCGGTATCGATAAACATGAGCAAGGTGCACCGAGGTTTGCTCTCCCTCCAGAGTCGACGGAAAATGGGCAGCAGATCGCCGAGAGTGGCCACTTGGTCGACGGCGATGAAAAAAGTAGTGACTGGTCTGCAAATCAGAGGGAAGGAGCTCCTCGAGTTGCTGCAAAGGCGCGGCCATGAACTCGTCAGGCGGCCATCTTGGCTTGAAGTTCAGGCTCGGGCTCGGTTTTGGGCTGCCCAGGCTTGGGTTTAGGACGCGGTCAAAATGAAGACGGTGTGGTTGAAGATGCTTGCGTCGAAGTACGCGTGCGGTGAGTTGGTTCGTGCTTGTTGCGGGGAGCATATTTCCACTCTGCCTGCTTGGAAATCTCGTCGAGCAAGTAGGTACGAAAGCGGCCAGACCGGCTGAGGACAGGCGACGAGGAGAAAAAGGAGGACAACGACGACGACGACGAGCTGGTTGCGCCATGGGGAGGGGTTGCAGAGGGCATGAGGGTGCTTTGTTGGCAGAAGCGCTTTTGGTCATTGGCATTCGATGAGCGATTGGGATTGAAAAAGGTGTGGTTTTCGATAAAGTCGGGACCGGAGTGGATGGCAAGGGCGAGATCATAGACAGATGATTGACCAGCACGCTGCGACATCAGCGTGGCGAGGCGAGAGGTCCGAGTGGAAGCAACCGCTGCGGTGCATGCGCTGTTGGAGCTGGATGCGGAGTTGGTCGTCGTTGGGCGGGAACGAGGTGCTGGTGTGGCGGCCGAGCATTGGGTGCGAACGGGTGCAGATGAGGAGGCTGGCCTGGAAAGCGGAAAGTTGGACGGCGAACTTGGTTTTGCCGGTACCCGAGGATTGGAGGATGGCAAACATCTTGGCATAGACCAGATCCTGGTTGTTGCCAATGAATGAGTTGGTCGAGAGGGTATAGCTCTGCAGCTCAAAGACGGCATTGCCCTGTAAAGGCGAGCTGAAGCGAGCTGAAATTGCGGCACACTTGGCGGTCGGTGTTGGCGTCGTGGAGTCCCCTCTGTGGGGGAAGCGGCGGGAAAGAGGAAGGGCAGGAATTGGAGCAAGGCCTCGGTGGCGATGACAAGTTCGGAAGGAGATGGAGATGGTGGCAGCGCATCAACGTTCCTATAGGATTGAGCTCAAGAACTGGATGGGAGAAGAGCACGGTCGACGATGACCGCCTTTCCAAATGAGATGCGCCAATCAGGACGAGATCAAGGAAGCAGGGAAAGGGCTTTCCAGTGATGCTATCGAGCACAATATGTGAGCAACGCTCTTGTGGCTTGATGGCGTCGAGAGCCGAGTCATTTTGAGCCATGTGATGACTAACGTGGCTGCAACTTTTTGGTTTCTGAGGTGGACATCGACATCATCATCGTCGTCGTCGTCGTCGTCGTCGTCGTCGTCATGGTTGTCATCAAAGTCAATGTCGTGGCCGTTGTCGTGCTTGGTGCCGCTGGTCTGCTCGTCGTTGCCATTGTAACACTCGCGGCTGGACGGGACGAGTGATAGTACGCAACTTTCTCCTTAGCAGCTTGCCAAGACGGCAGTCGTTGGCCGAGTCCGACATGATTGGTGCACGGCGCACAAAGAGAGATAGCAAGAGGGATGATGGTGGTTCAGTGCAACGATCACAGACATTGAAATCGGATCAGAAAACTGAGCGCGCGCGTGTCATTTTGGGTCTCGGGCCTCGGGCCTCGGGTCTCGGGTTTCGACTGTTCGAAATTCATTTCTAAGGGGTTTGGCGAACCTCGGATTCTGGATTCCGGATTCCGGATTCAGCCACGTTGTCACGAGTGCATGTGACTTTCTCGTGCGATAACCATCCCCTCGCATGTGACTAGTCTATATCGCACGACTAGATACTCGCCTTTTATTCACGTCCGCTAACGTCCGCTGCTGTGTTAGATCCTTTCCCTTTCGAGTTATAAAGCGCAGTTGTCCTCCTCCTCCTCCTCCTCCTCCTCCACCACCACCATCTCAGCCGCGATGACTCTCCGCCAAGATGATTCAACCAACATCCATGCTACAGATACGAGTGACAATACAGATGCCATTTTATCCAATGTTGCTCATCAGCAGCGGCGGCAAACACAGCCCAACACGCCACCGCACCGCCACGCCTGGTCATCATCCTCGTCATCGTGTTCAACAAACACTCCGGAACGATTGCGCAACCTAGACTCTGTACTAACTTCATTCTGTCGTGACGATTACAATCTTGGGAAATCCACTGCTGAGCTTCGAGCATGGCACCTCCAGCTCGATTTAGCGCTCGATCCTGCCTACAGAGGAAAGCAAGAGGTTACCGTTTCATTCGGCCGAGCAACGGTGTTGCGCAGATCAAAAAGGGCCAAGTATGCACCTCTGGCTCTGCCTCACAGCAGTAGCGGCGAGGATAACGACAAAACCGATACAAACAGTGCCTTGGCCCCGAGACTTGGCAAACTCACCCAGTTCCTCCAGGACGAGTACTTTGAACAGCTGTGCGCCGCCCTTGCGGCTCACATCGACATCTTGCCTTAGGCCTTCGTCCAGCGCATCTTTCATGCTCCCAGTTCCCTTAGTTCCACTGATCAAGTCATTTTCAAACATCTCGTTGAACCCCAATCGCTCCTCTTGCAGCTCGACAAACTCAAATGCCACACGCACACCACTGGCCGCAAACAACGCATCCAGACGCTGCTCGAGCACACCTTTGTCCACAAGACCGCTGCCAGGACAGTCGACCACTCGCTCTTCTCGGAGCACTCCACCGCTTCCGACTTTACCAGAACCTTCAATGGTCCCGGCCTCATGCTTCTCCAGGACCACCTCATCGTTCACAATGCACTCTTCCCAATCACTCAGTTGCCGGCACCTGTCCATGCTGCCGCCGACGCCTCCATCAATGATGATGACCATGATGACAATGACGACGATGTTGCCTCCACAAAACGGCATGAGTACTACGCCAAAGTGCTACCCATCCTCCAGTCTTCGGGCTTTGGTAAAACAAGGATGTGTGTACAGCTCAGTACTCGACATCCTGGCATGCTCGTTTGCCTCCGAAACTCACGTGGCCAGGACCAGCATCTCGTATCGTTCCCGCCACAGGATGCCAGCGTCTACCACTATTTCCGCAACATCACAAGCGCTGTGGCCCAGCTCCATACGCCCGAGGGACATCTAAAGGTGCCCGAGGACGCCGACGAACATAGGGTCTTCAATCGGGCTCATCTTGGCATCGTCGCCTGGTTGGGTGCCTACTACAAAACCCTCTTTCATTACCTTGATCAACTCAAGACTGACTCGGGCAGCTTCAATCAGCAACAACGCTCTGGCACCGCCAGCGGGCGACATGATCCCGAATCGTGCTGGCATACTGTCATCAACTCCTTTGCCCAGGCCACTAGCTTTAATCAGCGCGAGCTTTTCCAGATTCCCGAAGGTTTGTGTGGCAACAGCTGCCTTGCCCTAACCAAAACCACCAACATCCTCACTACCGCTACCACCACCAGTGCCTCCGGCAGCGGCAGCAGCAGCAGCAGCAGTAGCAGTAGCAGTGACCAAAGTACTGCCGAGGCTACTACCGCCGTCAGACCTGCTGCAGACCTCGCACCACCTCTGCTGACGGGCACGTCCAACCTCTGCAACAGGATTCTCGACCACATTTGCACGTCAGTCACCTTGCATTACAAAGAGATGCTCAAAAAGTACGATTCCATCTTGCACGACAACGACATGCTCATTGGCGCAATCGGACGATATCTCAAAGGTTCAATCGACGCTCTGGAGAATTTGTCGCCCAAGCATGTGGCACAAACCTTTTTGCTTTCTAGCGTTGGACGAATGTGGTTTGATTTCAAGCATTCTCCCAATGAATCGCAGGGTGTGGTTTCACGCCAGCCCTCTATCCACCTGGATTTTTTTGATTGACACCAATTCCGACCTCGCACCACTGGCTAGCGCTGCAGCGCGGGCAGGCTCCTGACGCACCGGCAAATACGACACTCATCGCCTCACCCAGCTGTTTTCAGCCATGCCCCTCGATGTCAACCTGACTGGCCACGAGCGCCACCAGCTCTTCGCCTGTGGGTCCCACCTTGACCCTACTCGACCAAACCCGTCGATGCGAGATCTGAACTTGGCCCTGCCTAAACTAGGCCGGCCTCTGGAATGACACCAAGTATCAGTCGGCTGGTGTGGTCAACCCCAGAGCCATCATTAGCAAGCTCATCCGAGCCAAGCAATGGAAGTGGCCCGTCAAAGGTGCAACCCTGTCGTCTGATGTTCTCGATCCGATCAATTAGAATCTGTTGGCGCTTGCTTCGAGGAGGATCCCCCTTGAGCTCACGAGCAAAGCTGGTCCAGACAAGTGGTATGCGTTTGTATCCCAGCAGATTGCGCACCATTTGCGCTTTGTCGGCCGCATCTACTCAACCTCGGACACGATCATCTTGAGCACACCAAGTGAGCCGTCACTCAGTGCGGCTGCTGCCTGGTACTTTCGAAGCGACAATGTCCACACCACCGCGGCGTGGTGGGCGTCGGTTGTGCAGGTCATGGTCAATGCTCTGGCGCCGGTGGGCATTGACATTGGCGCGCAGGGCGAGCAGGGGGTGGCGCTGGTGTGCAGCATGGCCTTGGACCTGGCGGTCAGCAAATGGTATCGGCTGATTCTAAGCCAGAGCTTGACTGGAACAACAATGATGCGGAATCAGGCCGAGTACGACGCAGTGTTTGGCTTAGTGATGGTACGCGAGTGGCTCGACATGCTAATTGGCAGCGCGCCCCGCATCACGAGGGAGGACCACGTGGTCGCCGCCAAACACCACTCGTGCCAACGCCTGGAGCCGAGTGACGACGAGGGGCCACGCTGCCAAGGCATGCCACCGCACATGGCCAATTGGGCTGACCGAGCCTGGCTAAACTTCAAGCATGTCGTGAGGCTTGCCAACCAGGTGCCGCACGATGTCAAGGTGATCGGGCCCGAGGTGCTGGTTGAGCTCTGGTTCCGACACGCCACCACACAGGGCATCATCAACCAGCCTGGGTGGGACTTTCTGATCCCTATTTACGAGACAGACGATGCGAATGCGCCGATGGGATCCCAAGTATTCGACAAGGACCGACTGTCATACGTCGCGATCCAAGTCAAGAACTGCATTCAGCGGCCAGATGCCACGACGCTCAAGGCCAACGTTGGTCCTAGACTTGGCGTCGCCAATGGTAGAGTCAAGCATTGCCTGGAGCTGTTGATCATTCTCAGAGCACCTGGAAACTGCTGTGTGTACACGCAACGGCCATCGCTTGTGACAATGCTCACATTGCCTGAGCAAGAGCAAGAGCCAGCGCAAGGGTTGGTGCGACACCACATGCTTATGGGAGGCTCGGCGCTTTGCGTGCTGGACAGGTTGACAGGGCTGGCCAAGAATCAGGCAGGCATGCTGTTTGGGAATGCCGATTCGTTGGACACGCTCAAGTTTGACGATAAGCATGCAAAGTACATCCGCCAGGTCAAGGACCGAAACGAGCATCAGAGCGCATGGAAAGACGTGCAGATGCATGTGCAGGGTGCGCTGGTAGGCGTCACGCGTCAGTTGAGTGGGATGAATGATCAAAAGGACTAGGTTGGTGATGGTTTAGGGTTAGGGTTAAGGGCTACTCGTCAATGCTGTAATGAGGTGATCATCATCATCATCATCATCATGGACATTTTGAGAGCGATGGATCAATTGATCCCATGTTTGTCAAAGTGTGGTTGACATGCATCTAAGCAGTCCAGCACAAGTCAACTGTGCCTTGTGGTGTGTGTAAAACCCACGGTGGATGGTATACTATGCTATGCTGAGCTATGCTGTTCCGCCACAGCGGCTTGCCAACGGCATTGAAAATATGCCCCTTTTTTTCAATTTCGATTTTGTTTGATCAGCAACAACTCACAGTTGCTCTTGCTAAAAGACAGAAAGTCACATTCACATCATAAAAAGTTGAATTCTGCTGAAGTGAACCAGAGGCTGAACCAGTGCCTCTGGTTCAAAAGTGAATTAGAACTTGAAGCTGGGATGGCTGGAGCACACTGGCTGGCTGGACCAGGAAGACTGAGCAAAATGAACCAGCATTGGACCAGCAAGACTGGCTGAACCAGCCAGAAAAGACCAGCATGTCTGCTCAATTGAACCAGGCCTCAGTCAGAGCTCACACTTGCACAAAAAGAGATGTATCAAAATTGGTGTTATCAGGAAAGGGGAGTCTGATCTAGCTACAGATCGGTGATATCAGAGAAAGGGATTGGCGATATGTGAGACAAAGGAAGGAAGGTCAGTATCAATGTCAACAAAGAGGATAAACAGCAGGGGACTCACCTAGAAGCGATCAAGGTGATTGCAGAGACAGTGTTGAGAGCAAAAGAAAATGGGAACATAGCCCAGGAAGCTTTGTACCATCATGCGAGGGTTGAGAGGTCGATCACAATGGGGGCAGTGAAGAGGTGGAGGAGGTGGGAGAGGAATAGACATAGCATAGTACAAGGTGTAGTAGAAGATGTAGTAGGAAACATAGTAGGAAATGTAGTAAGAAATGTAGTAGGAAACATAGTAGGAAACATAGTATGGGAGAGTATGATTGTGGGTTAGGTTGGGCATTGATCAAAGGATCAGCATATCTAGTGTCTGAAGCAATTATTGATTATCAGTGCAGATAATAGATAACCTTGATGAGGAGTGAATAATCTTGGGCACATATTGCTGTTCTGATACCAGTGGCCTGGTAATGTGGGGAGAGTGTACTCCTGGAGATAACAATTGTCAGAGGCTCAGTAGCTTGGACTTGTGCAGGTTACTGATATGTGAGGAACTAACTGGTCTGCACAGAGTGGATGTTCTCTGTGCCTATGATAAGTTCTTGGTAGAGGAAACAGGAACTGAATTCAATGATAGACAAGTCTGTGGTTATAATACATGATTGTCTTATATATAAGTGACTCTGTCCATCTGGTGTACCCTCCTGTCTCTCTGTATTGACCCATCATTGTCAGTACAGACAATCTGTGATGAGTGCAGACCTGGATCTCTTGTCATGGATCTCTCCAAGTAGTCATGCACTACCCAACATTCTGACTCAATTTTGTCTTCTCCCATTGGTTGCTCCATGCCTTGCACCTGATTGGTTGAGGCATCCATCATACTCATCTTAGTGCTGTGCCAATCATCTTGCCCCATTTGCTGGTCTTGTCTGTTCAGGTGCATAGTGGATGCTACATTGTGCATCCCTGTGAGGATGATGCATTGTTGGTACCCACAATAGCCAATCAGCCACTTCCTTAGTTGTTCATTCTCAGGGCAACTTGGGCTGGCTGTCACTTTGGCATGCTATTGGCTGTGAGTGCCCATTGTCCCAACTCTGTTGAGGGAATGAGTTGTTGTTGCCATGTCCTTTGCCTTGGTGAGGTAAATGGGTGAGTGGCACACACAATCCATTGTTTGTGCTGACAATGTGAAGTATGCATGGAGGATAGTTTACTGCTGGAAATGGTGAAGGTAAATCACTATGATTTCCAACAGTGATGCCCTGCCCGAAAAGGGTTGGTTGCAATGCAATCGGGATACATGCTGAGTTGGGTGCATAGATTGTGGTTGGTACACAACTCTTGGGTGGCAATGAGCACATCGTGATCCACAGTGGAGGGGACAGGAGTTTCGTGCTCCAAAAGATGGTAGAAGTAAGCGGCATCTAGAAAGGCTTGTACAAGCGGCTGCACCGAGTCATGGCTCAGAGCGACTTGTTGCTCTTGCTCCAAAACACACTGCCTCGTGGTCTCGCAGATGAGTTTGAGAGGCTCGACGATGTGTGGCATGGTCCAATTCTTGGTGTCAAACTCCGAGTCGATGTGATGCGGCTTTGCTCAAGTGTGCAGTTGAGGAAAGATGTCTGGATCTCTTGCAAACAGATGGTTGATAGAGTTCCATATGTGTGCAAGCTCTTGAGGGCAGTCTTGCCAGATGGACATGGAATTGGGCAGAAGACGCTTGTGAATAGGACTGTCAGGGTCTGTGTTGATGGCGTTAGGGTCGACAGCCTCTTTGTTATCATCTGGTTCAAGGCTGGAGCGCCTCTTTGAGCTTGAACGACCCTGAGTGTGGTGCACCATCATTGATGGAGGACAAAAGCAGTTGTTGCTGCCACCGCTGCTGCCACTGCTGCTGCTGCTGTTGTTCTTGTTCTTGTTGTTGTTGGTAATGTTATGCTTGTCGGCTCAGAATCCTCTCATGGCTCAAGATTGTCTGACAGACTCGCTGATGTTTTGGTCGATCGAATTGACAAAGTTTAGAAGGGACAAGCCTGGAGGCAAGCGATCCATTACAGCATGAGTGTGCATGTGAGATTTTGAATGACAGAGAGAAGAAGAAGGGAGATGAAGAAGCAGGGTGGTGGGCAAGGCATGCGGGAGGTGGTCATTTCAAGAGCCAAAGAGAAGAAGAATCAGTTTGGAGAACAAAGGAGGTTAGCACAGATGCACCAAGAGACGAGAGAGACAAAGGGGCACGACATACCCAGAGGCAGATAGATGAAGAAAGCAGAGCAAAGAGAGACAAAGAGGAGGGTCAAACCTAAAAAGTGTGCAGCACACACAGTAGCATGCACACTGTGGATGCAGGTGCAGGTGCAGGTGCAGATGCAGGTGCAGCAGTGTTCAAACCTAGTTGCATTTGAGATGATGGGTAGTGTTGATGATGGGGGATATGAGGAGAGTGGCAAGAAGACGATGGTGGTGGTGGTGAGGAGGAGGAGGAGGAGCAGCAGCAGCAGCAGACAGAGAGTGCTGTGCTTTTGTCTGCTTTCAAATGGCTGAGTCGAGCAGTGTGACAATGATGGTTCAAGCACCCCACTGCTGACAATGACTAAATGACAATGATCAACAAGGCTGATGATAATGTTACTAAAACTGACCAACTAACACTACTGAGAATGAAACAATAAAGACAATGACAAGAACTGTGATGATTAAGGATGATGGTGATCAGGGATCTGATCGCTTACAAAAAGAGAGCTGAACTCAGCTGAAAAAGGCTGAGTTCCATGTCTGTGACCGCTAATCCAGCCAAGACACATTACAAGCAAATGCGAAAAAGTAAAAAAGCTGCAAAACTGTGAAACTACGAAACGAAACTAGCATGAAACCTGACCTGGTGACACCAGCACCTCTTAGAAGCAAAGTAGGTGATGTGAGATGTTGGCTGAGCTGAGTTACTGTGGATAGATGCAAGGCTGCTACAAGAGTCGAGTTGTCTTGTGGGCTGCTGTGTTACATGCACAGACTGTATGCACAATATAACCAAGTAATGAGATGAAATTACGAAAGGGGAAAAGGGAAAGGAGACTAGTATTTATGCTAGCCTCTGTACAGGACTGAATCTAGGAAATGGACTTCCTCTTGTATGGCATGTATTTGCATGATAAAGATGTCCAGCCATGACAGCTGCTGTCTTTACATGTTTGTGTTTGTATTTGTGTCATGGTGCAACTTGTATCAGGCTAACAAATTGTATTGGACTGTAATTGTAATTCACTGTACAAACCAATTCTTGATGTGATTCTGTGGTCACCTTTTTTTGCTTGAATTTTGTGAGAAAATGTGTACAGTAAACAATCTGACTGTGGAGGGTTAGGGTTACAAAATCAAAAACAATCGAGCTGCACCAGCCAAACATGTAGGTAGTGAGGTTTTGGTTGACAAGCTGGGCACCCAGCTCTGGGCTCCCAGCTCGAGCTTGGCTACAGTAGCCAAATCAACCCGGCTCGGTGGTCTGGTGCATAAGCGAGCCATGTCGATGAGGAGTGTACTGTACCCAGCTCGCGATCCCCCTGCAAATTGGTATCTCGCTCAGGATCTGGCCTGATGATCTGATTTGAGCTAGATCTCATATCAAGAGTTATCAAATGATTTTGTCCACCTGAGCAACACAACTGGCCTATGAGCTGTGTACATGACTTGTTTATTATTATTATTTTATTCCTTTTTTTGTGTGGTAATGTCATCGGTTCCGAAATAGCGCGATCTGTAATTTAACACAATCGCTACACGTATGTTATCGTCTCACACAACACTATACTTAGCATTATCAATCATGGAGATACGTCACTTTCAATTGAATGACACTGCAATAAATTACATTTGGATCATCATGGCTGTGCCTGAGCAAAAACAGCATCCAATTGAAGCTTGAGACCAATGGCATGTGACAAAGGCGGGGTTTGACTCTACCGCTCCTCCTCATCAACCCCGCTCTGCATCATAAAACACTCATTCACATGCCTGTATCTAACGCAATCGATGTTGATTTCAATGTATACATTGCAATCGAAACTACATATCTTGAGAATCGTCGGTCTCGGGCGTGAAAAGTGAGGTCACAACGAACTTGTCGACGAGCTCTTGATTGGGAAGAAGACCATGGCGAGCTAATGCAGCTTGAGCATCGTGATCAGCGCCTAGTGGATGGCCGTGCTCAGTTATGATCCTCCAACGCTTACTTTCTCGGATCCAGCCCTCGCAATCCTGTGTGGTAATCCTACTGAGTTGATCATATATGACTTGCTCAAGTGTTTCATGATCCTCAAGCTCCTGACAACTTACAATTGGTTTGATCTTTGAGAATACTCGTTCGCATATGTTGAACCATGGTGTATAGGGAGGAAGGTAGAGAACTGAGTGCCCTGCTGCTGTGATCATTGCTCGAACATCTTCAGTCTTGTGACATTGAGCGTTATCGAGAATAAAGACCCGTTTGCGATGAGGATCTAGCTCTGGCATGAGGTTGCTTTGCAGAAAGTCGACAAAGAGGTCTGCCGTCCAGCCACCTATGATAGGTCTCGCAGCGATGAGACCTTCACAGCCGACAGCAACAAGCAGCGACATGTTCTGCTTGCGATCTGCAGGTCTGCGTCGTTGCAGCACTCTCCTGCAGGCGCACAGCCTACGCTGTGCGTGAGGTGCAAGTTGAAACCGGCTTCATCGAAGAAGATGGCGTCGTCGTATGAATTGCCTGATGCTTGGAACTGGCATACCCAGTCTTTTCGTCTCATCATCGTCGCTTCATTCTGATGTCGTTTGTGATCGATGTGCAATTGCTTCAGCAAAACGTGGCAACGTTCTTTGATTGCTCTTTGTGTACTTGTGACTGAGATTTCGGGGCCTCCTTGAGCTCAGAAATGCTCGCGAATCTCATTGATCGTCGACGCCGGGTGTAAGGCGATGAAATCGAGCATGATTTTGATATGCTTGTCAGTGACCTTTGAGATCCGACGAGCAGCGCCGCAGATTCTCTGTGTCGAGCACTCTCCAGTATGCTCAAACTTACACACGATCGTTGATACCATGCTGTGAGATAAGTCGAATTGCCATGCAACATCTGCTTTCATCTGCCTGCGAGTAATGACGAGGTCGATGATCTTCCTCTTCATCCAGTCGGGCACAGACTTTCGAGTTCGCTTTCTTGTACCGGTCATTGCAGAAATGGTATTGTTTGTCATTGCGAGTGCTGTGTGTGGGGGCTTGAGGTCTTTCATAGGATCGAGATCGAGTGAAAGCGGCTGCAGTGTCAGGAAGCGAGGAGGAGGAGCGGCAGAGTCAAACCCCACCTTTGTCACACGCCGTCAGTCTCAAGCTCTAATTCAATGCTGTTTTGCTCAGGCACAGTCATGATGACGCAAAAGTGATTCATCACGCTGTCATTCAATCGAAAGTGACATATCTACATGTTTGATAGCGTGAAAAGTGGAGTGTGATGATAGCAGATCAATGACGTAAATCGCGTTATTACGCTAAATCGGGCCTGATCACGTTAAATTCCGGAAAAAGGAATATTTCGACTTTGAGACGCGTGAGCTGATTAACTGAGCAACTGTCAGAGCGCTTGGAACGAGCGGAATTTTCACTGAGGCTGGGCAGCACGTCTCGCATGTTATATTCTTACTTAGCCATGATCTCACACGCACTTTGCCCGCTCTCATGCATGCTCGCCAGTGACTCGCACGAGTGAAAGTGTATCAGGCACGAGTGTGCGGCCCAAGCAGCAGTGATTGTTAAGTTCGCGCAGCATACATTTATACGTTTGCATATCCGCCCACTAGCATCATCATCATGGTCGCATCCGGCAAACGTGAGCCCCAAGGAGCCTTTGCTCGTGATTCTGCAGCGGCCTCCTCAAGAGACCACCACCCTGCAAACCTCCAAGCTAAGCGTGGCAGAGGCGAAAGAGGCGCTCAAATGGATGCAGAGCACGATCGTGATGCTTGAACATCATATCAAGCTAAACGAAAGAAGCTAACCATCACGATCGAGGCACGAGGCACGTACACGAGCGCTTGTCAGATCTAGTGATTTCAAAATGGCATCATCTGCAAAGGGCTGGTGTTTGCATGCCTCGTTCTGTTTGTCGACGACCAAAGTTTGGGCGACGCGATCACTGGCTGCCATTTCTAGGTCGTGTCTGCCATCGATCTTGCCCTCCTGCTGTTACTGTATCAAGCTGCTGCCGCTCAGCGTAAGCTTGGCTGCCGACCATGACGTCGACATGTACCATCCCGAATACCTTGCGCAAACTACTCTCTGTCCGAACACAGCTCATGCTCCGCTTAGCTCGTAATAACAAACAAGGTACAATCCACGCATCAGATTGAAAACAAGTTCCCTGGTCTTGGTGAGAAATGAGCAGACAGCGTTATCAATGGCAGCAGGAGCGGCGATGGCGCTCCCCGTCGTGCTGGGACTGCACCGTCCATGCAAGCTGGCAAGTGGCAGCAATGATCCTGATGGCTTTGAAGCCTTGTTGCCGAATCATGTACCCGTCATCATCCCTCATGATACCGCACAAGACATTGTCACTTTGACATCCTCGCTTTGACATCCTCACCTTGACAGTTGCCCTTCGACACGCTGAGCTCTTCACTTTGACAGCCTCCACTCTCCGCTTTGACATGAGCGACATCTGCACCCGGTCATCCCAGGCACCTTACTTGGACAACTTGGCTCAGTTGGACAACTTGGGCTGTCCACTTTGACATCCTGAGAGAAGAGCTCTCTCACTTGGACCCTGCAAGCTCTCCACTTTTTGACAGCTGCAACCGCATCAAGACCAACCGTTGACACCTGAAGCTCACCATTTTTGACAGACGAGACAGCCGACATTCTACTGCAGCTGATCACGCTCTGTGACTTTTTGTCCTTTCATACCTTTCGAAGCACAAAGATGGCGACGAGCAATTAATCAACAAGGTTGCAAGCGTGTACAGAAAGACTCCCATGGCTGGACGTGTTTGATGAATCAAGCCAGATCAAGGTTCGATGCCGAGACCAGATTGCACTCGTGTCTTTGCAGTGGTTGATCTCGTTTCGAGCGTTGGTGCAAGTCATCTGCTGACAGGGCGCAGCGAGGTATCACGTCCAAGGTCTGCTTCAGGAGGCTACGAGTCAGTCGATCATGGGTGTATGCAAAATGGCGCCGAAGAAGCCTTCTTGACTCACTCGCGCGCGACGGTTTTCAGGAGATGTGCTCGATCCCATCAACACATGCTGACGAACAACTTGACGGTTGGCGAATGAACCAACTCGTCGGTGGAGGGGAAATCGAAATGCTTGGTGGAGGAGCGAGAACTCAAGGTAACGCCGAATGTGCGGGCTGTCAAAAAGACTTTCGTCCCCTTGAGCCTCGGTGCTGCTACTGCGGATCAAGTCGCTCATGGTCTGGTCAGCTCTTGATTGGGGTGAAAGGCCAAAGTGGTGTAGAACCCGCCGAGGCGCAGTCTGATGCACGCACCCACCTGCGGAGAAAGCCCAAAAAGCGGCAACAAAGTTGGAGAGCCAAGGGCAAGGCACCGCGGCAGTTGATCGATTGTGGGTCGCGCGGTACTAGCCCCGATCTGGGCGTTTAGGCATAAGGCGTGGGTCGGCTAGGCTTAGCACAACCACATTGGCGGGCTCGAGCTAGACGCATTGTGAGAGTATCGACTGGCGTATGGTGTGTCACTGCTGTGTAGTTGCGTGGCGCTCGAGCTGGTCCAAGCAGCAAGACTCAGCTGCGATAGCAGACGAGCGCGCATTGAGGCGTCGGCGCGACCACACAGAGATGCCATACGATGCACTCGCCGGATTGGAATGGTGGGTTGAGGAAGCCGTGACGCCCGATGATAGGTAAAGCCTTGGAAGCGCAGACAAAATGTTGAAGCGCATTCCTCGGATGGAGGAGGAGGAGACGATGCTGGCTGATGCGTCGGCAATGGGGGTGGCTGCTGTTGGACATTGGGTGGAGGAGAATGTGCTCGATGAATGCAGGTGGCGGCGATAGCGTTACACACCCCACAAAAGTCGCTCTTCTGCTCATCAGTCAGTTCAACAACTGTCTGACAAGCCAAACCATCCAGCGTCGCCGCCACAATATGCGCCTTCCCCAACGAATCTATGCTCTCCACCCCCATCGAAACCTCATACAGCTATATCACAACATTGAGAATCAGCAACAACAACCCCCATGACCACCCGAGCGACCGATTTTAGAAATGCCCCATCACGACTTGCCATATTGAGCAGGTGAAAGTAAACCACGGCATTGTCGCTGGCATTGTTCAAGCGTTGGAGGAGATCCATGAATTGAGCCACGGCTACAATGGCGCGTTCAGACAGCGTTGCCTGGTTGTCGTCGTTGGGGAAGAGATGTTGGAGACCTGCAGGGATATCGAGATGGCGCCGGGTGTGGTGGGCATGAGCGACCAGGTTGCGCCGATCTAGTGCTTGCTCCAGTTCAGATATGCGCCTTCGCAATGATACCAGCTCTTGCTCGACCAGTACAGTAATCAGTTCAGCTCGAGATCGGGATCGAGTGTCACTATGCCCATCATCGTCCTGCTGCGTTCGACGAGCCTCTCGCTGAATCGGTGGAGCCATGGCTGTGTCTCGCTGGCTCGCAGACAAATCACCTTGATGGCCGCCAGCCTGGTGTGATGCCGTGTCTCCCAAAGTCGCCAGTTTGATGATGGTGGTGGTGGTGATGATGGCAGTGACGATCAGTCCGTGCGCATCTTGAGCAGAGAATTAAACGCGTCGAAAAACGAATTGTTATTTCTTGTTGATCTAACAAGCACCAAAAAACCCCGATTTTGCTTCGTCCAGCCAGAAGCTAAACCAGCAGCTCCGGTTTAACTTTCAGCCAACCTGCTCTGGTTAAGTCAAGCTGGGAAGGTGAAGCAGACACGCTGGCTGGGACATGTAAACCAGGCTGCTAAACCAGGTGCTCTGGATTTGATTTTTTTTTAAGCTAGAGGTTGGTTAGAAAAATAAAATAAAAGTGAAAAAAAATCAGTGCTTTCTCGAGGCCAAACTCGCGTTTTTTGTGACTTTTTTTTTTCTCTTCTTTTTTTTTGGTTTTTTCCGTCTTTTTGTTCCTTTTTTCCTTTTTCCCTTTGTTCCTTTTTTACTTTTTTCCGTTTTCTCTTTTTTTTTTTTTTTTTTTTTTTTTTCCCTTTCTTTCTTCTTTTTTATGTTACTTGAAAGCTGTGAGCTTCGAGACAGCAAGTTTGCTGCCAAGTTAAGCGTGAATGTGGTATATATCGTTTTGGGCACACAAGACTGGAAACTGAGGGTTTTGTAGGGTGGGTGACAGTTTGAATCCTGGAGGGTGTGCATTTTCTTTTCTTTTCTTTTCTTTTCTTTTCTTTTCTTTTCTTTTCTTTTCTTTTCTTTTCTTTTCTTTTCTTTTCTTTTCTTTTCTTTTCCGACCAAGCGTGTGACAGGTTCATGTTCTGGCTCCATTTTTACCACCGACGGGGGGTTTAGCGTCTGGCTGGATGAAGCGTGTAATTGTGAGCCGGGCTAGATCGCCAACAGATCGGCACAAACAGCTGCGATCGAGTTGTTTCTACCCATATTATGTTAGGTTGTGTCAAAACCAACAACTTTGCCTATGTACGTGCTCAACAGGAACGCAACAGCAAACACATCGGCAAATACTCAGAAAGAAGCGGGCCAAAGGAGGAGATACGTGCGCATCATTAACCCGAGAGCATGCTGAGCAATTATGCCGGTTGTGCTGTATCCGCAGTATCGTGGGGCACCACCATCCGTCTGCATCTTGGTCGTCGCCCGAATGGATGACGATGATCACCGAGCTTGGTGTTGGAGGTGCTTTGTCTTGATTCGTCATATGAGTGCGATGGATGGCGATGTAGCAGCCGGACGAGGTCCAACATGATCGACCGATTAAGATGGTCATAATCAGTGTGGCGTCGCATGGTGGGGGAGAAACCTCGCCTTGCAGCTCCTTTTGCGGCAACAGCCAGCCAGCCAGCGACCCACTCTTTGATTCCAACTCGTAGGCACTGTACTGTACAGCCCTGCATTGCCCCTCCCTGTTCTATTGTTGAGCCGGCAAGGCAAGACAGAGTGGACGCCTGCCACTCTCTGTCGGTGCGGCTTTGGCATTGTCATTCGATCTTGAATAAAGAGCGGTTGTCTATGTCCTCTGCCAACTCTTCAACGACAAGAATCATCCATGCAAAACTTTGGAGCCAGGGCTATGTATGGTGCATCGTCGAGATGGACAAAACTCATGGGATGCTCAGCCTCCTCAACAGCGTTTAACACAATCCAAGCCAGCTTCCATGGCGAGCGAGATGAGCAGCCATCAGCAGCAGCGACAAGCCTTCCACCACCCGAATAATGTATCAGCCTAGGAAGACGCCAAGAGAGCAGCACTTGATCCGATTCGCGTGTGATCAACAAAGCTGCCGTCCATGGCAACCGCACTTGATCAACACCTCACCATCCATCAAGGTGTCCATCCTCGTCTTCGATACACGTCGAACAGCTGCGCAACAAGTTCAGTTCGAAGTGCTGCCACTGGACGATTGGCACGACGACTCCGGAAAGCGAATGCATTTCCCAAGAGCGCTCGAAACCCGTCGCCATGCAGAATCGTACCCCAAAGTGAATGTGATTCAGCATTGGATTACACGCCCTTGCTTGCTCAACTCGGAATGCTTTCCGTCGCGGCTTGTAACCACCACCTCACACCAACTTGCCACTTGCACCATCGCCACCACCCTGGCCTGGCCTTCGTGCCTTTTTGTACGTCATCGGCTGGAGGGTTGGTGTGCAATGTATTCAGATTGATGAGGGTGACCATGGAGGCGGGCGTATCGTCGGCCATATCGGTGTCGAGATCGGTGGTGGTGGTGGACGGAGGTGGACTAGCGCGCATGTGGATCTGTGTGAGTAGAACCACCAGTCTCGATTTGGACGCCGGATGCACCTCCTTCGATCAACGCAACCTTTTTTTTTCAGCGGATCCTCCCAAAGGACCAAAAAAAGACCCTTTGAATGGCCCCCGACGGAGCTGCTGGCGTTGCGATCAAACTATACGCCCAGCGTTTGCCACTCGGATGCAGCTCAGCCGAGTCGAGGTGTGCGCGTGGTGAAATTGCTTTTCTGTTCCCATCAACAGCTGCGCACAAAGATCGCAGGGATTTCTTGCACGGTTGATCTGTGCAACCCGAGCTGAATCGCAGTAGAGCGTCTGCAAAACTCTTGGATCCCGATGCAGAGGTAGGCTGAACACAGTTGTCCTTGAGACGAGTGAGCGAATCAAGGTAGACGAGCGGGGGCTGGGTCGACCTCTTCTGCTGCGCGATGACCGCTTGGTTGGTGGCATTGGACCCCAACTCTGCACATCGACTCCCCTTTTTCAAACAGGCGGTGAGCCAGGATGACGTCCTTGCTTCTGAGCTTTTGTAGCATTGCAGCTTTATGCGTAGATGCGCTTGTTGTTGAAAACGATGCTTGATGGGGAATGCAGCTCTTGTTCTTGACGTCGCGAGTTGCGGCTGCCGTGGTGAATTCGATCGTCTCGACCACTTTGTCGGATGGAAATCCAAGCACAATCACCTTGGTTACAAAAGTGACAAGCATCTAGCACATGGCTTGACCAAACCGATATCGACTTGGTTCGTCGATGAACTAGGAATATATGCTTTGTCGAATAGGAGGCTGAGATCTTGGCTGCAGCTTGATAGATGTTTTTGGTGCTTGACGCTCCGTTGCCATTCGTTGAGATCGAACGGCGACACACTGATTGACAATGGCGACTTTCGAGAAGACAAAAAGGCAAAACAAGAGCGGTCTGTGACCATGTACCCGCAGCTAAGCGAGAGGCAAGACCTTAAAGTATGTTACGCGCATTGCAACATCCCTTGCAGCAGCGATGAAACCCCGCACTCGATCAAGTCGCCGGGCGCCACCAAGTCGATCCTGCCCACTCGAGGTCTACCTTTGGTGAGTTGCATCTGTCGCAATTGAATGGGAGCGCGAGGGTAGAATGGCCACCGACTCGACAGCCGATTTTCGCTGCCTCATATCGTCAACCCAAACCGGTCTTGTTGAGTCGTGTGGTCGCTCCTGTGGCCCTTGTTTGCGCATTGAGCCATCAGACTGAATCCTTTCTGTAAACCATCATTCTGTAACGGCGATAGTCCACGATCGCCATGCATACTATACAGTAGGGCGTGCAGGCGTTTCGTTTGGCGCGATTGCGCGTTTCGCTCGCGTTTCGCTATTTTTTTTATTTATTTTAGCTAGATTTATTAGATTGTAAGCTTTCGGTCTGTGTTTCCCGGGTGACCCGACAAAAGGGTGGGGGTGGGCAACTCATCAGCTTTGACTCTTCTGTATAATCAATCGTTTCGTATGTCTCCCGGCCGGGAAAGCCATACTTGATCCGATTCAATCATATGGTAAGATCATTTGGCTTCGGGTCGTTTCGCGTCTAGTTCATGAAACTATTTTTGATTAGTGTAGACTCTGATCATGTGTTACGGCCGGATGTGTCTCTCGCACGAGAAACACATTCCAGCCGCCTCTGTCCGTAATACGATCATCGTTACTCGTTACAAGCGCATATAGCCTGCGCATGTAACATCATGCCAAGCTGTAGAGACGCCGAGACAAAGATGCGCCGCGCACTCGGGACTTTTGACAAGGTCAAAAGCATACAGTCTGTCCTCCTTCAAGCCGCAACGAGCGTAGACGAGCGGCCCAACAAGTCGCTGACCCGCAGAAAAAGGCCCGTTGGCGATACTGTAGGCTGACCCTATTCAACGACCGACGCGCAGACCAGCTTGGACGCCAGGTTTGGGTTGCGATTGTCTTGGTATCTGGGTATTGAAATCGGCGACAAGCTGTCGCACTCAAGCCTAAAGCAGCATCTCTGTCCTTGCCGCCATGTGCGGCTCGACAAAGATCTTTCCCCCCACCACAGTGCAGTCGCGAGCCCAACGCGACCCTGCCAGAGTGTCACACTTTCCCAAAAAAGCGGCACAAGAGACTGATGAAGGCAAGTTAGAAGTCGCTCGAGTCTCATTTGACTCAACCCAGACCCAGCAACGAGATGCCAATGTATGCAACTTTTATGCGATCTATACCGATGAGCAAAGCGCTTCGGGCAAGATCTCGATCAATTGGTCGTAGCTTGAACACCTCTCTCGCCTTGAGCGTAAGCAAACTGCTATAAAATCAATGACGGCCAAGCATCGTCAAAAGAGCACTTTGTGGAAATGTCGAGGCGGCTTGCTATTGAGCACACGATGATGGGTCCAGGAATCTCGTCGAGCTCTCGGGCAACACAGATCTAGCCGCAATTCCATTGTCTCTCTCCAACATCACCACTCGCGCGACGCTCTCTCTTTCTCTTTCTCTCTCTTACATACGCTCTTCCTCGTTTGCCATTTGACGTGGAATTCATTCGACCTTTCCCTTCTCTAGCTTTGTGTGCAAAGAAGCAAAACTGTCATCGTAGTATCTTCAAACAGCTTCCCGTTTTGAATGCCTTGAACGACTTGACCGTAGACGTGTGCCGGATTGCTTTAAGGTAGTCGAGGTGGGTTGATTCCGCGCAACGACATGACCTCCGAGGTAGAACAAAGCAACGTGGATCAGATCCAGCATGGTCATCCACCTTGCTAGCACCAAGAAGCACATGACCGCTTGTTTTGTAGAAGGAGCCGTGTCGATAGCGTGAAACCAAAAGTAGAGCGATGCAGTGTGGGACACGAGCCAACGTATGGTGGGAGACACAAATCGCACGACTTGACGCTGCTGCTGCTGCTGCTGCCGGTGCGGCTGACGCTGCCCTTGCTGCTTCCTTTTCCGATCCGTATGGTGACAACGGCAATAGTCAACGTAAATGACGATCAATATGCTCAACATGGTCAAGAGAATCCATGCGGCATATTGCATCAGCGGTGATTCCTCGAGTTTGTCGGTCAATGTTGCCAGAAATGTGACGATGCTCTTCCAATCCGGATGGAACAGCTCGGCCGTGTTGGTGGGACAGGGTGTCGGTAGGTGCCATAGAGCCACTGCGATCGAGTGACAGGCGATAAGAGATACAACCAAACACCATAAACATACCGCGGTAGGCAGCACCAAGCCTCGAATCCGACGCTGCATTGTCGACAAAGTTCTCCCCACCAAGCCTTCTTGGTCTAATCACGGCTGATTGACAAGCTTGGGTTTGTTCAAAGTGGGGGCCCAGGGCTCACACCGAGCGCTTTTGCAGGAACTTATATACTTTTCAAATCTCCCATCAGCGAGCACTTAATGATGATACGAGTCCAAATCGGCAATTGTTTCAAAAGTGATGCGGGTGAAGCAACAATGAGGAAGACCCCAAATTCGCCTGGCTCGCCATCATCCACCCCCTGAGTGAGTGTTGTGGGGGAGAGAGGGAGAGAGACGTCTGTTTCACTCCCAAAGCGCCACTCGATAAGAACGCAAAAGTTCCCGCTTGGCGTTGCAGCTTTTTCAAGCCAAGTGGGGGACAAGTGGGGTGCCTCTGACGCACTGCTAAGTGAAGCGCAGATGAAAGTCATGCGTGATCAAAAAGGGTGGGCGGGGTTCCAAGAGGGCCCGCTGTTCACCCCCCATTGAACCTCGAGGATGAAGCGTGGGTGACCGTCTCACCTTCTTGGAACAAAATGGAACAACACAACGGAAAGAATCTCTCTTCACCCCTCGGAAAGCCTCTTGACTTGTTTCTTGTTTCACCTTTTCGTCATCTCGCTTTCCCATCTACTTTCTCCAAGCGGACAAGACAACAATCATGCATTCAGCCCAAGAACAGACCGACGACGCATCCACAGCTCCGGGAGCTTTGACCACATGCTCGCGCCACAAGTCCAAGTTCGACCTGTTTCTGGGTCTCTTGACACAAAAGATACCAACGGAATGGCCTAGCGTTTCGTCGTCGTGCAGTCTAACGATCGAAGAGATGCAAGCCTTGTTGTTCGAGTTTTTCCCCGGTCAACATGCGATGAGTTGCGAACTGCTCAACATCTATGCCTTTGTACAAGCCTTCTTGGAACCAAACGGCGAATGGAAACTAGACGTTGAGGAGGAGATGACGGCCAAGTTGCAAAGGTTGGTCAAGTTGGTTTCCTGGACAGAGTTTCGAGAGCTCTTCAACGCTTGCAACTTGGCCATGTACAGTCCACTTTGGATCACACTACCTCTGGTCGCATGTCAAAAGCCTTCGAAGCGAGGTACAAAACGCAAGAGAAAGGCTTGGTCTGTCGTGCGGCCTCACTTTTGTGTGGGTGCTCCTCCGGAACTGGCTACAAAGCATGTCGCACAGGCCTTGATCCCTTCCACCATGTCTTCTGGGTACTGCCTGACTAGCTACATGTCGCGAATGTACGAGCCGGCACATGCAAAGCAGTATCTGCATCAGTTTCGAGACGAGGCGGACCGTCAGATCTTTTACATTCGAGCGTTGGATTTCAGCCTGGTTCGGCCTTGCATGTCGGAAAAGTTGATCGAGTTGATTCGTCAATACGCCTCTCACCCACCTGAGCAGTCTCTGTTCCACCCGTCCGACCAAGATGCACACGAACAAGCATCCTGGGGTCTGTTCCAGGACGATTTCGAGACCGACGAGATGTGTGATCAAGTACGAACCCAAATCCTATCGTGTCTACGACTCTGGCCCATCGACCAAGCCGATCCGTCCACCACCACCGCACCGCAGCTCGATCTAGACCGTCTCGAACGCATGGCGCTGTTGATGATCAAATGTTCGACTTGGTCAGGAATCAAAGACAACGACGACTCGTTGGCAGGTCTCACCAAACGTCTCGATCGCTTCTTGCACAAGTTCAACCTGAAAACGCACAGGACGCTGGCACACCTTCAACCAGGTCCAGGATACCAAGCCGTTCTACGCTGTCTCACCAACCAATCCACCGGATCGTGTGCTTCTTGGACTGTCGTGGCCAAAACCTTGGTGGCCATCTTTGCTTGTCAACATGCACCCCTGTTGCTCGTCCACCTGTTGCACGTTTTGGAGCAGCATTGCTCGTCCAACCGCAAGCTGGCCTTGTTCGTTGCCACCTCTCCTGTTACGTTTCTGGAGCGTCAATCGATGCAGAGTTTGGCAGAAACGCTGCAGCGGTGCTCCCAAACATACCATCATGTGTTTCAAGGTCTGTTGGTAACGGAGGATTTGAGGGCGATGATGGTGACCAAGTTGAACCACATTAGGTTGGGTTGGGACACTCGTCCCGTTGCAAAAGAGACCAAAGGTAGGAAGACGAGACCCAACAAATTCGCTCGAGCTATGTCTGCTTCGGCTCCAGCAGCAGCGACTACGGTTATGACTGGTTCCAGCGATGATCCCATGGACGACGATCAAGTGGGTCAAGAGGCGGATGCAGGCATAGGTTTCGATTACGCCGATGATGACCACCACAGCTTGAACAACGACCAAGGCGAGGAGGAGGAAGGAGCTTATGTAGGTGGAAGCGAGTCAGAGCAAGAGGGAGAGCCAGAGACTCGTAGAAGGCGTATCGATTCAACTTGTCCACGACGCTTTGACGATGATGATGGTGGAGAAGCAGATGTGTCGACCACGGAAGATTTGGATGTAGCGATGGGTGATGCGCAAGAAGACGTTGCTTTGCTCAGCTTGGCAACGATCAACAACTTGAACGATTCGCAGTTTACCCTGCCATCACCACCACCACCACCGCTGCCGCCGTCGTCGTCGTCGTCGCCATCGTCGAATGTGTTTGAGCCTGTTGGCAGTCCAGGATCTGGCAGAGGTTGCGCAAACCACACGCCATCCGACGCAAGAGCTTACTCTGAGCCACCTTCTGCACTTACTCAAGTTGGTATCAGCTCAGCGTTGGGTTCATGGCCGACGTCTGGAACTCAACTCGAGTTGAGCAAGTCCTTTGATAGCAGCATGCCACCACTCGATCCGTGCTCCTCGTCGACGCAACGGCTGCGCACATCGACAAATGCCGATGACTTGTTTGCTGGTGGTGGTGGTGGCCACAGCAGTAGCAGCATCTTGAACGGCGGTTTGGGCAATGCACACCAACGACGACAAGGCGAATCGACAAGCTCGGACATGGAACTGTGTGGTGATCCGCACACTACGTTTTTCATCCTCGGACGCCCTACCGCCTCGGGCGATTCGTCGTCATCGTCATCATCGTCGCAACAGCAGCAAGCAACGTGGCTAGGTTTGGGACGTTCAGGAGTCTCGAGCGATGCTGGTGGTGGTGGAGATGTACGCCAGACTTTGGCGTCGGTTGTCGAGAGGGATGATGCAGCTGATGAGGAAGGACGATTCGGGTATCGTCGCCGCTGGCGCCTGCTCTGCGTTACCTGCCTCGTGCTTCTCGTCCTTGCTACCTTGAACCACTTTTGGCTCCAATCGTGGTGGAAACAGCAACAAGATCCACAAGCCGATCCTGTAAAGAGCATGCCAAATCGTGCACCAACCTCGATCGCTTTCGAGTACTCTCTTCTCGATTCAAACGTCTCAACCCTCAACACCACTGCTACCACTGCCACGGCAGCTGTTGAAGGTGGTGACCAGGTCGATGCAAGACCAACCTCGATAGTAACGGACTACGATCCAGATCTATACGAGGACGAAGGATTTGTCTCCATGGCAGACTTTGCGAGACAGATGCATGTGGTACCTCTACAGCTTCCCGAAACGTTTTGTACCCGCAGCAGCAGCGGCGGCGGCGGCGGCGAGGAGGAGGAAGTGGAGGACGATGTTGAGGAACAAGACAAGTGCTGGTCGCTCGTTTCACTTCGACAGTTTGGACGATTGAGCGAGCTCGAGTAGGTCACGCAGCGCCAGAAAAGCGTTGTGTAGATAGTTTAAGTGCGTGCGTGCGTGTGTGTGTGTGTGTGTGTGTGTGTGTGTGTGTGTGCCAAAGTCTTGCTTTTGTTTCAAGGGATAGCGAGGTAGGCGGGGTGTTGTCGCTAACAAGGTCGATTCCAGGATGCTCGTCGATTGGGCCATCAATGTCACCTTCAAAGGTTTGTACCTGCCTGGTCCAACGAACTCGCAATTTGGCCACCATCGATCTGTAAACACTCCCAAGCTGAATCGACAACAAGCGAGATAAGTTTGGAGCTTGGGTAGCAAAGTCTGATAGGGCAATCGAAGGGTTTTGTGCACTACTGTAGTACCTGGACTTGCGATGGTTCACCAAAGAGCAAGCGTTTTTTTGCAAATGAGACGGCGGATCAATTGCTAGCCTCTTCCCAACATCAACAACTTCGCTTGATGCATTCGGGCGCAGCAGGCGAAGAAAGCATCCTTGCACACACCGTCTCACTCGACGAGATCAAATCAATCCACCACCCAGCGGATTGTCAAAACGTGTGTCCAGCTCAGCGTAGCACACGAGTGGTGATGTTGAGGGGGGAGAACAATGAGATTGCGGCTTTGCTTAGACCCGGTGAGGCCTGAGAGCTTTGAGGGATCGCTAGGCTATGACTCGGCTATGACTCGGCTAGCAACTACAAACATGATGGTGTGAAAGGCGAAAAGAGACGAGAATAATGGAGGGAAAAGAAAAAACGAGGGCATAGAACTATTTCAAGTGGGAGACGTGGCTTCCTCCTTGTCGACTTGTCCCTGTTTGGCATCTCTTGCTCTTGCTCCGAAGGATCGCACTCCTGCTTCCTTCCTTGCTGCATGTGCGGATGCAGATGCAGATGCAGATGCAAAACCGTATTGATTTGCCAAGAACGAATCGAATGGATGAGCTGGATTGGTCCCCGTCAAGATGAATTTGAGTGGCGATTGAAAGCATTCCGGATGAACCTTGTACAAGTTGGCGAAGGAAGGAGGTGCTTGTTTGAGCTGTTCCAGAATCGAAGCGGGTTGAGGAGCCAAGGAAGCTGTTTCTTCCAGAAGGATGCGATACACTTTGAGACATGTTTGCACCCTGATCTCCATCTCGGGCTGAGTCCAAAGCGATACAATCTGCGTATCTCTATCCAGGTCCATTCCGGTGGCAGCATTGGTGGTGGTGGTGGCGGAAGCAGCAGCAGCCGTAGCAGTAGCAGTAGCGACAGTCATTGTAGCTACCGCCGCCGCAGTAGTGGTGGCGACGGCGCAGTTGCCAAAAGCACCAGCGACACCGCTGACGCTTGTATTGGTCAATAGCAGCTCTATATGCCGTTGCGCCACCTTTGTTCCCTTGAGAGCCGATACAATGGGCACCAATATAGTCTCTGAACACCACCAAATCGCCCACCCGAGCAAAAATCTCACCGATCGCAGCGCACCTTTGATAGCTGCTTGCACTGCGAGCGCATTTTCAACCGATTCGGCGATCAACGTGTCCTTGATGTATACCAAACATGGCTTGATCAGCCTATATGAGAACTTGAAGCAAGCGGTAGTCAGTAGTAGAGCGCAGAGCAAAACAATAAAGCCGTAAGCGTTGTAGAAATTGACCACCTTGATGAAGTGATGGTCCCAGTCGATGAAGTTGAGGATTGACCAGCAAGTTGACGGTTTAGCCTGCGTTTCGTGCTGAGTTTCAGCTTCGGCTTCCGATTCGGCTTGCCAACTAGGGTTGACCTCGCCAGAATCGTCATGGCGCTCATCATCGGTCCACTCCTGATCGAGCGGATCATTGACCGTCTCGGTTGGCTTCAAGGGTGGCAAGGGTGGCAGTGAATGAGCTTGTCGACTGTTGCCGTTGCACATGGCCAGAGGTGAATCCAGGAGAGAATCTCCCGACGAGTCGGCAACGACGGCAGCGGCGGCGGCGAGTCTGTTTTGCCATTTTCTCTTTCTAGCCTTGTTCAGCGACGCTGGAACTTTGGCGGTAGAGACGTTGTTGAGGAACTTGGCAGGTGAAGCCCAGACTGGTCGACCACGAGGAGTGATTGAACCATTCGATCTCGACCATAGCGGCGGCGACACCATGATCTCTACAAGTTGTGACGCTTGGGTTTTACGAGGGGTTTCTCGGTGAGAAGGAACAAGTTCCGCTAACCCTTTCGTACCCACGCACCCCTTCTCGTGTGCAAGCATGAGGTCCTCAAACCAATCAAGTGAAAGCATTCCCCTTTTCTGTCGAATCCCTGTTGCTTATGGGCAACCCGCTCAAACTCGAGGTGAGAAGACATGAGATTTTCATCAAGCCGCTGTTCCAAATGCGTCGTCACCACACTTGGGCAGCTAGGTTGGCAACAACGGACTAGTCGGCTAACTACTATCACGAGTGGCTTCCTTGGCTGCATATACTACATGCACCTTCCGGGGCAATAGAGAAGCAGCAGAGCAGTGTCTCTTCTGTGCTGCTCGCTCTCGAATCTCATTTGATTGGTATATGCGGTCCCACTCGGGTGCGTGTGACGAGGGGAGGAGGATGGGGCCATTTCTGTGTGGTAACTCTGAACTTGACAACGATTTGCATGTACGACAACCCCACTTCATGTTGAGCGGGCCAAGCGATGAAAAGCAGGTGCATGCTTCAGAGACCCACTCAGAAGAGACGCACGCAGGTTTTGGCCTTTCTCACCACCACCATCTCTCGACCCTTTCTATCCCTCTCTCTCTCTTTATCCGAGAGCTCCGTCACCGACATGAGTGTCCTGGGGCTCCTTAACAGCGATATTGGAGGCGATTTCAGCTTTGACGACCTCTTTCGACAGCCTCTGTGTTTGAGCCAGCAGGACGACGCTTCAGTACACGGATTGGGTCAGTCTCACTCTCACGGGCCAGAGCCCTCAGATGGCCATGCACATAGCTTGAGCCCTCTTTCGGCGAACAGCTCCACCTCTGGGTCTCCTGACCACCTGCGTGCCGTTGATGATTCCGACGACAACACCAACGGTACTAAGCATACAACCAGCACCAGCACCAGCAGCAACGGTGGTGCTGCGGGTGGCAGCGGGGGCACTGGTCCTTCTTCCTCTGTACAGTCGCCTGTCAGATCGAGCGAGTTGACCATTACGCAGCGTCAAAATGCACGTCGCCACGTATTCAACGCATCGTTCAACATCCTTCGATCGCTAACGCAGTGTCCTCAAGCATTCAACAAGCAGTATGCAATTGAACACGTCATCGAAACGTTTCAACAACACCTTGTGAAGAAATCTTGTTCACTAGGTTTGGCACCTGGACAGCAAGATTCGACGATGCAGTCGACCACACGTTCAGCAGCAGCTGCTGTAGAGACGAGTGCTGTTGATCATCATCATCATCATCCTGCAGAAGCCGATGCGGCCACCATGGTGGAGCACGTCGTCCGTTCTCTGATTCGTAGACTCGTGCATACATACGTGCTGCCCGTGTTGCCCCAAGCCAAACAACCTCAATCGTTGGATGACTTGTTTGCGACTTTGGATTGCGTCTTCGAAGAGATTGCCAAGTTCGAACACAAGATGCACGCTGAGCTTCAATCAAAAACCCACGAGGTTCTGGAGCTCAAGCAACGTCTTGCCCTACTATTGTCTAATGCTTCTGCATCAGGGCAGCAGCCCAACACAACCAAGATCGATGCTATGGCTGCTGCGGCTGCCGCTTCAGCTTCAGTCCAATCTCAACCACCTTTTCCTCTAGTAAATCCTCTTGTCCAGCATCATCAACGACAACAGAAACGACTGCAGCCCATCCACTTTGATCAGGATGACGATGGTGAATCCGATGGCGGAAACATTGATAGTCAAGGTGGTGGTGGTCAACGACGAGGAGCAGCAGCATCTAAACGCATCAAATACTCGCCAACCACCCTTCCTACTAGCTTTATCAATAGCAGCCACCAGCACGACCTTGCCTCTTTTCAGCCACAGTCGCACCAGCAACAACACCAACAGACAAACCAAGATCATCGTCAAGCAAGCAAGCTGTTGATCGCTCAAGTGAGGAGTGGTTCGCGCTAGAAACAATCTTCAAAGATTCATTCAGCAAATTGATTGTTTAAACCAGAGAGAACAATGAGGGTCTGAGTGTGATCAAGAATGCTGCTATGAGAGCTCAATACAACAAGTCACCCGTCCTCGTCCAGGCGCAAAGCGTCAAGCCCTTGGATCGATTCTCTCCAGGTTCCGCTTTAGATCTTGAGAGAAAGTGCCAAATTCCACAAGGATGGCAGGAGGGTGTTCGTGGTACATGAAATCAATCACGTAGTTCACCGACCTTTTTCATTGCAAAAGAAAAAAAAATAGGGCGAGAAAAAATTGGAACTGAAAAGTTGGCATTGAAATGTTGGCAAAAAAGAAAAACAGTTTGAAGAGTGAACGATCAAGTGGGATCTTCTCTTCGAAGAGTAGGAATACACCACATTTTCTCAGAAGAGCTTGACGATTTTTGCAACAAAGCGATTAATTTGAATGCTGTACATCGAAGAGCATTCAAATCATACATGGAATTAAGCTCTTTGATTCATGATTATTTAGTTATTCACGACCTTCCTGGACGTAATTTTTCGTCGATCGAGTTGGATTATCACATTTGTATTTTGTTTGTACCCTTTTTTCCTCTCGCGAAACCATTTTAGTAAATCATGAAAACAACCCTAGATGCTTGAAAGAGCGCAGGAAGACAGGCATACAGTGCGGGAGACGTACTGGCATTTTTTTTGTGATTTCTCTCGTCAGATTCGAACACATGCTTTTACGTACAGTAGAATGATAGTTATAGTCTGTATTTAGCTCTTTTTTTGTTTTGCGAAAATGACAGACAGTCGATGCCCAGTATAGCGCAAAAGCTATCAGCTTGCGGGGGTGATACGCGCGTTTGTGGCCTGGGAGATGCTTCTTCCTGGATATGAGTAGTATACTCAGAAGGTATTTCACAATTTATAGGAGTATGTTGGATAACTGTTTTGTTGGACAAGGTATGCCACTATGTGTGGGAACCTTCTGAGTGTATATATATATACATGAGTGTGCACTAATCCTGTCTATATGAAGTTGTTCCTGCACATCACTTCTCACCTTTGGGGTGAGTCATGCTTTCTGCTATCTTCCCAGTATCATCCTTTTCTTACTAGCTATACTAGAATCTAATTAGTTCCTTGGGTATATTTGGGAAGATAGTCTTATGTCCTTATTATAATTGGTTCTTGAGTAGAGGACTCTCTACACAAGATATTCCAGTTCAGCTATACTTGTTTGTGCTTTTATTCCAGAATGTCCATGTGTTGATCAGGAACAAGGTGGTCATGTGATTAGATCAGGTGATGCAACCTTTATCGCCAATATTATGAATTATGATTTCCAACATAAGCCTTGCCTTAAACACCACTAAATTCCGCCTTCTGCGGCGAATTGAGACAATGTACAATGCAGGTTCTGCGGGCATTTACTTGCCATGCGTTGTGAATTATTTGCAGTTGAGCACATACCATGCAGCTTATGCGTGAGATATTTGCCGTACGATGTGGGCTGCACGTCGCAAAATGCTCCGTACAATGGATATACTTACTGTAGCATATCGGGACATCGGGAGTCAGATCGGGAATAAAAAAGGAATTCATAAAAGACCGTATAGGCTCATAGTTTGTGCTGTATGAATCACGTATGTTGAGCTTCCCGCTCACTTCAATTTTTTTTGAGCATATTTGAAGCGTTTGTTTCAGATTGAACAGGAGTGACATGATTCAGCACAAATTTTGTAACTATTCGTACTAAACATCTTCCATTTAAATAAATTTGATATAACAATTCTGTTGCAACAATCGATACTATGAATTGTTAAGAAGCTTGTAGCAAACCAAAAAGCTTGCTGACTGTGTATAAATTATATTGTTCACGTATTCATTTTTGCGACGAGAACGCCATGCGATTTTGATGTTCCTGGCTTTAGTTTCATTTTTGTGCTAAAATCTACGCGAACGATTTACGAAAAACGGGTTGCTCTCTTATTTGTTGCCCACGCAAGTCCATATGTAAAGCTGCTTCACTCTAAGAGCTTCGGGTCAGATATTCCCAAAAATAAAAAAGAATCACAATCAGTGATACCACGTTCTTTTAACTCTGACAAACGCATGCACCAAAGGTGCGACAATTGGAAATAAAGAATAGACTTTAGCTCGAATTCTATCACACCCCACACAAGTCGGATCGTGCCCTGCCTCAACTGCGCAAATAAACCCGCCATAGCGATGGCAACGTGAAGAGGCCCATCAGACGAAAGTTACCGTGCTCATATGTCTCTGCATTTGTGGCCACGAGCCTAGCCATGAGCTGCACCGGCGATTTGCGCCTGGTATATGTGCCTGGATTGCACGAGCCGGGATGAGCGCTAGCGACGCGTACTCACAACCAAGGCGTGAGACAGAGAGAGAATGATGAATGGCAGCACTGGCATTGACGACGACGAGTCGCCTCGACCAACGTCTTCAACATGGACGAGACCGGGTTCATGTTCGGCCAAAGCGGTTGCGAGCGTGTGATCACCCCTGCCGGTGATCGAGTGCATTGGTAACAGCAGTCAGGTGATACCGCCGCTCATCATCACTGTTGGCGACGCTCGACGCATGGTCGACATTCCAGGGTCGTGGACCTTCTCAAAGTCCAACAACGCCTGGACCCACAACAAGCTAGCCGTGCAATGGCTCGTCAACGTCCTTGACCCCTCAACAACGCCATCGACACCTTCAGAATGGTGTCTGCTCATTCTCGACGGCCACAGGTTGCACACATTGATGAAGTTCTGCAACACTCTCTGGTTGCGTCAAATCATTCCGTTGCTGCTGCCAGCACATGCGACACACGTCATGCAGCCCCTTGACGTCTTATCGACGTCTCGTCAGCGCGACTGCAACTCATCTTGACAAGGTCAACAGGGCCTTGCCTTGCCTTGTGTATCTTTTCTTCGGAAAGCTGGACACACTAATATGTCCCAACGGCGAGAAGGGACCAGCTCACCACCACCAGGGTGCGAACCAGCCTGATCCCCTCCCGCCGTGTGGCTTCCCCACCTTCTACGCTCAAGCTCGCAAGAAGGTCTTGACGCAGTCGGCAGTACGCAAGGCCTTCTCTGACTGCAGTATCACAATCAAGCCGAGTCTGGAGGTGTTGAACCAACTTGCCAGTGCTTTGACATCAATAAACCGGACGCAACAGACGTCTTAGCGTCAACCGCTTCAATAACTCACTGTACCACGTTCAGAATTGGCCGTCAACGCTATGCTGGACGCATTTTGACGGGAAGTCAATCCAAGGGAAGCATGTGATCTCAAGCGGACGATTCTTCAAGCACACAAAAGGAGTCACAGGCATCGAATGAGGTCTTAGAGGCGGAGAACGCAGTACTTCAAATTGACAGCAAGCGACGCAAGCTGGCCAGCAAGAAGGCGGGCAAGAAGGTTGCTGCAGGTGATCAGAGGAGGTTGTCGAAGGTCGTCATGATCACGTGCAAGCACGCTCTGCGCGAGTTGGTGGTAAAAGGACCATCCAATCCGCCAAAGAGGAGGCAGAATGGTCAACGGGAGGACGAGTAGGCGGTACTACCGCCTATGGCCGCAGTCGATGATGGCGAGGACGCAGAAGAGGATGGCGATGAATGTCTTTTGGCATTGTTGACTGTCAGTACTACGCCTGCGGTGCCTGATATCGACCCCAACCTTGACAATGGCGAGCCTCTCGACGCCATCTGCGACGACAATGAAGTTCCTTTTGCCTTCTTTGAAACGCTTCCTGCTGCAGTCTCTTCTCGCACGAGTTTCAAGTAGTGTCACAACCATCTCACAAAGCGTGTCTCAGTTCCTCACGATCGCAGAAAGCCGTGCTCTCGATCATGGCGAGTACTACCATCAAATTGAAATCAAGCTCACAATACGTGTCGGTCATACACATGCATCGGTCATCCTCATGTTACGTTACCAGCTATCACCACCTGCTACAATGTAACACCAGTCAGCATGCCTCGACGCACCCTCGATCTAAGCGCTCGGTGTATTACCAGGCTGAAATTGGCTGCTCAGCGAGACGAAAAATAGACTGGCCTGCAGCAAAGCTGATGAGCAGTACGATAGCGTCCGCAAGAAGGCTGCTGCCAAAGGGTAATGTTGCTGCATCAAGCTTGCAACTAACGTATTATCAGTAGTGCTGGCGCATTTTTGAAATTGAGAAAAGACCCACCATTCTGATGGAGTGAGCTGCATGATTGTGAGACCTGAGCCTGCTCTGTACCTGAGACCCACCATCTGAGTTTATCAACCCCACTGTTACCATCACATCTATCACTACTCTGCCTGTTGCTGCTATCAAAGCTTCTTCTGACACCTTCCAAGACACCTACATGCCTCCACAATCAACTCCCAAGCACTTGGCATTGTCCTGAGCAGCAAGCACTGCCAAGTGAGATGAGAAGGAGGCTTGCCTCCAGCAAGCAGCTACTGAGCTTGGTAGTGGACAGCATGACAGCATCCAGAAGGCTGCCACAGCAAACAACATAGCTGCTTCGACCCTGCACCACTAGATGGAAGGTGTCATGGATGGACCTGGCCATGTCAGTAGATAGGATCAGTGACATGTCAGGAAGGGGACAGGATTGGTAATCCATCCTGGAGTTGGGTTGGACCTGGAGGGGGCTGCAGCAACAGCTCACTGGCCCCCAACTATTCCTGAGAGGTGCTACCATGCCTCCGCCTTTCTGAGAGAAATCAATTGTATTTTACTCTACTCACATTGTAGGTGGAATCCTAAGACCTGTGCTGCCTGAAGCTATCATGCCCACTATTGATGTACCAGACCTCCTAACCCAGTGACCTGCTCCTGGCCTTGACTCCGCTCTCTCCACTGTTGAGGTCCTCAGACCCCAGGAGCCTAACAGAAGGCTGCCCAGCAAAAGCTGCTGCTCAAAACACCCAGCAGTCATCAATACCTGCTGCCAAGAGTGCACACACTTGTCAAGCATATCTGGCATTGTGCCCTCAGCAGTTTCCCTCTGATGCTGGCACTTCTCATGGAAAATGCAAACACTATTACACACCCTGTTCCTGGTGCTAGCAAGCCCTTCAAAGTGATGTGCAGCTGGTTGCAGTCATTCCTGATCTGTCATCCCTTGATCCAGTCTCACTGGTCTTGATGCCTTGATAACCAATGCCTCACTGGTGCCATGGAGGATAACATTTGTCAATGGTTCACTCAGCTTGGTGAGATCATACATGAGTACAACATGGCCTTGACAAACATCTTCAACATTGATGAAACTGTTTTCATGTTTGGTATTGGCAGTACAGAGCATGTGGTTGTGCCTGCCAGTGATCCAGCTTCTTGATTCAAATCAAAGCCAGGAACCAGAGAATTGGCAACAGTGATCAAGTGCATTGGAAGCGCCAGTCAAGTACTTCCACTACTTGTGATCACCAAAAGGCTGCATCCAAACTGTTGGGGAACAGCAGTGAATGGCAGGCATTCTGGCATTGTGTTATGACTGTCAGCCCCAACAGGCTACCGGCCGAGAGTATTGCCCAGCCAGAGGGCTGCCCATGCTGTGATTGCATCGAGACCACTGCTGGCTCCCAGTTTCCCACTGTATCCTGGACGAAGGTTGCCTCTGGACCTCTGTTGCATGTATTACTTAGTTAGCTGAATAGCAACCTAGTTACATGTCATGACCTTTGCAATCACTATTGTGCAGCTGTCATGAAGATGGCAAGGCAATAAGCTAAATTGGAGTATAATGATAGATGGTGAGTGAGAGGCAAAAGTGAGAATCTGTACAGCGAGAAAATCTACGTTGAGCCACACTGGTGCCAGCCAGTAAATAGTCAGCGTATCGGCCGATAGCTAGCATAGCATAGCTAATGGATGGACTGTGCATAGCTTGCACATGACAGCAGCACCCAATCCTGTCCAACCTCTCCGTATCCCAGCCAGCCCTAGACAGCTGTAGCCACTCGCTGTATCCAGACCCTATGGCCTTAACACCAGGCTTGCATTTGCACAGCGCTACAGGGCCTGGACTGACTTTGTTATGATCCACAAAGGGGTGAAGTGTTAACAGCTGTGAGTGAGCAGCCCAGGATGTGCCTGGGCTTGCGTTGAACCAACACATTGCATAGCCTCCCTGGCTCAACGCAGGCACCCTCGCATCTCCAGGAAAGAGCCCACAGTACCATGCAACTACTTAAGATTCCCCCGTTCTGTCCCTGAATCTCTCTCCATTTGTCAATTGTATTTTCTCTACTCCTATCTGTAGGTGATTATCAGACCTTTCTGTGAAACACCACATGTGCACTTGGCAATCCTGGAAACCCCCAGCCCTCCCAGGACCCCCATGCTCCAAGCCTTGCTCCACTTACACTCTCTCCACCATCTCACAAGGTTACCAGACCCTCGGGGCTTAACAGACTTTTGCTGGAAGATTGTCATCTGGAACAATGAATGCAAGGTTCAGCGCATTGGAAAGGGGCAGGGGAAGCACTACTGGTCAGAGAAAGCTGACTATACTACTTATATACCTATGTTAGCAGCTGCATGCCTGACTTCAAGGTGACCTCGAGAGTTCAGTATTGGTAATCCTTGAACTGGGTTGACTTCGATAATATCACCAGTAGTATTCTCAAGTTGAGTTGTGTTGTGCACAGGCTATGCATGGTCCATCCGCTAGCTATGATATGCTGACTGATCGCTAGCTGGCGCCAGCGTGGCTCAACGTAGATTTTCTCGCTGTACAGATTCTCACTTTTGCCTCTCACTCACCATCTATCATTATACTCCAATTTAGCTTATTGCTCACCATCTCTTGACAAGTTGATGCTGAGTCTTGATGTGACCCTCGCCTTGTCTCGAAGCCAACTGACTGTTGTGAATGCTCCATTCAGAGGTAGTGTGGCACACCTGGTGGTGAGAGAGCTTGAACTATGCACAAGCATTTGTGGTGTGTGGTTGAAGCTGTAATAATGAGTTTGACCGGGTTTGCCAGCCAGCTGATGTGAGCTCCATAATGGCAATGATAGTGTAGGCGGTGTCTCTAGCTGAGATCTGTAACAGCAGTATTGTACACAGGTGGAGCTGCTTGTTGTTGGTGATCACACTGGAGTCTAAAGCTGCAATGGACTGTATTGCAGCACCTGAACAAACTAAAGAACATACTAATTGTACTGATGGTAAAGAAGGTGTAAAGTAGAGTGGATGAGCTCCACTCTTCCACTGCTACAAGGACATAGGGCCTATATACCCCCTTGCCCCTTAATACAGCCAGTTTGTTCTGTACTCTACCTTGATCATGCTGCCCCACACAGCCTGCATGTGCAAGCATGCACTGACCCCCACTACTTCATCTCTGCAGCCCCGCCCACTGCTATTGCCATTGATGTTGCTCCACACCTTAGCAGCTTATCAGGGGCCATATGCCAGAACCCTGCGTGACCTTGGAGAACTCGCTGTCTGAGTGTACAGGCACTAGGACAATGAGTTGAGTCTGCCATCTGAGTGTGTCCCACTTGGTGGACTTGTGTGAATTTGAGTTGCAACAGAAATCAAGTCACCATCTGAGAGACAAGACACTGGGATGGTGAGATGAGCTTGCTGTCTGAGTGGCTTGACACTGAGATGGTGGGTTCAGCTGACCACTGTGATCACCACACTCAGTGGTAGCAAGGCACAGCCTTAGATGATAGGAGCTCTCACAGCATAGAGGTGATCATATGTTACAGGAGCAGCTCGAGGATAGCCTCGAAGGCGACAGCGAGCTGGAGCAGGGAACGAGGGTGGTAGTGTGGCTACACTCGAAGCAAACAAGAAGGCATGGAGGAAGGTATGGAGGGGGTTGGGGTGTCACAAAGTCACACCTTGAGAATTGGCAGTCCCCAATTCATGAGGATGTGTGACCTTGAGAATACAAGCATGCCAAAGCTTGAGGTGCATGACATTGCACAACCACAGCCAGAGAAGTTGGTACAGGGAGCCTGCACTGCAGGCAGTGGAGGACAAGGGGTCCCAAGGGTAGGAGGAGCAGTTGGGAGGTGCTGGAAGCCACCATGGACAACATCAACACTCAGTAGGGTGGGGAGAGATGAGGTGGAGCCCCCTGGCAACCGCCCACACTCTCACTCATGAAGGACACACTGGCAGTCTTGAAGGGAAAGCGGCCTAGGTGCTATGCAGCTGAGTCAGAAGGGACATATATAGTCAATAGCTGCACAACGATGGTATGGGCGGAGGCCCATCCACTCTATCATTTACTATTATCATTACTACTTACAGGTATATACAAGCTAGGATTTTGCACAGTCCTATAGTCCATCACTGCAATCGACTTGCATTGCAGTATATACTCGTGTGATCGCCAGTACTGACGCTAGAACCTCCACTAGCATACAGCACCTCAACTGCGGCCTGGAATCTCCACCAGTCCCTATACAGCAGCAGCAAGCATCACCCCACTTCCAGACAGAGGCAACACCGACTTCCACCCTTAACAAGGCCTCAAGAACACTCAGGCTTAGTGCTAGGAGGGTCCTGACAACTTAGCATACAAGCGAGCATGCCATGCTGCCTCTGAACAGAGTGTTCATGGGGGTCAGTTGGCTTCAAGGATTGAAATAAGCTAATTCTCGAGAATCGATGACCTCGAGAATTAGATGGGTGCAAATCTCGAGCTCCGTTTTCCTCGATTTCCGAAGTCAGGCGCACGATCCCTGACATCATACTACAAAGTGAAGCTGTTAATAGGTACTGGTGTAGGTTCCAGGACCACAGTGGAGGTTCCACCTGCAATGGAGGTTTTGCAATGTCAGTGAGGGTTCTGATGGTGTTGACAAGCAGTATGCATGTGATATGATAGCAATCCAGTAGATTGCTATCAGTCAAACACTTAACTGAGGAGTAGCAATATGTGTCTGACAATGACAAACACTGAACTTGAACCTAAAGACTGAGATAAGAAGTGATAGAGTGGATGAGGTTTCCTCATTGCACTCACTAACTTTGACTGATGTTTATAGTTTGTGAGCTCCAGCTCCAAGTTGGAGATATGAAGATAAGCCGAATCGTGCACCATTGCTGCTGCCCAATACACTGCACATCGGGATGGCAAGGTGCCCTTGCCGTCTAAGTGCCCTGTCATTGGGCTCTCCACTATCTGACACCTTTGACTCCATTTGAGAACACTGCTATCCCTCTTGACTGTGTGGTGGCCAATGTCTGGTTCTTGAGCTACTGGGATGGCAGGCCAGCCTTGCTGTCTGGATGGCTCAACAATGGGGCAGCCATAACAACAACCCCCTTTGGATGCAACATTACCTTTCCTACTGACAGGGTAGCCACCATCCAGTACTCAAGCCACTGGGACAGCAAGCCAGCCTTGCCATCTGGATGGCTCGACAGTGGGATGGCCAGGGACACAGCTTTTCTGATCTCTCTCATCAATGATTACCCTTCAATGCCCCTGCTTGCAACGACCTCCTCCACCTTTTCCCACTGCCTAGTGTCAGAGGTGGCAACCCCCAAGAATCTACAACATGTAAGTCTTGGGCTTTGTGGACCCCAAGGATTGTACTATACCTTGACCCTATCCCAGTCCAAGCCCCACTCATGGGTTGGTTTCATGGTGGCAGCCAGAGTCTGGTAACAACCTACACTTCAAGGTGGCAGCCATAGCGTCATGATCTTGGGCTGTATGACCTGGGGAGGCCTGAGACTAATGGTTTTTTGTTGAAGGGAAGATGACTTCAGAGTCTTACTGCAAGTTACTAGAGGAGGTGCTGCCTGGTAGCATCCTCAAGTGGAAGAGTATACAGCAAATTCCACCCAAGCAAAGGATGCTCTTTATGCAGGACAATGCACATCCACATCATGCAAACAACACCAAAGAATACCTCCACAAGGTCAGCTGGAATGTACTGCCATGGCCTGCAATGGTCTCCAGACCTTAAACCCTATAGAACATGTATGGCAAGGGCTCAAAAAGCAGCTAGATATGCAAAAAACATAGCATCAGGAACAAGGAGGAGCTGGTGGCAGCTATCATCACTTTCTGGGAGAGTTATTCCAAGGAATCAGTCCAAGCACTCATAAGGTCCATGCAAAGAAGGTGACAGGCGGTCAGAAAGGCAAGAGGCGGCCATACAAAGTACTAAAGCCATGTATATAGATAATTGTTATGGCCCTCAGTAGAGCAAAGCATTAACAGTTTACAGGTGAGTAGCCCATGACATATCTAGGCCTGCATTGACCCCCTGGTTAGCCCAAGCACTCTTGTGGCCCCTGGGGAGAACTGTGGTGCCACATGCCTATTCAAGTGTCTCCCTGTTCCACACCCAACTCTCCTTCCCTCATCGATTGTATTTTATCTATTCACACCTGTAGGTGGAATCACAAACCTTGTCCCCAACTCCCATGAGCACACTTGGCAAACCTGGAAGCTCACCGCATACCAGGTAATCCCCCACCCCAAGCCTTGCACTCTTTGTAACTTACTCTCGCCCATTCGCAAGGTTCCCAGACCCTTGGGGCTAACAGGAATGAGGAGGCCCCGACATTTTTGAACATTGTTAAATCCCTCTAGCGCCATCAAAACTCAACCAATTGTCAAATGAACTGCATATTCAGAAAGCCCTAGATCTGAGCTTTCCAGCAGTATATAGCATGAAGAGGGTTGCAGCAACTTTTGAGTCATTGAGGTTTGAGGCTGATGTGTGGTGATGATCAGTAGGACGGTTTTGGACACAGCTGTAGGAGCTTATCGCCACAGCTTTTGGGGTTCACTACCTCATATACTTATTATCTAAGCTGTTCTAAACAGTTTCATCAGTTGCAACATGTACCAACTCAATGTATATGTTGAACAAGACTGTGTCAAAGATTGGTGGATGAGGAGGGGGTCCAGTGAAAATGCAGCCTCTAAAAGCCCATAACTGTGAGTATGTTTAAATACTACTTTATTTCTATTTATTATTTTTCCATGTTTCAATGTCCAATAGCTGCGGCGGCATCTGTACCGGCTGAGTTGCACTATACGCCACTGCTTTTCAAAATGATAGATACAACGATGTAATCTATATGAAGCAAAGTGACTTTTAATCACCTTAGATAAGGCCATAAACGGCGGTTTCGACGCACTGTGTTTGATAGCGTGTGGGCTTTGACCTCGGCATTTTGGATGTTGCACCAGAAGCAGTCTCGAGTCTCGTCACTCTCAACCTGAGCCAAGCAATCACGTTTACATACCCGTTTCAGGGTGTTTATACACTTTTACAAGCGTAAACTACTCCAAATATGGTTAACGGAGTCTTGAAGCTGTGGCGTTGGTGATCTATAAGGTGTGCAAAATTCTGACGGCCGGGCAGAAGGTACTCTGTGCTGATGTTTTTGAGGATTGAAATTTCAGGTCGCAAGTGGTATGTTAATAATAAGCAGATTCATCAGATGATTGGCTGCGCACCGTGATGCTCTCTCGTTGGTGCTCTCTGCTGAGCGAGTCTGAACGTTCGCTTGCTTGAGAATGCCATTGTTGATAAAAGTTGATACATCCACTCGGGAAATTGAGGCCTCGAAAACGCAGCTAAAAGTAGCCCGATCTGATGCGCATATTAAAAATCCATCGGTGGATCGGGGGGGGGGGCTTGACGGAAAGCGGCGGCGTTGGAAAAATACAAACGCTCTAACACATTTTTTTTTTTCGACACGAGCGGTGGACTCGAGTCGAAGGTAATTTCTCGCAAAGGCTGGCTGTCATGGAAAAACACCGCTTTGAGGTGTAGGCCTTATCGGAGCATTTGTCAGCCGGGCTGAGGCAGGCTGGGCTGCCTTAGGGATCGCATTCGCCTAAGCAAGATTCTGTCACGGATTCGATTGGGCTAGCACAAACAAGAGGCGATAAACCAAGATGCAGCGAACCATCAACTAAACTAACGTTTATATAACATTTTGAGCTTTGACAACAATACCTTAGCTCTTGATGATGATGTCAAAACTATTGTGAAGGCAGAAAGATGTGGCGATAATGGTATCTGATCAGGTGTTGGTCTGCGAGTGCCAAATAATCGCGCTGCTTGTGCAATTTTCTTACGACACATGCATGGCCTCGTTTACATGGATGTATTTCCAGCGCTTTGTAGCTGACAGTTAGGACTATGAATAAAGGGGTGCTTGTCATTCAGCTCTGTATATGTCCAACCTGAAAAAGTGTATGGTTTCCGAAATCAGAAGTGTGGGTGGATGACAAAGAAAGGGCGATGAATGGGTGCCGTTTTTGCCAGCGGGGGTCGGTGCCGATGCAGCGAGGCGAGTCAAGAGTGAGAGCGGGTCAGAGTTAGTCGAGGAAATGCAGCGGCAACATCGTGCATCTGCTCCAAGCCGATCAGAGTGCCGTTGGCGACAGTAGCAGTGTGACCAATCAAAAAATGTGACCGATGACCGAGTTGCACATGCATTCTACAATCACAATCTTGAATGGCGTGCTACCTTTCCAGTCAAAGTGACATTGCAAAGGAGAGCAACGGTTGACTGGCGTGACGATCGACGATTGTGATGGACCCGAAGAAAGAGAAGCAACGTTGGAATTTGCCAACACTCAAGCGTCTCAGCTGCAAAAATGGAACGCGTTCCAACAAACAAGATTGACCGCAAAATCATTTTGAAAAAAAGAGGGCAGGAAAATATTATGTAAAATTCGGACCAAAAATTCTGGCTCAAAAAATAATGTGGAGGAAAGCGCGCCATTGGCCCGATTCAGGCGTCAATCGGGATTTTTGTTGCGTGTAAGATCACAACGATGCGACTCAGCCGCGATTTTTGAGCGATTTTAGTCGGCGTTTTCCACTGCGCTCGGATCATCGGTCACTACCCTCATCACCACCACCACCATGGCCGACCAAAACACTGCACTGGTTTACGACAGTATACGACGGTCCATAACGGTCTACGACGCTCCGTGGTCGACGCCACCACCACTAGTCTGCGATAGTCTTAGCGCGGCGGCGCTCTTGGCTGCTCGCCATCAGGTGCGCTAGAGGTTTCACTGTCTAGCAAGGCTCTCGAGCATCTTGCCTTGGCCATGTTTTACTTTTGGCTAGCTAGTTACAATGACGCGCGGCAACAATCGCTGTTCTGTTTCAGACCGTCGAGGTGACTCGCCCAACGACGACGACGACGATGAGCAAGACGAGAGCAGCAGCAGCAGCAGCAGCAGCAGCAGCTCTAGCTCTAGGCCTGCCAAGCGAAGGTTGCTCGCTCGCTTTCCTACTTTCGACGACTCCGAGCAGCGCTTGGCTCGGCTTGACATTCGACGTCGACTCTGCGACGACTTTATGGCTTGGCTTCTGCGCCAATTCGAGACGTACCCTCCGTACGGCCGAACCTCAACCAACGACCATGTTAGGATCGAGCTCTTCTTGCAGTGCCTACCCGTCAATGCGAGGAGCTGGTGCCAAGCCCAACTGCATCAGGCGAAAGCTAGTCAACAAAACCTTTGGTTCCTCCTTTCCGTCTTTGTATCCGACTACAAGCCCACAACAGATCCTCTGTCGCCCACCAACGCCATGGCTTCAACCGCACCGACTTTAGCGCCGCCACCAGCCCCATCGCTCAATAAGCAGACCACCACCATTCCCGCATCGCTACAGCAGTCTACCGCGCAGTCTACAGCGCAAGACCAACAACAGCAAGAGCAGCAGCAGCAGCAGCAAAAAGACGTCGATGCGGCTGCACAGGCACTTGTAGGACAAATGACTAACGCTTTGTCTCGACGCCTAGTCGAGATCGCCGCCATCGTTGCATCAGATACGGGTCTTGCGGGCGATCTTGTTCCCGCCCGCCAAGTACCTCAACCGATGGCTTCCAACCCAACTCAAAACCAATCCGCCTCGCCTGCAGAACGCCCAACAGTACCCGGTCAAGCTGATACCGCGTGAGTTTTTTGATGCTACTTGTTTGCTTCTTGTCGGGTGTAAGTTTTGCCTTGCCCACCCTTCGACAACCTCCTCCTCCTCTTCCTCTTTCCCTTCCTCCAGCACTGACTTTTTTCTTCTTGTTACACACGCAACAGCGACACTGCAGTGGCTCCCAACACTCGCATTCTTGATAGCACCAGCCCTGCAAGTCTGGGACAGGCTCGACGACGACATCCTTCACGAGACCTTTCGCTCGCACCACGCGATGCCTCATTGTACGACGATCAATGCGGTCATTTACAGTATCATGACAATGATGACGAGCGCAATCGATCACATTCGCCACGTCTTTCCGCCGCCGTTGATTTGCCATTGTCGTCGACTCCAATCCGTCGAGCAACCAGGTCGCCGTACTCTTCACCTTCCAACCACGCGACTCAGGATTTGGCTTTTGAGAATGCATCGCCTCGTGCTCGAGATGCGTGGGATGAATTGCACACTGCTGCTTCCCCGATGCACGTACTATTCCTTGGCGATGATCCGGAGGTTCGCGAGGAGGAGGAGGAGGAGGAGGAGGAAGAGCAGCAGCAGCAGCAGCGGCGGCGGCGGCGGCGGCGGCGTATGGTACAAGATGGTGAGGCGCAACAACAAGAGGAAGCGGTGGATAGGTCGAGGGGAAGGACGCGACCTTTGAAATCGGTCAAGAACAACTACTGTCAAAAGTTGCGAGCCAATCGTCAGCATCGAGTCGGCGGCAAGTTTTCCAAACATGCACCATCACCTTAGTCGTATTCGCCCCAAGGCTGTCCACAGAGTATTGTACAATATCCCATCCATTCGTTTCCTTGTCGTTTTGTGGTCATGTGTGTGTATACTTTTGACATTTTAATTTTTTAGGTGCGCAAGATGTTTGCACACCTATTTGCTGCTCCCCCCTTCAATCAGCATGTCGGGACGAGGTGGGAACTGCAAACCCTTGGCTTGGTCACACTGCTAGTCATCCCCCCCCCCCCCCCCAAAGTACACAAAACCAACGACGGGGTGGGGGTGTTCCACCTGATGATGCAACTCCAACTCGTTACCTGACTGCACCGATTCCTCGGCTCGCGCACCTGCCTTTTGCCCCCACACGGGAATTCGCCTCTCTGCCCCAACCACCCGTTACCAACTGCGCCCTTGAAAGCCATCCTCACACTCTGCTACAACTTTTTTTTGCGGCTTTCTGTTTTCGATTGTCTACACCCAGCTCAGCTCATGGGCAAGTGAAAGGAGCAAGCAAACGCGATTCCGAATTGCACGACGAGGGTCGGGGGGAAGCTCGCCGCACGGGAAAAACACGGAAAAAACACACACACTCTCAACCCGTCTTTGAGCGCCGTCGCCATTGGACTCCAAACATATTCCACCTACAAACATCACGTTTTGGGGTGTATGTAATGATTGAAATGGATAGATCTAGATACATGCAAAGCAATCGTATAATTCGATGCCTGAAAGTATGTGGCGTTGCTGCGTTACTTACTGTAGGTCTGTGGTGGTCTCCACACTCGATCTTCTATTTATACGCTCAAACTATACGTATATAGGCCCACTTATGGCTCGGAATCGATATAAAATTGTGCAAAAACAACATTCATGCCTCAAGAATACCCAAAAGGTGTGGCGATGCTGCTGTATATTACTTTACGGTGGTCTCCACAATTGGTTTTTCTACAGTATTACGACCGGCCAAATGTCACGTATATAGACCTATTCTGGGCTGAAAAACAGTTTTTCTGTGCGTATAGTGAATAGTTACATCTTTAGTATGGGCGAAAGATGTGGCGATGCTGCTTTACTGGCGACCGGAGTTGGGCTCGAGGACGCGCGCTGTTAGGAGCGCGCGCGCAAAAAAAAACACTAGCCCGCTTGCGGTGATTCCACTTGATATCCATTCGCGGCTCGACTACAACGTTGATACATTAATTGGAGCCTGATTCATTGTAGATCTAAAGCCACAGAACACTAGCATGATATTTTATATCCGCAAATATGTGGCGTTGATAGTTTTATGGCATGAGCCATGTCGTGCTCTGATTGCGACAAGCGATTTGGAGCGCCGCCCTCGAAATTTTCACCCTTCAGATTCTTTGGTTTTGCAACGTGAAAAGCACGTTGACCCATGTATGTAAGAATCATGACATATGGTGGGCAATCCACTGCATCCAGTATGTTTTGTGAAATGGCTAAAAGATGTGGCGTTGATATCGATTTGAGCCAAGCGACGTCGAGCATGGACAGAGCAGCTGCGTCTCTCGCGAGGTTTTGTAGGTTGGGGATTTCCTCAAAAGGTTGGCTCCAAAGTCATTCCAATCCATTTTCCAAAGTCTGCTCAAGGTATGCTGACGCTTCGGCCTTGACATGAGTTGGTGCGAGCGAGTTGGCATTGCTCTCATATCAGAACGCCCGTGTTACACCCACACCGTGCAGGGGATCGCCCCCGCCTAAGGAAACGTATTATCTTTTCGGTAGCTTGGGCGAATAATGCTGTTCACAGTGACTAGCGGCTAGCTTTCAACGCAACCTCGAACGGCACAAGCCGGAACCAAAAAAAATTGCCCGCTCAGTAGCTGGTGCTGCGCAGCGGCAGTTTGAGCACATGGTGCACGGCTTGAAAAGAGAGAGAGAGAGAGCATACTGGAAGCTGTGGTCGTTAAGCTGAGGGCAGCGCAAACATGGTCATGGATGAACATTACAGAGCTAGCAAAGACAATGTAGTGACACCTTGACATAGTTGGACCACATCGAGGGGAGACACAAAGCCAAAGGAAGCAAAAAGAGACGAGAGATAGCCAGCGTCGCAGGAGTCGGACCCACATACATCTGTAACAAAGCGACTCTATAGCAAGCTGAATCCCTAGTACTTTCATCCGCAGCAAATCATCATCATCGCCTCTCGGCCTGGTGCCACAAAACCAAGTTTTGCATGGCGCAACATCAAATTCACTTGGACCCGAAGAGGACAAGGCCCTGTTTGACCCGATTGGTTGCTGCAAGGACGCTGCTGCACGCTGCTGAGCCCCATGTGGGTGCGATCAGGCTGAGACCGTGGTAGGGGGGGGGAGAAGCAGAAACGTATTGGCCAATATTGACTCGCTCACCGACGTTGCCTTTGATGAGGATGGAACCACAGCTAGCACATGACGTCACAGGTATTCTTTGCGAGTGCTGGACTAGAACAAGCAAGATCCAAAACATGCAGTCCAAGCTCTTGCCCTCGTCGCCCACTTGATTGGAAGAAAGCCAACTGTGCAACACTGTTCTGCCATATGTTCTATCAAGCAAAAGTCGAGGTGCGAATGCCGAACCATATCGGATCGCAGTGAATCGAGTCGTTTGCTCAATGGGTTTGGGTTTGGGTTTGGGTTTGGGGTTACAAGGGGATTCCCAGGTAGGGTTGCCAACATAACACCCCCTTTTCTATGCATCACTGGATAGTCCTGGGTGAGTTTGGTCAATGTCATTAAGTGACCCTATGCAAGTTGGCTATAAAAATGGGTCAGGGTGGTTGGTTGAAAGTAGGGTCAGAGGGCAGGGTTGAGGTAGGGTCTGAGAACTTTTTTTGGCTTTTGGGGATCTGATGCCACAGGAAGGTGTGTGGTGGTGAAAAACAAGTGTATGCAAGAAAGTGGGGATGGAGAATGTGTACTGAGGGTGTAGGGCTGGCAGAAGTTGAAAAAAGGGCAAATCCAAAGGGGGGACCATTGGAGGGTTGAGTGGATCAAAAAAGTTGCTCCAATGGACTCTGTCTCTTAATGACATCTATGTCCAATGGTGCTAAATGGCTGTATCTGCAAGCTCAAGGATGTGCTGCTTGTGGTTATGCCTGGGTAGGGGTAAATGTGTTGGCCAGCCCCTACCCCTGTAGGGTTAGACCCTTCTGGCATAATAAGAGGCCCTTTTTTGATGTGTGCTGGGGTTTTTGGGGGTGTAGAAGCCATATCAGACACTATCAGAGCAAGTTGTGGTCCAGCCCCTAGGGGTGAAAATTTTCTGAGGCCTGACCCTAACCCTGACCCTAACCCTAACCTGATCTTGGCCTATATATGAAAGTTTGTCAGGATGACCAGCACAAAGCACTACCAGACCTGAAAGCCTGTTCAACCAGCCCCTCCATTTTGGGGGCTCTAGCAGGTCTAGCAGGTCTAGCACAGGCTCGTCAGTTTCTTAGATCTGCAGCTTGGCTTTCTCCTGAGAAGTAAAGTCTTCTTGGTTGTCTTGCATCAACCTGTTTGAGCAGACATACAATACACTCTACTGCACAGTTTAGTACACAAAATTCGGGCATGAAAGCCCACCTAGAAATAGACAAGAAGAAAGAAGAATAAAATACTACAGGGATCACATTAAGTAATGGCAAATCTGGGTATCACAAATGAACTTTCTGCCATCAAGCAGTGACTGGCAACTGCCAGCCAGACCACAAAAAGATGTAAGCATGCTCTCAAGCATAGCTGCGCTTCATGGGGGGCATCAAGCTAGAACCTCAGTTGTCAGATGAGTCTGTGTCTTACAGTCACAACAATGCCAGCAAAAGGTTGTCCCAAAGCCACTTCAATTAGCAGAAATTTTTGCACCTTGATAAATTGATCACTTCCCCCCCGCTTCCCCCTCAAAGCTTTGTTTACCACAGCCCACCTTGCTCACTTCCACCATCAGCACAACATGGATCTACCCTATAGTCAGAAAATCAAAGGTAGCTGTCCTTAAATTCCTGTTGACCAGACATGTATGTCAATCCAGATTGATTGGGAACTGCATGCATCACTGCACCTTGCTCAACCTCAACTTGGCTCAGGAGCTGCAAGACATTGAGCAACACATTCATAGAGTTTGGATCCAATGTCACTTGGTTTGCCCAAACCTTGCCCTTTGGACCTCTCCTGACTTGCAGAACTTTTTCTGCAAACCTATCACTGACCAAAACCAGGCTCAATGTTGGGTGAACAAGACTCTTCACTTTCACAATGTGGCCTCTTGCATCAACATGCACATTTGTCAACCAGCAGCATTTATTCAGCTGTGGGTTATCAGAACTCACTTGAAGTCTTCATCCAAAAACACCCAAGCACACCTCATCTGGGCTGCATTTTTTGGATTGATCATGCTCACTTTGATGGCACAGGTGTTGAGATCCTTCTGGACCACTTTTGTTGCCTACTGATGCTGCCAGAGGAGCAACTAAAGCCCAGCTTTGATGGATCAGATTTGAGACTGTTCCCAGCTCAAAAGGAGCAGATTCTACAAAAGGTGAGTAATTACCAGCCACTGCCACTTTGACTTTGAGCCTTCTTGGCCTCCTTTGCTTACAAAAAGATACTTTCATTTCCATCTCAGAGTCTTGGAGGGCTGGAGGTGAAATTTGTCACCTTCAAGCACTGCTGAGTGCTACCTCCCAGGCAATGGGGTTTGACACACAATATCCATTGCCAGCTTGACAAAGATCTCTTGTGCAGCCTCGTCCAAGTGGCAAAACAACATGGCCATACAGTGTCTGAGCTACAGTATGGGGCCTTGGCTCTTGTGAATGCCTTGCATGCTTCTCTGAGCTCATCTGATACCAACACAGTCATGGCTAGTCACATGTCTGTTAACTTTTGATGCAACCTTCAGCCAGAATGGGGCAGACAGGAAGGGAAGTGTATCACAATGCCTTCAATCACTCCACACTTGATTGTGCTTCCCATTGGCCGCATTTTCAATGAGTGCCACAAAACCAGGCTTGAAAGTCACAAAGTTGCAGAAGCTGTGTTCTGGAAGACTGTCAAAGCTGTAGCTGATCAATTTCGACAAGCTGCCAGGCTTTGTGGCCCTCTGGCTTTCCTGACCCAAGATGTGGTGCAGACACTCTTCAAAGCAGAGTGAGTACAGAAACTGTTGCACAAGAAACAGACAAAGAAGAAGGACCAGAAGCAAGCTGATCTGATTGACTTGTCATGGCATTTTCAACAACTGGTGCAGACCAAAACCCTCAAACCCATCCTTTATGAGTAAGTTGTCCAACCACCTTATTGAAGAAGCAAAGCAGCAGATGCAATCTGATGTTTGGACCAAGTGGGACAGTTATTTTCCTTGCAATCAGTGATGTGTGATGGGATTTCAGACTAATACACAAGCCCAGAAGTGGCAATTTGACTGTAAGTTCCTGACATTCATGTCACAATGATTAGAACAAGGTACAGGTTTCATTGACTATGTTTTCCTACATTACACACTCATGCTTCTCAGACAACAAAGTGGTGCTTTCCCATGCTGAGGCACAAGAAATCTTGTCAGAATGGAAACAAATGTTGCTTTCTGGCTGTGGACTGCAGGAAATGCTCTCCACAAGTACTGTCTATCAAAGTGCAAGCAATGAATGACAAGTCAAAAAATAGGTAATTGAGCACTCTCATGCCATGAAGCGTTTCAAATGAATTGTTGACACAAAAGTATGTAATGAAAGCCTGCAGTATGAGTGATATTCAGGTTGGCGATCTTGCTTGTGCCAAGTAAGCATACATCTCTGGCTGGATGAGAGCAGTCAAATAGCTGTCAGCAAAAGGCTGACAGGGACTCTTGCATTGAGCCTTGAGGCGACATTGGCTTTGAGTGATGCTTTTCTTGTTGTGGATATTGAGGCTCATTGACACCCTTGCTAAAAAGAGGTGTGACACTTGGATCTAACAAATTGCATCTGAGAGTGGGGCACACTTCAAACCCTGCATCACCTTAAGCTCAAAGTCAGGCTGGTTCCATGCTGAGATTGGATGAAACTCAGCTCTGGCTGAGTGCAACTTTTACTTGCACAAAAAAATGTAAGCACCAAAACCCAGTTTCATTGTGGCAGCACTCACTACTACTTATTTGCTTCAGCACTTCCATCAATACCAGCTGGCATCGGGTTGCTTTAGCAGCCATGCTAAATCAACTTTGCCCATGGGCATTGACAGTATTCTATGTGGTCATAGTGGCTGTGGTGTTGCACTTTGCACACTTCTATCCTTGGCACAGGCTCTACCTCTTGCAATCCAAGGCTTTGCTGTTTGAACACCTGCCACCAGCATCAGACTCTCATGATGTCAGTTGCTTCTTACCTTGTAAAGCAGCCCTGATGAGTGCTCAAGTCAATCACTTGTTTCCAATTGGATCTGTTGACAAAGCCAGGTTGGATCAAAAGCACTGTGTTCATTATGCCTCCCACTTCACACTGTATCTTGCAGCCACATGGGGAAACACATACATTGCAGAGTATCCAAGAGACCTCGAGTCACATTTGTTCTTCACCTCTATCAAGACTACATTTGGACTGAGGATGCCATCCTCCATCTTTGTGCTCTTGTCTGGGAATTACACACTGCCAATCTGTCTTTCAATGTGGATGTGCATCTCCTCATCAAAGTCAAGGATGCAGCCTTGTACATCTCTATGTTCAGCTCATCTGGGCAAAACCAATTCCTTCAAGGTAACATTCCAATTGAGTTCTGGTCCATGGTTACTCTATGGAGTGAACATGAGATGACCTTGCGCTATCCTCTGTACAGTGACTTTTGATCCAGAATCAAGGCAGCAGGGTCTTATCGGGGATGTCTGCTTGCCATACAGTGCTTTGCTGTTCAGCACCCAGAGTACAGTGACTTTGTCAGATTGGGAGATGGACACACATTTCACCCATACATACAATCATTTACTGGAAACTGTGTATGGCTATGCTTTTCACACACAAGCACAAACTTATACCCAGTGGCCTGTAGATGGCAAGGTCTTGGACAATGCCCCAATGACCATGAGGGCTGCCATAACAAATCTGCAGATGTGATTGTCTTCTTGCCTCTTTGCAATCCTCAGAATTCAGGATGGTATTGGGAGTATGATGTTCAAGGCTTCAATTCCTTGCAGTCTACTGCCTGCTCTGCCTCTGTAACTACTAACATGTGGATAAGCAGGTGGGCAATTTTGGCCTTGGAGCAGTGAGTGCAAAAGGGAGCAGAGCTATGAAGCTGGTGAGCAGTTTCATGTTGATGAAAGAGTTGTAGGATGTGGACTGATGGTATTGGCTCAAGTTGTTCACATCATGGGCTCCTTTTATGCCTGTCAACATGTGAGCATGAGTGACAAGTGGTGCAACCCAGACAGCCAATGAGATGTGGCTAGGTTGTGTGAGCTCCAATCAAAATTGCCAGCTTTTGTCAGTGCACTGCATGCCTGCAGACAGAATAACTGAGGAGCCATTACAACAATCTCAACAACAGCAGTTGGGTGAGCTTTTTCTGTGAAGGGGTGAACATTGACACCTTGGCAGATGCCCAAAGCAAGCCAGCACAGTCAGGTAGGCAGCAACAAATGATCCCAGCAAGGCTCTACTTTTGGTCAGCCTAACCTTGTTTAAAGCTGTGTGAGAAGAATTCATGCTATATAAGTACTGTAGTGTGAGAAGGACACATGCAACAGAAGCATTGCAAGAACTCCCATACAGCATAAAAGTCACTTGAGAAACCAGCAAAGTTGTTCTCTTTTGCATAAGACACTACATTTGCACCAGTGAAGCATGAAAAGCTTGCTAAAAGCTGGGGAGCTAGTGTCAGCTGACCCTGGGCTGCACCAAGCATCACAGATGAAATCAAGTCACAAGCAATGCTGCATCATTGTTTTGGCAAGCCCAAAGGCTGTGAGGCTTCAGTAGATCAGCTGAGACAAGAGTGAAACACACTTTGATGGGCTCTTCCCAAAACCGACACAAGCCTTTTTCATAGGTGCATTACTACTGTATTTTACAATAAATTTGCAAGACAGCAATCACACAACAGGGTCTGAACTTTATTTTGTTACATTAATTTCCCTGTAAATTAATTATCATACCAGCAGGGCTTGAATCAGATCAGACGATATGGCTCTGAGAGAAACACTGAGAAGGGGCTTGTCTTGCAGAAGCCGAGACAGGATACAAGCTTGCAGCTCCCAGCCTGTGGTACCCTGCAATAAGAGTGCCAGGCTAGCTGGCAAAGGTATACAAGAGTGAGGGCACAGACAAAAGGCAGGCAAAGCCACAGGACAGTGGGGTGTGAAAACAAGTCAAGCCAGCCCAGATGTGGAAGCAACAAAATAAAATTGCAACATGGAAAGTTCCATACTGTAAATTACCAAGAATGGGTGTTGATTTCTGTTAAATCATCAAATGATTCAGGCCTCCCCATGGCCAGCATATTGTACAGTAATTTAGATTTATGTCCACTCACATGACTGAAGACACAATGGCTTGGACTGTGCTACTTTTGCTTGCATGAGAAACACACTTGCTAAGTCATATATATCTATGCTTGTTCTGTGGATCTGTCTCATCCCAACACCATTTCGATTTTGCATTCCTCTGACCCACCCTGATTGAAAGCTCTGCAAGCCCACAGACACAAAACAAAAAGGATGTTGAAAGTGCTTTTCTTTGCACTGTTCTTGACCAGGCTTTGTCTGCAGACAGTAGCCACATTGACCCCACAAACTTATACTCAGTATGAAACGAGATGTGAGATGTTGCCCTGGGAAGCTGGCCAGCCTTGAACCCATCTTAAGAGGAAATCATCGGCTGCCTGCAGCTTCAACCTGCAGTTTCAACCTGCAGCTTCAACCTGCAGCTTCAACCTGAACTTGTTCATTCAACCTTCAAGCAGGTATACTACCTTGAAAACGTGCTGCTGTTTGCAGGCAGTATTTGGAAGGACAGCATCCAGCCAGAACAGCTGTACAACACCTTTGCTAACAGTGACAACTTGGGAAAGGTGCAGATTCAGACCTCATTGCAATGACTGTACAGAGACAGCCTCACATCTTTGGATGCCATGCCAGTTGAAGTCAAGATGATCCTCTCATTGAGGATCAATTGAGTCTTCCCTCTGTTCTGATAGATCAATATTAGTTACATTCTTACCAGCTCAGGCACTTGGATTATATGCTCTTGGTACAGCCAATGGAGAAAGCTTTCAAGTTGCATTATTGCCATCCCATCTGAGCATCATTTGCTCGAGTATGGTGAGAAACATATTGATCCAAGCAAGAACTGTGATGCCTAACTATAGCTGCAGGGTGCAAGTGGGTGGAGATGGTCATGGCCTCTGATCCAGCTTTTCCTAGTGTGACAGTCTGTCAGTGAGTGTCATGGTCATGGTCATCTGCTGGCTGCAGATGCCAATCATAGCTTGAATGCAGTTGAGTCAGAGAGCGCAGACACAGAGTGCAGACACAGAGAGTGCAGACACAGAGTGCAGACACAGAGTGCAGACACAGAGTGCAGACACAGAGAGCGCAGACACAGAGACTGCAGACACAGAGACCACAGACACAGAGACTGCAGACAGCTGGACCATAGACCTCAAGGCTATGCAACAGCCAGCATGCACCTTTTTTGTTTTAAAATCTGCCAAGCAACCATGAGAAAACAACACTCATTGCGAATTTCATGCAGTCTTGGGTGAGGACAGACCATGCCTATCACCCAGCTTCTAGAACAAGGTAGCTTAAGCAAAGACCATCATCAGCTTGTAGAAGCTTCAGAAGCAATTTGTGGCATCCATTGACAAAAGTTTTGTCACATACATTTAGTTTCTCCCTTGGGGATCAATGGCTCCATCTCATTCTAACCACTAGTGACTGGTATCCATGTTTCTTGGTATCAACAATACAGGAGTCTGCTATTCAGTTTTCCAGGAACTACTGTGTCTACATCTTTGGCACTGAAAAGAGCTTGCACCCAAGTGCAGACATACTGTTCACATGGTTCAGGTTTGGACTTCAAGATCACATGGTTTGTGCATGCAGAGACAAGCACTTGCTTCAATTCCCAACAGAGTTCACCTGAACCTCCAGGTTTTTGCCCCATTTTAGCAACATCAGTCATTTGATGCCTAAACACTATTTGCCATGCCTGATTGTCATTTTCAAACTCTGATGGAAATTTCTTTGCAGCTGAGACACAAAGAAAGGACTGTGCATGATCAGCTGGCCATGGCTTTTCAAATTACAATATTACACACAGGCTTTGAGCTTATGTTGTGATTCAATGGTAGTATGTGCTGTGATCATGAACACAGCATTTGACTGGCTGTGAAGGGCTGGAACTTGGATTGCAGGGATGTGAGATGCTACTACATGGTGGGCAAGACAGAATTCAAAGCCTCAAACAAGAAGGGCAGGCTCGAGAAAGTGTTTCAACACCCCACAACTTGTATCAGCACCGATGTTGGTGTTTTAGCATGCTATTCAGCAGTCTTCTTGGTTGTGTCAAGTTTGCCATTGCAGCACCAAAGCCTCTGTCAAGCATGATCATTCCAATGAAGACAGTGTTTGCCATATGTACCAGCTGTGCTGCCAAAGAGCTTGACCTCCTCTTTGGTCTTAAGACCCTCTGCACCAGTCAAGACCTCCTGCAGTGATGCCTGCATCCAGGAACGGACCATAATCACTACAGCCATCACAGGGTCCCTTGATCAATGGCTTCTTGGCAATATTCTTGAAGTAATCAAAAACATAGCCTCAGCTTGGGCAGAACCTGCAGGGCTGGTCGAATTGAATGTGCTGCCATTGCCATCGTGCATGCTGAGGATGTAGTTGGGAGATGTGATCATGTCAAAGTTGAGGTAGAGTCGAATCTGATCCTTGCCAGCCTGGTTGAGGTTGGTCACATAGTGTTTGGCTCCCAACAGACTGTACTCTTCAGCAGACCACCAGGCAAAATGAATGGCATTGTTGACACTGTACTTGGCGAGTTCCTTTGCAATGGTGAGGAGAGCAACAGAGCCAGAGCCGTTGTCATTGATTCCTGGTCCAGCAATGAACTGTCTGAGTGGGCACTGAACATGATGACTTGTGACTTGGAGCTGCCTTTGGTCTTGGCAATCACATTGTGCATTACACAATCCTCAATGACTCTGTCCAGCTTGAGATCCACCATCACCTTTTCGCTGCTTGCCAGATGTGTAGCAAGGCCAGTGCCCACCTCCTGCATGACACTGGCAACAGGAACAAAAGGTCCTTCCAGAGCAGGACCCTAACCCTAGGCGGCTGATGCAAGTGGCTGGAGGTGCCATGGCTGCTCTGCCAAATGGACACGTCAGGCCAGGTGGAGGGCTGCTTGCGGTCAGCGCAAAAGAGACTGGTCCAGTGCCATTATGGTTTGAAATTGGTTGCCATCAGATGTGTGGAAATTCAAGGAAATTCAGACACATACTCACACTGCTCTAGTGCCCAGGGCCAAATCCAACTTTTTCAGTGTGCAATGGCCAGCAGTTGCGGTCACCATCAGCAGCTGACTGCACACGCCAG
>CP010938.1:0-99152 GCA_001010845.1 Sporisorium scitamineum
CCTAACCCTAACCCTAACCCTAAACCTAACCCTAACCCTAACCTAACCCTAACCCTAACCTAACCTAAGACGGCAGTCGGCTGCTGCTGCTGGAGCATGGCAAGGTCTCTTCTCAGAGAGCGGTGGGGACTCCAAGGCAAGCACCTTGAGCGGCGGTGTTGTGGGTTCCTCTGCCTCTGGCTTGCAAAGATCACACAGTGCAAGGTCGGGCTGACTGAGGCAATGGATGGGCATGCCGTCCAAATAGGTAGAGAGGGCAATGCGTCGGCATGTCTGCTCCTGCACATACTCCTGGACCTGTGCTTCCAGCCGGCTATGCTTGTTTGCTAGCAGCACCGCTGTGGCTGCACCACCGCTGCGGCCAGCACGGCCAGACTCCTGAGCATAGCTGATCAAGTCCCAAGCATCGCTGTAGTGCACGACCAGCTGAACATGCAGAGGATGGATGCCGGTGCCAATAGCAGAGGTGCCAACAAGGATGCGCTTGCTGGGCAGCATCTCTGCTGCTGCGCACTGGAGCCATGCCTGCACCAATTCCATCTTGCTCTGTGCATCCATGTCTGCAGTGATGCATGCACAGCCAAGGTCTCCAGCCACCGCCGCTGCCTCCTCCTTGGCCTTGCAGAACACCATCACAGGACCGCTTGCGTGCTGTTGAAGAAGATGCTGCAGCTGGAGCCGCTTCTCCTGTGCAGAAGCCACCAGCTTGACCACATAGGCAATGTTCTTGCGGTTGGTTGCTGCACGTAGGAGGCCGGTGCCATCTTGCGGAAGCAGGAGCGCTGTCTGGAAGGAGGCCACCAAGGACGGTGGCAGGGTTGCTGTGAGAAAGTACTGCGGCACCTTCACCTGGGAGACGAGCCACTTGATCTTGTCCATCCCAGGCCGGAAGTGGACTTGTGTGAGAGCTACATGGCATTCGTCAAAGAAGACGGCTGCCAGCCGCTCCTGCCGCTGCAGACTCTGGATCCAGTTGCTGAACGGCTCCGAGTAGCAGTTCTCTGCGGCAACAAAGACCAGCTGGCTGCCTTCCACCTTGTCAGCGCACCGGTAGCCCACCCATTTGCTGGCAGCAATGCCTGCGCTGTTGCTTTGGCGCAGCAGATCCTCCATCAATGCAACATACGGCACCACCACCACCACAACAGAGGACAGCAGCAGCCAGTGCAGCGGAGCCAGGAAGAGCGCCGACTTGCCAGACCCCGTGGCCATGACAATGATCAGCGGTGACTCTCTGCGATGGATTGCATTGAGTGCATAGGCTTGCTCCACGGTCTTGGTGCACCTGCTGCCAGTGACCTTGTAGAGAGCTTGGCAAACCACAGCCGGAACCACAGCAGAGCGACTGCCTCTGCTGGCACCTGCTTGCAGAGAAGCGGGGGCCGAGTGCTCCAGCTTCTGCTTGATCGACCGCACGTCTTCTTGGAAGGCATCCAGCTGCCGCTTGAGTGCATGGATGGCCTTGACAGCCTCACCATTGCTGGATGCAGTGCTGGCAGGGACCAGCTGTGCCACCTTTTCCTGGAAGCGGGTGGGCAACTGCCAGAAAGCGTGCCACCTCTCCGAGACTTCCAGCATGGCTGTCATGGTCTCCTCGTGGAGCTGGTGGAGCATGCTGGCATCCAGGCCGTAGTGTTGCTGTGCAGTGCGGGTGGAGTGACCAGCCTGCAGATCGTGAGTGTGGTCCTCCAGCTCTTCTGCGGTCACCTTCTTGGGGCGGATGAGCTTGCGGTCGATGCTCACTGCCAGCTGGCGCCAGGTGCACATGGTCAAGCCTGCAGAGGAAGGAGAGAGGTACTGCTTGCAGAGAGACTGCAGCATCTTGCTGATGGTGGTGGTATCCCATGGCTTGCCAGCGTGATCCACAAGAAGCATGGCACTGGACTCGCGTGGCTGCACTGTCGCATTGTACAGCAGGTGCACAAATGGCACCACCTGGCACACATAAAAGACCACCAAGCAGCCAACGGCATGCGGCAAGAAGCGTGGAATGATCTTCTGCCGGCCGGTGCCTTTGTTGCTGGGCAGGGCAGTGAACACGCTGCCGTCGTGCACAAAGACATTGCGTGGACCCAGCAGCGTGTTGGTGTGTTGCAGCTGGACCAGCTCTGTTCCTCGGGCTGGCAGACCGCTGCTGAGCTCAATGAGCACAGCAAGCAGCTTGGTGAACTCGTCGTGGAGCGCAAAGTAGGCCTGAGCAGCAGTGCGGTCCAACCTGACCTCCTTGGAGTAGGCATCCAGCAGCGGCAGAGAGGCTGCTGGCGCAGAGCCAGTGACCGCACGGCAGAGGACGCTGGGCAGCGTTGGCGGCTCCAGGCATGCATCCGCCACACTGAAGCCAGGGCGCATGTTGCAGATGTTGTCCTGCACCAGGGCCAGATCGACCATGTTGGCCTCTTTGGCATTTGCCAGAAGACGTAGCTCTGCCAGACGCTGGTCTGCTTGCTGCAATGTACCGTGCATCAGAGCAGGAAGCCGCTCCACAGCAATCTCCTCCAGGCCAAAGGTGACGGTGGCAAGATCCTTGCTCCAGTGGAATGCAAAGCTGCTGCCGTCATCGTGCGCCAGCGCTGAGCCAAAGCAGTGGAGAGACTGCAAGTGTGCGCTGGCAGAGTGGCTATTGTGGTAGGCGTACTGCTGGAGGATGCTGTCCACCTCTGCCATCTTGCCCGCTGCGTCTTGGTGCGCAAGGAGGCCGTGCTCTGCATGAAGGAGATGCTCGTGCAGCACACTGCGGATGCAGAACTCCAAGGCTGCAATGGCAGAGGTGGCAGCGCTGACAGGCTTGAGGGTGCCGTCAGCACTGACGCACAAGTGAAGGAAGAGGCACGAGAGGGTGAGCTGCTCTGTATGGCCAAAGTCCACCGGCTCTTGCGTGACCAGCAGGACAGACAGCTGGAGAAGCAGTGCCTCTGCTTCCTCTGTGACCACAGGGTTGGCACCGCCATCTTCCTCCTCCACACCACAATAGAAGTCCCGCAGCTGCAGAAGGGCATCCTCCAGCTCTGCATCCAGGCCATGGTGAGCATACGGCGTTGCTTTGCCATAGTAGCCAGCATCGTTGCCGTCAAAGAAGAGGTGGAAGAGCAGTGCCAGCACGTGCGCCCACAGCTCTGCACGCTTCCTGACTGTGTCCTTGTTGAGGCTGTATGGCTTGCTGGCGTTAGGACCATGAGCATGGAAGAGGGCCTGCGTGGTCCGGCTGGAGCTGAGCAGCCCGCTCATCCACTCCACTGCCACCTTCTTGCCAGCAGCGTACACCCAGTGTGCTCCGTAGCGGTGGGCACCTCTCCAATTCTTGGGCTCACCACGTAGGAGGCCAAGGGCAGTGATGGGCTTGCCAGCCCAGTACATCTGCCAGTCCAGAGCACGCGCCCATGGGCCAAGGTTGCCAGTGTACTCCTGTGGCTGGATCTGCGGGGTGAGAAGACCGGCACTGTGGAGCAGCTCCTTATCTGTCTGGAGCAGGGTGCTCACCTTGGCCTTGGCCGCATTGTCCAGCTTGTCTGTGGACATGGCCGTACTGAGTGCTGCAGGCAGAGGCAGAGGCACCAATGTGGGGTGGGTGGCATGTACATAGCGGCGGTAGTTCTGCGCGTTCTCCCAGAACAACTGGATGGCATCGTTGCAGTGGTACTTGCTGGCACCGTCGGCATAAGTGTGCTGCTGAACGTGGCTGTTCATGGCCGACTTGCTCTTGATGCTGTACGTGCAGACAGTGCAGTGGCGACCACCGTAACTGCCTGCCAGCTCTGGGATGTACAGCACTGGCAAAAGCTCCTTCTTGAGCTCCACCACAGACGGAAGCTCCAGGTCCAGCTCTTGCAGAAGCGGCGTGAGCTTGGCCTGCTGACCATCGTCCAGCGCATAGGAGTGGAACTGCTTGATGTGTGCCATGATCTCCTTCACCAATGGTACCAGTGCAAGTCCATAGCCGCAGTTGGGACGCGTGCAGACCAGGATGCGTGGGTGAGCCACCAAGCGGAGGTGGAACTCCTGCAGCTGCGTGATCTGTGCAGCGCTGATGCAAGCAGGAACATCAGTTGCACTGTTGCAAAGCAGAGAGGCTGGATGTCAGTGGAGTGCAGTTGACGTGTGGTGATGCTTGTGCAAATACAGTACATACCCGTCATCAGGCACACTGCAGACCATGTTGGTGTTGTCAGTGGTGGCGCTGTTGGTGCCAGCACCAAGAGAGCTGTTGGAAAGGGCAGACATGGTGAAGAGGATGCAGAGCTGGGAGCGGAAGAGTAAAGAATGAATCTTAGACCATCCAACAGCAAGAAGGCAGCCTCTTTATACTCAGCATCCGCCCAGCAGCCTCATGGCACGATGGGAAGAGACGCACAGCAGGGCATACGGGATAGACAAAGGAGCACGGCCAACTCTCTTGCTGGAGATCATCCTGGCCACACCAAGCAGTTGGCAGCTGTAGGCACTTGTCCTGCCATCTCAGAGGTTCTCCACCATGGAGACAATGGTGGACCGTAACTCAGAGAGGCTGCAAGCTTTGTCTTTTGTCTTCCTCACCCCTTTCATTGACCGGCTACAATGCATCTGACTCTTGCTGTCCACAATCTGTTGCCTGCAGCTTTATGGTCACAAAGCATGGTGCAAACAACCCAATCTGACTGACCGTGAGAGCAGGGCTGCCAAATTCCCATCCTTTGTACGGCCTTTGCCAGGACAACTGTCATCGGTTGTTCAGCTCAACCCACTTCTCTGACGGTAGCCACCTTGGACTGCTGATCCATTTCACACGTCTTTTTGCATCCATCCTTTTGCAAACATTGACGGTGTACCATTCCAAACTGAAGTCCTATCAATGCATACTCTCTGACCATCAAACATTGACACCCCCTTGGACAGCGGCCAGCAGAGGCAGTCACCAGGCCAACGGCGGCCATGCCAAAACGGTGTTGCGGCCGTAACGCATGTGGCCTGTGTCAGCAGAGCAACGGCCGCTTCAAAGGGACAGCGGGCCGTACCAGCCAAAATTGCAAGGTGGCCGTAGAGCACTTGAGCAGTGTCCGCAAAGGGACGGCCGCTTCGAAGTGATGGCCGGACGGCCTGCCAAAAAGGGGGAGGGGGCCGCAGGGCACAAGAGCAGTGACTGCATTTCCGAGAAATTCACGTGTCGCGGCCATCCCCAATTTCAAACCGTACGAGGCACTCCACCTGTGTCTTGGCCGAGCGACCGTGAATTGGTTTGGATGTGAGATCGCGGCGCATTGGGGCAGGGCGGCGGCGGCCGTGGCGGGCGCGGTGCGGCCACGGACTAGGGCTAGGATCATGTGTTTTTTTTTGAATTTCTGAGCCCCTTTTTTTCGGTTGAATTTTCCCACTTTGTTCACCAAAATTTGTTCGAAATTGTGCGGCAGCGTGATGCCGCGTAACGCTTCAAATTGGATAATTGGACCCTGCGCGTCTCTCACGACCACTGTCCCGATCTGGTCCGATCCGATCGATCCGATCGAGGAGAGCAACACAGCCGAGCCGTCACAGTGCGCAGCAGTGACACTCACTATTGAGTGGGTCGCCAACACCTCCACCGCCACCACCACAAATGATCATCATTTGGTCCGTTGGCTCCGTTGGCAGCCTCGAACACACACCATGACCGACACTTCGGGCGCTGCTGGTGCCGGTGCGGCCAATGCTGACTCGGCAGCCCATTCAACCAAACACAAGGCGTTTTCGTTTGTCTCGAAGCTCAGCTGGCCCTACGACGACGCTCAAGCGATTCAAGACTTTGTCGACACACTCGAACCGGGCGAACTCTCATGGGCATTGGACATCATCAACGCGCAGCATTCTTGCCTCGATCTGCTCGCCTTCCTCGGCGCCTACACCTCCTCGTCCCCTAGCGCCTTACGAGAACGACCGCCAGTGCTCACTCAGGCCAAATTCCGCAAGGATGCAAAGGACGCTTGGTCTCTGCTGCGTTGGCAGCAGCCTGATGCAGCCCCCGGCATGGCTCATCCCCAACCTAGCGAAGGCTGGCAGGCCGCCCTGCTTGCCAACTCGATGCTCCCGAAAGCCGGCGTGCAAGACCATACCGAGGCCTGCAATCTCGCTTGCCAACTGTTGGATTCGTGCGTCTCTCTGCACGAGTGCAGGCAGAGGTTGGCTGCTCTCCTCTCGGCCAGTCCACCACCGGTTTCACCACCGGTTTCACCACCGGTTTCACCACCGGTTTCACCACCGGTTTCATCAACTTCGGCCTCCGTATCCACACAATCGCCAGCATCATCAAGTGCCGCTGCCGCCGCCGTGGCCAATTTGGCGACTCAACCGCCGCAGCAAGCGCTCCAATTCATGTTTAATAACCAGCTTTTTCGAGCCTATCCCTGCTCATCCTGACGGCAATCAGCACGCCGATCAACAATCTAACCACGACGAACAAAACGACGGCGACGGCGACGACAACGACGACTTGATCCAGCTCGGTGTGGCTCGTGGATTGGCTCATGACCCGTTCGTTTCGCGCTCGCCGCCCTCTCCTGGCGCAGTGTCTGGGCCGCCTAGCCCGAACCGAGCTCGAGCTCCCCTTTGCCTTTTCGATGCTCCTTGTCACCACCCCCTCGCTCTTCTGGTCTGCGTGTACGCTCGCGATCGGCTCGCTCAGACGAGCCTCTGCATGACTTTGATCACCACGACGCGGCTCCGATGTTTGCCACCGATGACCATGACCACGACCCCATCCCTTTCTTGACGGCTGACCACAATGAGGAGCCAGCGGCAACAGTAGCGATTGATCCGATGCAAGCACGTGTCGATGGCGCTCACAGACCAGCAAAGAAGCGCAAGTACCTCTCCTACCGCAACAAAACTCGCAGAACGAGCAGCTCCAAAAGGACGTCCAGCACCCTTGCTCGACTCCACGGTCGATTTGCTTCTGCCACTCAGACGGCCGCTGCTGTCGTTGACCATGATCCGTAAACCGCTGTTTCTATCCTGCACTCTCAACCCTGGTACTTTGCTCGTTCTGTGCTTTGCTCATTCTAGTTGTACTGTCGGCGCACAACTCACTCGATTGTGCTGGCGCGCAATCTGGACTTGTCTGTGCATTCTGATCGGCGCCAAGCAAAAAAAAAAGAAGATTGGCGTTTCACCACGATTCTGTGCGATGTTCAGCTGAGAAAGACGCTGCCAGGAGGCCAGCGTGAGTGAGGATGATGGTGATGAGCAACAAGCAAAAGCGCCGCCAAACAGCTTACAGTAAATTTAGTGTACAAAGCTAGCTAGCTTCAGAACGCAAAGCCAGCTTTGCGACCTAAAGCTAGCTTCGCGACTGGGATCAAAAGCTGACTAACCGCAGTCCGCCCAAGACACTGCTCGCACCGAGCACTGAACCATGCACTGACTGTTCCAGAAAAAAATGTACGACTCGCCTTGCCACATGCGGTTGGATATGCCCAGACTCGTCTCGGCAGTCTTGCTCTTCATCGATCAACATCTTGGGGCTATGGGGCAACTACAGAACCTGTGCCTTGAATGAGAAGCCGTGGCGGATGGCGGCGCTGGCTCTTCTGCCGCGCCTGTCTAGGCTGGTGAAACTGCTGCGCTCGATGCAAGGCTAGATGCCATGAGCGAGCTGTGCAATGGTCAAGGTGCAACGTGGCCCAAGTGTGAGGTGCAACGTCGCGAGTGCTAGCTCGGCACCAGAGCCTCGAGCAAGTCATCAAGCACTTGAACAAGATGCTGCTCTCTCCTTGGCCTTGTCTACATTGAGCCTTACTGACGCCCATTTGCGTCGTCGCGGTGCTTCCAGATGCTTGCTTCCCAGTCCCGTCTGCTGTCATCCGCTGCTTTCCTCACAAACAAGCTGGGCTGTTCCAGGTAGCTGCGGTCCGGCGCCCATCAGCAAGAGCAAGCGCTAAGCGCAGCGCGGCGCGAATTTGCGCTGACTCAGACAATGTCCAACCCAGCAGGCAACTCCAGAGCAAGGCTATTGTAACTTGATACCGGGTTTGCGCAATGGTAGCAAATTGGACTGGATTTCGTAACGACTGTGTGTCCAAGTACACATGTGGGCGAGAGCAACGCAGCTTTACAGTATAAGCAGACTTAGAGCCTGAGAAGAGAGACTTGTGGAAACCGCGCGTGTGGCGGTGCACCTCTACCTGCATTATTAGGCCGACCGTGGTATAAGGCTGCCAAACTCTCTAACTCTATTAGGCCACGTTTTTGAGCAGGTGCTCCGGTAACAACAAGCATTTAAGCATTGTAGCATTACCATGAATTGTATTTGACTTGTATCAAACGGCTCGTTTTGGTTGCAGAGAGTTCTAAAGCTGGAGGCCATATTGACGTGGCGCCTTCAATGTAGAGCACTGTCCAGGTGGGCAACATGGCCACGCTTTTAAGCATGTGCGTTGGTATCAACACACTTGACGGACATCCTGCAATGTTCCAAAGTGTGTTGGATTGATATCGAACGGCTTGTTTTGATAGCAGAGAGTATAAAAGGCTGAGGCCATTGTTGTTGTAATGCCACATTGGCGCCCATCGGGCGAAATACAAGCACAAGCAGTGTTGACCCGCTCATTATCACAGGGGGGTTCGCTGTCTCGCAGACTCTTTCACAGGCTCCCTGACTCTATGTACAGTACATACTATTGGAGGCCTGAGCTGAGCGTGGCCCGACCGGATCGGCGATGCTAGTCGTCGCCACGCGCGACCGTGTATTTGTATAGAGGTGTGCTCAGGCCACCGACACACGCAGGTTCCAGAGATCGTCTTGACAGGGCAGGCAGGTAGGTAAAAGCCGTTGGAGGCCTGAGCGGCGTGTCGGCTCGCATCAGGCAGCGTATGTCGAGGTAGGGGCCCCGAACCCCTACCTGCGTGTTTTTTTCCATGCTCGTTCACAGGGTAGGTGCATAAAACAAAAGGTCTTGGTTAGCTTTGCTCGTTCCTTAGATTCATATCAGATCATCTCTATCACTACCACTGTCCTTACTTACTGTTGGTCGTTGAGTCCAATAAAACTGCGTCCTACCAATCAAGTGTGTTGCTCGCCGGCCGATCGCGAGCTCTGATCAGATCAACACAAGCAAAGCGAAGCGAAGCGCTTCAGTTTCGCCGTGTCGCTGAGATTACACAGCGTACACCACGCTGCTCGACTTGGCTGTCTCGTCGCCATTAAGTGATCCTGTACCAGTGTCGTCCTGTCACACACACACACGGTCCTTACGAATCGAGTCCCGTCGCTATCATTGCGCATGCGCGAGGGGTGCAGAGTTACTACACATGTACAGTACAGTGCTGTGCCGGGTGGGCGAAGAGGTAAGCGTCATCGCTTGGCTTGCTTTTTTGCATGCTTGGCGTGTGTGCGCTCCCTGACGGCGGGTGAGGCGAGCATCAACTCTCTCTCTCTATATATATTGTGCTCGGGGTGCCATCTGCGTCTGCCCTTTTGGCGTGCACAGAAACGGGGGGCCACCTCAACCCAGACTTGGACGGCCGGCGCGCTTCTACAGTATATGAGTAGTTGATTATCTGATGCCGCCTCCTCACTGGACGATGTCTCATGTGCATTCTCCAATAGGCTGACCAAAACCTCACTATTGGCCAGCTCTGCCAGCTCTGCCAGCTCTACCTCGGGTCAGAACAAAGTGAGCACTTCTTTTCGGTGGAAATCGGAAATCGAGCTCGATCGCTTTTGCAATTTTTTGCATCGGGAGCTCGATCGATCAATGTTAAATTGAAGTTTTGCTCAAGTCTTCGGATCCGAGCGATTGTCACCTTGTGTGTCACCTTTGCGCAAGGTGACAAATGACAACGATCACCTTGACAACCACCAACCACCACCAGCAGCCGTCGTCGACCAACCCACTCTTTCTCACTCTCACTTGTCTTGTCATCGAGAAAAATCACACAGCTGGGTTGCTGTTGCTGTTGCTGTTGTTGTTGCTGTTGCTACTGGAAAGCAATGGTGGGACTAGCGCAGGCGCAGGACAAGGCTGATGGGGCGGCTGCGGCTGGGAGTGGCTGTCGAGCTCACATCGCATTTCCCTCGAGCTCAAGCGACGGGCGATCCAAGTCGGTGGTGCACCCGCTCCACGCTCGCAAACGCTGCTTGGGCGTCACCCAACCCGACGTAGATGCATCCCTGTTGGCCAACACGAACACGGCTGCACCTGGCCAGCGAGTTCAAAACCCCTTTTTTCTCGCATCTCGAATGCTACACGACGTCAAGCTATTGAGCAAGCCTGGATTCGTCGATTCGCCCGCCACCAAGAACCCTACTACTACTACTACCACCGCCGTTGAGCAACGCATGGTCGTGGGTGAGCCCTGCCAACACCACCCGCCCTCCCCCTCTTCTTTTTCGGCCGCGACGGATGGGCAGATGGCAGTGGCATGGTCGCGCCACTTGACGCTGTGTCAGGTTGCGGTGTTGGTGATGGTCATGCATTCGATTGTCGTCTTTGTATTCGTGTCATTCCTGATCGCAGTGTGGGGCGACGCGTTGAGCCATAGCTCTGCGCAGCGATGCTTGGTTCCAGCAACCACGACGGCGCCGCCGCTCGGCATCCAAGATCACGCCATCCTGTGTGGGCTCGAACTGGTCCGACTCGGCGCCACCAACGATTCCTCGCCACCTGCACACACCTACTACTGCTCCCTCCTCCGCCACCACCACGAGTCATCGCCACACCACACACAACGCCTCCTCCAGCTCTCGCTTAGCTCGTCTCGCATGCCCTACACCACCCGCAGCATTGCAAAAGGCTGATCTCGCGCTCCTTTGTACCTACAAGTAGCTCACATGAACACCACAGTCTTGACGAATCAAAATTTTTGAGTGTGCCTACCATTTGCATTTTGCACGTCGAAGGAGTACAGAGCTACAGCCTTTGCGTGGGGGAGTTTTTTAGATTGGTTGATCGACTAGGTCAAGTGTTTCAGGGCGAGTTGCAGCAGCTCGTCAACCGAGAGGGTGAGGCTTGGATTGGGCGTGGGCGTCGCTGTCGCTGTCGTGGTGCCAGCCGAGGCGGAAAGACGGCCTAGACCAAAGGCTACGCCGGCCATACACACGTTGAGCACCAACGCGCTCGCCACCTCCTTGATGCGCGTGCGCATCGTCGCCGAGCTGGCTGCGGCCGGCTCAGCTTCATGGCCGTCGCTTTTGCGGTCACCTCCGAGCATCGACGCTGAATCATGGCCAACGCTTACTGTCGCGCCAGCCGAATCGTCGTCGTCGTCGTCCGAGGCTGGATCGAGGTCCATCGCAGCAGCGCTAGCGCTATCCTTGTCCGTGTTGGTATCTACCGATGACGGTGGCAGATGAGCTTGCTCTTGCTCTTGCTCTTGCTGCTGCTGCTGCTGCTGCTGCTGCTGCAACTCGTCGTCCAAGGTGTGTCGTCGCGGCCGTTTGGACGCGGCCGAGGTGGTGTTGGAGGCGTGAAGGTATGCTCGCCACCAGTCTTGGAGCTGGTCGAGGTTGAGGTGGCGATTGGCGGTGAAGGTGCTTCCTTGGTGGTGATACGCCTCGGGAGGGTAGTCCGAGTGGAGTTTGTTGGCGGCGTCGACCAACCAATCGGCTCGCGGTAAGGCGGACGGACAAGTGGACGAGGCACCATGCTCGTCATCCGCCAGCGCGTGGAATTGCTGGCTAGCTTGGTACATGATCCAATCGGCAAAGTCGGCGCACAGAAACCGCTGGTGAAGCTCGACGAGGCGATCCAGCCATCGTTGTTGGCGCTGCTCTCGGCGTTGCTGTTGGTACAGCTCGTCTTGGTCGTCTTCGTCCTGGTCATGGTCATAGTCATGGCCATCACAATCAATATCTTGATGAGGATTGCATCGCTCGACGGATTCGACGAGGAGAGCGAGGTCGTTTCGCAGCAGGTCTAGACCGTGCGGCACAGCGCAGGGGTGGATGGCGTCGGGCACATTGGCTGCGAGGCAAGTTTGCTCGAGCGTGTCGACCAGTCGCTGGACGCCGTGGGCGTGAGCAAAGTTGCACAGATCGACGCGGTAGCTGGGCAGCATCAGCATGGGCTGACCTCGTGCGTCGGTGTCGTTCACAAGCCTGATCCAGCTTCCAGTCGAGGTGGAGGGCGAGGGTTTGGAGGCAAACATGACGAGCAGCTTTGGGTGGGTGCTGTTGGAGCAGTTGAGCGCCCTCTGAACCAAGCACTTTTGGGCGACGCTGGTGGACTGCGAATTCTTGTGCTGGCGCGAAGCCACGGGACGGATCCAAGCGGGTAGAGGCGCAAAACAGAACGGCGGCTGCACCGCCAACGACGAGCAAAACTCGCACTCTTGCACGCAGCGAGGCTTGGCGATGCGCGACAGCGACAGGAAATCGATCAGGCGCGAAAAGGTGCGCATCTCGGTTCCACTCTGCGACGTCGGAGATCGTTCCAGTCTAGCTTGCATTCGTGCCAGCTCGGTGAACAGGTTGGTGCGACCAGGCACCAGCGACCAGAATCGATCATGCGCCGTCGACATGCTCGAGCGTCGTCGTTTGCGCTTCGCAGACACGGCTGCCATCGCATTCGCCTTGTCACGCCGAGGAGCAGGCCAAGACATGTTTGAGCTTTGCAAAAGACGTGATACACGCTACCATGATGAGCGAGAGAGGGAGAGAGGGAGAGAGGGAGAGAGGGAGACAAAAGAGAAGCGTACACAACAATTGGAAGAATTGCCAGCTTGTCACTTTTGCGCAAGGTAACAACTTGCTCGGATCCGAACAATGTATCGGATCCGAACATTGGCCGGATGGCTGACTGCGCCAGCGCCACCTTGAATTAAATATCTCGCACCTTACTCTATTTTTCAGTTAGGTTGACCCCGGTACGCGAGAACACGCCGAGCAGGTTGACCTGAGTCGCGCTTTTTTAGAAATTAAACAAACTGATGCAAGCAGGTTGACCAGTGTAAAAACATTGTTTCTTAGCAAGTTGACCATGTAAAAACGTCTGAGTTGAATTTTCTTGACTGTCTGCCTTTCCTCCACAACCTCTCCCAAAATGCCTGCTCCTCTAAGCGAGGACATGTGCCAAAGAATCATTCATGCAGTTCATGATCTCAAATACAGCTATGCAAAAGCTGCAAAGGAGCTGCAGACCTCTCCTGCTACTGTAAAGTGCATCTACAAATGATGGGTCAACACAGGAAGTGCAGCTGCACAGCCCATGGGTGGAAACTGGGTCCCTGACATACAGCAGCCGGAATTGGACTTTCTGGAAGCACAGCTGGTTCAAGTGGACACTGCTGTAACACTTGAAACACTGCAGGCACACATGAGCACCCAGTTTGGAGTGCTCTATTTGATCACCAGCATATGGCACAGCATCACCCAGAAGCTGCAGTACAGGCTCAAACACATGCATCTCATGCTGCAGAACTACAACGATAACCTGTGTATCCACACATGCTGTGCATGGTGCACACAGTTCCTGCAAGAAGGTCTCAGTCTGATGGACTGTGTATATGTCGATGAATCTGGGTTCAATCTGCACCAGATATGCATGCTCAAGTATGCATGCAAGGGACAGCATGCCATCCAGGTGTGTCCAAACTGCAAAGGAAAGAATACATCACTTGTAATTGCTGCAGCAAAAGAAGGCATCATTGCATATGACTTCAAACTTGGTGCATACAATAGTGCATCCTTCTCTGCATTCATTGCAGATGTCTTGATTCCTGCATTGCAGCACATGGGCATGTGCAACAAGGTGATCATCATGGATAACTGCAGGCTCCACTACAATGTGAGTGTGCATGCAGCTATAGGGGCTGCAGGTCATCAGCTGCACTTCCTGCCTGCATATTCTCCCTTCCTGAATGCTGCAGAATGGGTGTTTGCACATATCAAGCCCCAGATGCACAAGAACAGGTTCAACACCTGGGAATACATGGTCATGCGCATGCAGGGAGAGATAAAACGCATCACACCAGAGAAAACAAGTGGCTGGATACGCGAGGTTTGTAGAAATGCCCTTGAAGCGCTGCAGTCGCGTCCCCTTGGCTTCATGTACGCTGCACAGACCTACCAAGAAATTAGGTCAACTTGAAAAATCAATTTTTAATTGGCAGGGTCAATTTGAAAATTCAATTTTGTTATTTTTGAAAAAAAGCGCGCACCCCCAGGTCAACCTGGTCAGCGCGTTCGTCCATGAATAGAGTCAACCTAACTGAAAAAAAGAGTAGAACTCTTTCTACCGTGCCGTGTTTTTGCAAATTTGGCGCGCTGGTTGTCACTCGTGCGAATGAATCCGACTCGTGCGGGAAAGTTGGCGTAAATTGTCACAAAACGAGGCAATCTTGTCATTCTCCTCATCATCCTCCTCATCATCATCATCATGGTCGCCACCACTACCACCACCCCCGCCATACACAGACAGACACGGTCATGATGCCGTATGGCCATGCACGGCCCCAGCCATCCTCCCTCTTCGCTTGATGGCAACCGCAACCGCGACCGCAACTGCAACCCTATCCACTCGTGCGGGTTGAGCCGTCATACCCAGGAAGCAGCCAATCCGGAGGACGACGTTGAGGACCACGACGAGGACCACGACGAGGACCATGACGACGAGGATGAGCAAGAGGAACAGCACGAACAAGACCTAGCCAATGACGATCGAGATGATGACAACGAGTGTGGTGGATTCGATGCGCCCGTGCCCGACTACATCCTGCGCTCAAAGTACTATGATCGCAGCGTGTGTCTGGACGCGCTCAACGTGTTTGCGCGCGATCACGGCTTTCAGCTCACCATCCGCACCTCGTCCACCCACGTCGCCTACCTCACCTGTCGCAGAGGCCGGCGCCCGCCCAAGTCTAGAGCCACCACCTCGGCCACCTCGTCGCACACTTCGTACACCGCCTGCCAGTACAGCATCAAGCTCGTCAGCCCAGTCAGCAAAGTGGGTCCCGCACCGCTCGACATCCAGCTTGTCCATGCCAGCCACAACCATCGCCCCTTTCCGGACAACTTTGAGCCCATCACCTCACGCAGCAACAAACGACGCCAGCCGCAAGCTCACTCGCACTCGGACGCTGCGCTGCTCGATCCACGCGCACACAAGCGCACCCGATCCACCCTCACTTCGCCCTCCAACCAGATGGCTTGGCCTGCAGCATATCAGCATGGCCTCGCTCCTAGTCTGTCACTTGGTCCATCCGCTCCCTCGGCCACCTCGAGCCTGTTGGCGTGCACCGAGCCCAGTGTCAGTGTGGCTTGCTCCTCGCCATCATCCACATCCACCGCCACCGCCACCGCCAGGCACGAGCGCGGGCGGTTGGCGACGCGGCCTAGTAGTCGTCGACGACGAGCAGCCTCGCCGGGCGCAGCGAGCTCGACCACCTCGATGGGCTCCAACGCCACCGCTGTGCACACGCTCATGGCGCTTCGCCTGGGCAGCTCGGCTGTCTCCAACCCGGCGTCGATTGCTGCCAATACCAATGCCAATGCCACTGCTGCTCAACCGACAGCCAATCCCACTCTGCCTCCACCGCCCAAGCTCTCCTTCGCCTCCACCTCGTCCTCGTCCGCTTCCACTGCCGCTCGGCCGCATGATCCAGCTGGTGCTGGTGCGAGCGAGGCGGTTGCAGAGCCCACGAGGTCGGAGCGATGCATGCGCGATGCTTCGGTGCAGACGGATACGCCGCCGCGCGCACAAACGCTGCACCTGTGGTTGCAAGACGCCCCGGACGCGACCGACATGGTCAGCGCCGTGGTGCCGTTGAGCTCGGACCAGATCGAATGCGCGCTGCGTAACATCGAGGCGCTCCGCCTCGCACTCCAGGTTCGAAAGGCTTGTTTGTGACTCACTCACTTGCACCAGGCGGCATGCGGCATGCAGACAGCGCACAGCGGGGACAATAGGCCTTTCAATTGAAATCACGCATGGATAGAGTGCTTCGGTTGCACATGTGGTGGTGTGCATGTCGATCTGCAGGCGGTTCACGCCCGATCAAGCTCAGCTTGTAGTTGATTGCCAACACCACCTGCCCATCAACGACCACCGCAATGGCCTCGATGACATGCACTTTGCCCACAGCCACCTGGAACGTTTCCCGCGCCGCGCTCCCATTAGCCTAGATCAACTAGCGCTCAACCTTGTCGCCCGTGCCTGGCAGTGCATTCCCACCTCGGCCAACGCCAACGCCCACCGCAACCGCGACCCCGTGTCGCTTTGGCACGGTGCTCAACATCGAATGCCGCTCGTGCCTCGGCGAGAAATTAATCGCACCCGGCCCTACACCCTCCCCCAGACCCGGTTGTGCGCACACCATCGTAGTAAGCCATCATCTGTCATAGTCTTTCGCCACAGTTAATCGAGTCTTACATATTCTGCGCGCGATAGGCTCTGCACACCACTCGGTTGGCAACAGCGCGGAACAGGGACTCAGCAAGAGGGAGCTGCGCAGATCCAAGCAAATTTTTTTGCCTTGGTAGGCAGCACCTTGATATTTAGGCGCTTGACCTGCACCGCATCCTCCAGCTGCTTGGAGCCGATGGATGGCGTAGCTCGCAGGCTCTGGGCCCCAGTGATGTGCGATTTGCGACGCTCAACGAGCTCGTGAATCGACAAGGTTCGTTCAGCGCTTTATGGTTCGACGAACGAGGGCTTAGAGGCTGTGCCTATGTATCGCACGCGATCCAGGCGCAAGCGAGCTCGTCATATCGGCCATGTCGCGTGCAGATCGAGATTGCGGTGCTTCTTCAGTCCCCTCGTAAAGGCTCCCGTCCCTCGTCCGTCCTTGTACTTTATAGCACATGCACAGTCTGTCCGAAATCGAGTCCCAATCCTTACTATTGCGCGCCAAGGTACAAAGCGTCCGACACGCACCGGTCTGCAGCAAGGCGCGGGTTCGGTTCGGTTCGGTTGCAAAAGTGCTCCGTTGTGCGCATGGCCATCGCGTATCAGGCTCAGGCTCGCATTTAACACTCGCTGACATTGTAAAAACGCACAAGTTCGGTTCAATCAACACCCAGCTTGTCTTGTGAGTGTTTGCATGGCTGAGTGCAGCTACAGTGTATCGGTATACGCTTGCGAGGCCGACGAGGATTGGCGATGGGGGTCATGGTCACCCCGTGACCGTGTGTAACACACACGCAGGTTCCAGATCGTCTTGACAGGGGGCAGGGCAGATAAAAGCAAAGTAACTTCCCGTCGAGCTTTCGTTGTTCCCCTAAGATACACATCATCCGCTACTTGTCTTTGGCCTGTCTCGTCGCGATCAAGCGAAATCCTAAATCCGTCTGTGTACACGACTCGAGCTCGTGCGCGCGCAGCATTTCCATCAGTTAGCAAGAACAAAAAGGCTCAGGTCCTTGACACTATCCCACGCGAGGATGCAAACCTCATCGTCGTCAATGCTCACACAGCTGGCCTTGTCCAGCGTCTTGGGAAATGGAGAAACCTCTCCCCAACATGGTCCGCTGGCTTTGCGTGTGTAGGATCCTGACCTGCGCCGGAGCATCGCCCCCCCCCCTGCATTTCTGCCTTTGTGGCAGCTGGGCAAGCTGCAGAGCATGCCCGCGACTAGAAGCGTGCTCTTACCCTTGCTTCAGTTCACGCTCTCAGATTCATCCATCGCTTTTTGACGAGCAACACAACCCCCCCCCCCACCCCAAGCCCGATCCACGCCGGGCGCCGGGGCTCAGTGTTGCCAGTCTATCTGCGGCGCAACATTCATCTGCAACCCTCGTTGCAACCCTCCCCTCCCTGGCCTCCCCTTGACCTGCTTTGCCCTACGCTAGCTCCCACACCTGACCGCTTTCCCCCTTCTTGGTCAAACACTCAGTCCGCACATCCATGCAACCACCAGGCCAAAACCCCGATTTCTCTGCCAATTCAAAATTCACCCAACCAACGCTGCGCTAGCGATGGCTAGCGATGGGGCAACCCGCAAATATCAAACACAGGTGTGTTTTGGTTGCAAAGTCCCACATGTGTGTTTGCACGCTGGAAGAAAGGAAAAAAAACCCCGAGCCGACAGCTTGAAAATCCGTGAGCTTGGCAAAACCCTCCGGCTGCCCTGCCCCGCACACGCTCTAGTCTGTTTCTCCTCAGAGTTTGCTCTCGCAGACAAAAGTCAGCTCTCTCTGAGCCAAAGTTGACCTTCCACACAGCTCTGCAACATACCATACCGCAAACAAAAAAAAACCAATTCTGTACTGTAATTTAGCTCACTGTGAGATGCACAGCCCCTTGAAATTCAACTACCATCCCCTTGACCTACACACGTGTGCAACACTTGGTAGCTTCTGCAATATCAATCGCTTGAGAAACAACATGACTTTCAATCAATCTAGTCAGGACTCGATGAACACCCATCCTGGTAATGGTGGTGGTGTGCAAGGTTCGATGCACAATCCCAGTCTCGGATTGGCTTTGAGGAATGCATCAGCTCTAGAAGAGATGGCAGCACTTTGAGCAACTATATTACAGATGCAAACAGAGATAGATATGCTTTGAGGCATAAACCAGCCATCTTAGCATGCTTCGAGGATTCCAGTCAACCCCCCTAGCAAGTACAATGGGAAGGTTGAGGACAACAAAGCAGCTTGACAGTGGGTAAACGAGGTTAGAGACTCAATTGGTTGTAAGGGACGTGTGCCTGACCACAGGGTGAGTTTGAGACTTCGCCTGGCGCTAGTCTCGAGGTTGGCTGAGCTTGAATTTCCAGCAGGAGCATTGCTCAAAATGACACCCGGCTTGCGACTTTAACTTGAGCTTGGGTGATTCAATACCTTAATTCACAAACTCATGCAAGTTTGAGAATTGTGACATTCTAACTCCCAAAGTTGGCTGTCCCTCATGAACACCCCATCCAGAGGCAACATGGCATGTTCAGTAGGCAATCTCCATAGCCTGATAACCTTGTGCACACCCACAGGCGTTCTTAGCGAGGGCCCAGGCTGATAGATGATGAGGGCTAGGAGGTCGAAGGTGGATAGGTCTGGTTGAGGTTCCAGACCACAGTTGCGGTTCTGCCACAGTGGAGGTGCTGTGCAGCAGTGTCAGTCAGTTCTGACTAGTCGCTTTTCTGAGAAGGTTAAGCACACACTGGCAAGGTTGCTGCAGCACTAATTGATTGCAATGGTGGAACTGAAGAAATGAGAGTTTTATGAGTATGTGTAGTAAAGCGTAGAGTGGATGAGCTCCCGCTCTTCCACAATGCAGGGCTTCTGCATATATATATACTATGGCGCCCTGTCAGGCCATTGCTCTACTGACATGCCCAATGTCTCTTCTTCCTCAACTGCTAGTGTGTCTGACATGAACCACATGTGGGGTGTGTGCCCGAGCCCCCATCTCCTTCACATGGGCGCCACTGCCATTGACAAGAGTGTCCAGTGCCTCTGCTGCTGCACCTATTGTGTCCTGACACTTTGCCCCCTATTGTCCGCAATGGTGGCATCCTGCTTGAATTTCTCTGGCCCCCGAACGACAACATGGCAAGTCTCGAGAGTCCGAATAGCCTAAGCCTCGAGCTTGTGTGAGCTCGCAGAACTGTGTAGGTCAATTCTCGAGCTGGGACTTCACCTCCCAACTCGAGCCTCCGACTCCACTGTTCTCGATCTGGGCCCAGTACGAGCTGCATCCTGGCTCTATTCTCGATGTCGAGCCAGCTCGAGGCGAGCTCTAGGTCATCCCTCAGGGTGAGACCTGCATACTCTGATGACACCTTTGTTGGTTGGCAGAGCAATGAAGACACTGCCATTGTGGACAAAGATGTTGCGCAGACCACTGAGTGTGTTGGTGTGCTGCAGCTGCAATAGCTCCGTACCTCTTGCTGGAAGACCACTGCCAAGCTCAATGAGCACTGCAAGCAGCTTGACAAACTCATTGTGAACCTTGAAGTACACATTGGTGGCATCAGCATCAAACTCCAGTTCCCCAGCATAAGGATCCATGAGCGGTTGAGTGATGGGCACATTGCCAGGAACTGTGCACACCAGCACTGTACTGACCATGCTGAGCTCTGGAGATATGGCTGCAAAGTTGAAGCCTGGCTGCATGTTGCGGTGGTCATCCAGGACATGCTTGAGGTTGATGGACAGTGTAGAGTCTGGTGGCAGGAGACAGAGATGGAGAAGCAGCTTCTCTGCTTGCTGCTGTGCACCATGCATGAGTGCCTGCAGATGGTCCACTGGAATCTCCTCTGTTCCAAACTTGATGCTGGAGAGATCATGAGCCCAGGAAAAGGTGAAAGGCATAGAGTCATCTTGTGCAAGGACTGTACCATAGCGGTGGAGAGACTGGAGATGTGCGCTGGCAGAGTTGCTGTTGACATAGGCATACTTCTTCTTGGGAACTTGTGTTGGCCAAGAGTCCAACCAGTGGATCCAGGAGGTATATGTGCAGCACGGTATGGATACAGAACTCCAAAAATGCAATGACAGAGGTGGCAGCACCGACTACAAGAGGCATGCCATCCCTGGATATGCACATGTGGAGGAAAAGGCACGACAGTATGAGCTGCTCTGTCTGGCCATATGGCTTGGCCCGTTGGCTGACCAGTGCAAAAGAGAGTGCCAAAAGATGTTCATTGACCTTGGACATGAAGTCCAGGCTGACAAAGGTGCTCTTGTTTGCATCATAGTAGAGAGCTTGGAGCTCAACCAGTGCATCTGCAATGTCACAGTTGACATTGAGATGATCCTTGGCTTGCAACTTGTTGAAGTAGCCTAGCTCCACGCCATCAAGGAAGACATGCACCAGCACACCAAGCGCTGAGGCCCAGATGTCTGCACGCTTCCAGATGGTCTCCTCACTGAGATCATAAGGCTGTGCAGACTCATCGCTGTATGCACAGAAGGTCTGTTGCACCTGACAGCCTGATCCAAGGAAGGCATAGATCCAGGTGGACATGGTGCTCTTGGTGGTGTGCGCAAGCCAGAAGACAAAGTCAGAACTCTGTCCAGGCTAGTTGGCTGTGGTCCTGAGAGTGCCAATGTCTCCAACCACCTTGTCGGCCCAGTAGGTGTGCCAGCAACAAAAAAGAATTGATTGATCATCCATTTTTCCGACCATTATTTTTTTCTTTGGCATTTTTCTTTTTCTTTTCGAGAATATTTTTTTTGGTCAGGCTGCTATTTGACTGCTCTGACACGAGTGAGATCTACAGCATCGGTTGGCCGATGAAAGAGCATGATGGCATTGTTCTCTCGAGCTGTTTATTGTATCCCACACTCGACAATGCACACAGGCCATGGCAACCGACTCGTTTGCAAGCATGGCATACCTCGTCGCCGCAAAATCAAGAGACGCTGGCTCGCATTCTTGTGCCAATTTGTCCCTCTTTTTCTGATAACTTGTCTTGACAATCGCTTTCAACTAACATGCCATTCACCGCCACTGATGCTTAGCCTGTCATGCGCTCCGGCTGTGAGTTGAGTAAGAAATATGCTGTCTGTGAACTGCGTGATGTTCTTGTGCGAATCTTTGCACGTTCTTGTCGATGGACACTTGCTCTGGCTGGTCGTTGCCATCCTCGTCGCCTTGAGTCTTCCCTCTGCATCAATTTGCTTTGGCAAGCGGATCCGACTGGTGCGATGCCAAGCAATCTCGTCACTTTTATGCTGTTCTCCCATCCCGCTCGAAACACACCTGCTTGATGCTGAAGACTTAGAAGCTTCTCATTGCCAGTTCGAAGCTGGTACCAAGACATAGGCATGTCCAACGTGTTGCCCAGAGGAAACCGCCTCCTTTTTAGGGTGTTGTGCAATGCTCGCTTGCCTCCAAGTAGATGCATAGCCACTCTTTCAAGGCTTCTGGCCAGCTTGAGCCAGCTCGACAATCTCTTGGTGAAATTCAGCCACGTGGCATTGGAGCGTAACCTGAGCCTTGTCAGAAAAGAAGGAGTACGAAGCTGTGTAGCTGAGTTGAAAGCCATGGTCTCTCGTGGCTTGAGCAACTGCCAGTGCGGTTCTTCTCCGAATGACAAGCCAGTGAAGGTTGCACACACCTCCTCTTGGTGTACGGTGCTCCGCCTGAGCTTTGATAACTTGAGCCAAGAAGGAGTCGTCGGCATAAACCACTGGGGCAAGTGAGGAAAGACATAACAAGAGTGCAAAGAGGAGCGTCAGCACGAGTCGCTGCCGAAATCGAGTCTTTATGTACTTTGAGGTGATTGACTATGCCTGCAGACCGAATGCAGGAGAAAGAGAGCATCGAGAGTGCAGCTGGCGATGTTGAGCAGAGCCATGAGCCAAGTCTCGAGAGGCAGCGATGCAGTCGAGAGCGGGGCGGATGTGTCAAAGGCAGAAGACCACAGATGGAGGTAGTGGTGCAGCCGAGTCAGAATTGGAGAAGTGTTTGATGATGATGTGTGGCGACAGCAACACGCTCAAAGCTGAGTATGTAATTTGGAGAATCTTTTCTGCAATTTGCTCGAATTTTGAGCAGCTTTTGGTGTTAAGCCTGCGTGCGTGTGGGCGAGGCTCAAAGTGGCTCAAAGTGACTGAGCACGCGCGCGCGCAACATCACCGTTACTGGGCCCCGTGGCTGCTCACGCCATCACTCACTCGTGCGGAAAACAGTCATAGAGAAAAAACGAAATGGGTTGCCTTACTCGCGAGAGTCGCTCGCGAGCTCCCAGCCGTGGCCGTAAGGGGCACGGACGGTCGAGCGTCGCATGAGAGCGGAGCAGAGGGTGCGTAAGGCCGTGAGATATGACGAAACATTACAAAGGGACGGGTGGGTGGGTGAAACAACCGAATCGCGACGGCGATCGGCGAGTGAGATGATGGTTTGGAGGATAGGGTTGCACGACGAAGCTAGCTAGCTAGCTTCGTACACGTCACCCCAGTGCCCTCCAAATGCTTACGTGAGCAGTCACGTGGCCTCGCGCTCCGGTGAAGCCAGCGCACGTTCCATGCGCTCCTCATGACTAAGCAGTTTGCCGTTCTGTGATTGTCTCGAATTTGGTGAGCGTCTCAAAACTGCCACAATCCACATCCGCCTTTCCCTCTCTCGACCACCACCACCACTTTGTATTAAACGAAATCCTCACCATCCAGCAATCCACATCGCAGCACGTTCGCGGCACTCTTGCAACCAGAGCCAAAATGTCAATCTCATTACCCCGCCGAAAGGTCCCCCCACCACGCGTCAAGCTCTTTGTTCGTCCCTCTTCATTTGTCGCTCTCAGGTGTGCGCAGTTCTGCGCAGTTCTGCACAGTTCTTGGCTCACGGTAAGTCTCCCCCTTTGTCTCTTTTTCTCTCCTCATTCTTGTTTCGCGCACAACCACTTACACTTGCCTTTTCTTCTTCTTGCTTGCATCTATCACCCGCCTTGCCGCTCTCTTTCTTCTTCGCAACCATGTCGTCCACTTCCGCCTCGACTCCAGCCAGCGAGGTCACCCTGCACTCGTACACTTTTCAAGGTTCCGAAATCAAAGTCAAGCAGCGTGCACGAGCATATCAGCAGCAAAGGGATATCAACGACCAAATGCTCAAACAAGTCGGAATCACCATGCCCGCCCTGAGCTTCTCCATCCCCCCGTGGGAGCGCCGTTTCCTCCCATCCTCTTTGATGCTGTCCAACACGACCGAGGCCGACTTGTCTCGCGTCTATGACCAGTTTCAGGCCATCCTGGGTCCATCCGCTCAAAAACATCTGCCGCGAGTAAGAGTGTTCCCCGACATCCCCAAGATCGAGAACGAAGCCTGCCTTGTCGGTTTTTGGCGAGAGCGTGCGCTCAATGACATTGTCACCATGCTCCAAGCCGCGTTGAAACGCGTCGCTCACTTGGAGACCATCCAAGATCGCTTGTCCACCCAAGACCGAGACGCTCTCGCTTCGCCCCTCGCCCGCGCCCTCGCCAAGGTTGACTTTTTCAATATTGTGCACCAACGCGATACCAAGCTCGCCAGTACTCCTGCCTCTGACGACATCAACTCGAATCTCCCAACCTTGTTTCAACTGCTGCGTGACCATCCTGCCCTTACTCGCCTTTTCTCGCCGCTGCCCAACAAGCTCAAGCAGGAGAACTACCTTCGCCCACAACCCGATATGGAGATCGTCTACGAACTCAAAGACCCCGACGTATCGCCCGACCACACCTGCCTCGTCCTTGAATTAAAGTCGCCCATCGACATCACGTATCAAGATGTTGTCAATGCGGTCAAGCTGTTGCAAGAATACAGGCTCAATCCTGCCTTGCTTCGAGAGGTACAAGCAGACAACAACATTCCCTTGTGTAGGCTACTTATGCTTCATGCTCACCAGCTCTCCCACTCGGCCAAGTACGTGCTTTCCACCATCGTTCAACATTATCACTCGGTGATCAATCGCCTCCAGACTTTTGGCTATCTCTCGTTCGGTGTTGCATCCGTTTCCCTCGAGGTCGATTGGGACCATCCCACCGAGCCGGGACAGCACGTCAAGTGTTGCCTCTTTCAAGACGCGCCCTTCTCCGCCGAGCCTCGTTGGCATGATGCTCAACGTCCACCCTATCCCACCTACGTAATGCTCTGCCTCACTCTCCTTCAGCTCGTCAAGGGCCCTGTTCAAGACGACAAGGTGCAGTCTTTCCTCGACGGCTACTTTGATGGTGATGAGAATGACGACGACCAAGCTCATGGTGGCGGCCTTGGCGACGACACCCAAGACGATTCCGCTGCTGATCCCGACTTTCGACCGCCGCCGTCCGAAGATGGTCAAGACGGTCAGGATGATACCAGAGACGCACAAGCTCCTAAAAAGCGTCGTCGCTCCAGTCGCAAGCATAGCCGCCAGCGCGCCAACCAGTCGACCAGACAAGCAAGTGGCTCTTCTGACTCGTCTGCCACTATCCCCACTTCTGGCGCCTCGAGCGCAACGCCGACTTCTGTCAAGCCTCGCAAGCCTCGCACCAACTCTACCCGAGCAAGCACCTCCACCAACTTGGACGTAAAACAAGAGCTGCTGAGCGCAGCGACGTCAGCCACAGACAAGCAAGCAGTCATCCACTTTTTCCAACCTTAGCCTTGCAAGCTGTGCAGATTTGCCGAGCCCGCCGAGCTGGTCGTAAACGCTGCCGAACTGATCCAACAGGAAGTGCAAGGCAAACAAGTTGACGCTTCCGAGGTTCGAAAGCTTCTAGCGCGCCCCCTCATCGACGGCCTTGTTCCTACACAGTTCAATCTCCGCAAGGCAATCGCCGAGGAGCTGCACAGCATCGACTCTGACGCTTCCCTCGCAATCAAACGGCGCCACTCTGGCCAAGATGATGACGACGATGCAGCAGACGGCCATCTTAAGCGACCTGGCCAGCTCGGATCGCTGGTGTCTCGTATGGCCACATCAAGCACCGCGACTCCGATTACGGATGCCAGCATTGCGTATCTGGATGGTGAGCAAGGGCTTCAAGAAGACACTGGGCCTACCTCGTCGCAAACAGCTTGTTCACCACGTCGCAACAAGAAACGCAAGCGACTTTCTGACGGCTCAGAGACGGCATCCTTGACCACCTCTTCAGCCAAGTCGGTCCCAGAGCTGCCCGTCTCACGAAGCTCGACCCCGGCTTCGAGTGTCGCCGACCAAGACGTTCCACCGGCTGGCATGCTGCCACCTAGGATGAATCAGCGAGCTGCCGACATCGAAAGCAGCAAGCAAGGCATCCGTCCTTTTCCATACTCGTCTGCCATGCCCTTGCCAACCCCATCGCCATCACCTTGACGTGTGTAGATTTCGTCGAGCCCTCTGATGGTAACACGTATTTGCACTAGTGACCGACGCATTTTTTGAGCTTGATTCTTTCAATACCATGGTAGTACTCGCCTTGATCGCTGAGCTCGGACGTGTGTGATCGCAATCAACTGAGACTCGGATTACCAAAGACGATGAGATGAGCCAGACTGAATCACTGCTTGGTACGGGGGACATGGAAGGCTTGTGGTATGACAATGTGAATTCGACGATAACAAAGCTGTCAATTTGATTGCTTGCGCGGCATCCTCCTCCTTCTCGGCACGAGCCTGGTCCTCCTCTTTGTAGGGATACACGCTCTTGACTAGAGGCTCAGTGCCCAAGCTGCAGAAGCCTTCGAGTGACTGTCCAACGATTCAAGTGCTTCGAGGGTTCGACGGGTGTGGGCTGGTGCTGTGTACCGTGCAGGATTTGAAAAAGTGATGTGGTAAGGCTACAACTCGACGTTGGAAGGTGTAAGGATTGCCAAGCTGTCCGAAATAAGTTGAGGAGGACGGATGGCTCTGCTGTCGCACACATCGATGTGCTTCCCCCCTTGTGCGAAAAAAAGCCTTTGAAAAGCGTCAAGGGTCGAGTGGCAAGCCTTGTCGTACCCTGCGAACGCCTTGATTCCAATCAAAACTTCTCCTGGCGCCTGGTCAAGATTCTGCGCAAGCGCCTGGGGCAGGTTTCCAGACTGGACATACAAACAGTTGGTTCGGTATAAGCATGACAGCCAAGCGCAAAAAAACCCCGACTCCTGCAGCGTATCCTCCGTGAGCTCGAGTCGCAATTCCAGCTTGATCGTGCCAGGCCGTTTTGCGCTCCTCGTGTGCTCATCCGGCGCGGACCGACCACGGTGACCGGCAGTGCACAGATTGCAAACGCCGCACTTGCTGCACCTACCAAATCGAACTCGGTCTCTGCTCCGTATGATCCAACTTTGATGCTGACGAGAAAAAGCTCTGTAAGCCTGTCGAGACCATTTCATGGCTTGCCCGTGGTAATGTACTTTGCCCTTGAGTTGGGTGGTCCAAAAAAAGCGTTGTCCCGCTTGCATTTGCTGCAAGAGTCATGTTGGGCATTGTAGACAACCCATCTCGGCTGCCCCCGAAAGCTGGTGACAGAGCGAGGGGGTTCCAGGTGGTCGTTTGCCAGAGCGGGGCTATCGGACAAATGCGCACAGGGGTGGCAAGCAGCCCTCGGACGTTTTTCCGCGCGTGCATTCGCATAAAGCAACGAGAGACGTCGCAAGACGCTACATGTGCATGCAGCAGCTGCTCTCATCACACACACGAAGCAGAGAACGTCAAACCCCCTCACTTGTTGCCTCGATCCGAACTTGGATGTCCAAAAGGGGGCAGGGTTGGCAAGTTAAAAGACTGCCTCAATCATCTTACGAAGGTCTTGCGCACTGGTGATTTGGGTATGAGCGCGCGATGTGGGAAGCAGGCTCATGACACGCCCACCAACCCTCTCCGAGACCGCTCGACACACATGGAATCGGTTACCAAACATGTTGACCGAGATTTACTCTGGCCTCTTTCGCCAGCCGCGTCCCATGCCATCCATGCTAACATTGCTTAACCTTACCATCCCCCGAGGTGGGACTCCACCGTCGGCAGTCAAAACACATACTTTACTTTGCCGGCAGATGATTCCCATCCCACTTGGCGCAAGTGCCCCCCATCGACTCCCCATACGGCAACCCCTTCACTCCAGGAAAGTTCCAAAAAGGGGGGTTCAATCTCCGGAGAAAGGTCCGTTGGGTATTCTCTCACAAAAACGGAACAAATCAGAGAACGAGAACGGTGGCGCACAGTCGAGGGCGGGGAAAGCAGCAACAATCCTAGGTTTCAAGACCACTCTACTCGGCAGCTTACAGAATGGCCAAAAGGCAACATGCGTATATTTGCCAGAAAACTGCGTGCGACTCAGACACCGCAGCATCCGCACACACCTGCAGATCTTCATACACCGCCCCGCCCTCTACCCCCCCCCCAAAAAAAAAAACAGTCCCAAGCCCAGCATGGCGGCGACGATGGAAATTCACTTCTACGACCCCGAAAAACAGAGAATCCAAAGGCTGCCGAACCCAAGGCATGCGGATTACCCAGCCCCACGAGCCCATGTGAGCTCATTCAAGACATCTCAAAAGCCAGGCCGACGAAGCCCAGCAGGTGAGAGATCGCAAATCGTGTCGAAAAAAGGACACTCATTCAAACGCACTCGGCTCGAACCATGTTGGGCACGTTTTTCTGCGCTTCTACTGCGCGTGTACTGAATGGAGAGGTGGGGAACCGATAACATTGAGCAAAATCTGATGACATCTGAGGAAAAGAAGCATGCGTAAATGCGTGGGACACGGCAAACACCATAGCAGTTAGCGTCTGCTGTCCGAAACCACTCGGATTTGCTGTTTGACAAACCTGCTCGAGAGGCTGCTTGTGGGGGCAGCCTCGAGCTTGTCCCCCTTTTGAGATGGGGGGTGGGCTCGCTTGGGTGGTGTTGCGCACATTGTAATACGACTCGGAGACGGTTCTTGGCCTGGGTTTGCGCTCGAGAGGCTGCTTGAGCATGTGCTCAATCGTGCTCCGACGAGAGACGGCACTCGTACCCTTGTCATTGTCGGCGGGAGAGAAAGTCAACGTGAAAAAGTGACCTCGATCTGGGGGAAACCCGCAGGGAAAAGCCAGGGAGCTCGAATGTGGCGAGGCAGGTTTGTTGTCCTTGGTGCGAGACACGCAACACGTGGATCAACACAACGAAGCTGGGATTGGTCGGCCTCTTGGTGGGCACAGTGGGTGTGTTGCCTCTTGGCCTCGGAGGAGTGCAAGACACCACCGGCAGTTCTCGAAAGCTCACAGCGGTTGGAACAAGTGGATGAGCAGCTTGTGTGACTTTGAGAACGATCTCGTGGGGGACGAGGAAAGCCTAGTCGATCTTCCCGAGTCGCGCGAGCACGGGTCGTCCTTGTTGTTGCGCTTCAGAACTCGTGCACAAAGAGTGGTTGACGCGATGGAGGAGCAGCGAGACATCCAAGGTACTCTCCACCCAAGCCAAAGATGAGAACGTTTTTTGTCGAGAGCGTACGCTGTGAGTGGCTACAATAGTGGCAGCGAGGTAAGACGTCAGCGGGGGTCGAGCGCATCTTGAGGAGGGGCCACCACCGACCCACGAACTGACCTCGAAAGCGCCAAGTTGGCATGTGCAAGAAACGGTGACCACGCATAATGGTCAAGGCGAGATAATGAGGGCCAACGGCTGCCAAGTGGTGCGGGAAAAGCCAAAAAAAAAAAAAAAAAAAAAGAAAAGACAGATGCTGACTAAGCCAGCCGCCCCAACTGACACTTTGTTTGACGCACCGTTGCAAGCGTGCGCATGTCTGTCTCATCATCCAATTCCCCCGATCTGCGAAATTCCCCCCCCCAGCGCATGATCTCAACCGCCTGCACACCATGAAAAAAATGTATGTGCAGAGCCATGTTGCGCGTTGATTACAGTAAATTATGTGATTTTTCGTCTTGCGGGATGGCTTGCAACATCAAACATCAGCTTGTAGAAAGGGTTTTGGGTCGACGACAAATGCAGCCCAAGTGACATGGTTCACAGGCTTTGTAAGCGGGTACAGCTCGGGCATGCCAGACGCAAAAGATTTCATGTGAGATCTAGCTCATCCCTGGTGGGGGGATCGAGGTAAGATCCGCAAACCAATCGGGAGCTAGCCGAGGTTGAGCTTCGCTGTCCAATTGTGCATTTGACATTTTTTTTGGTGGCGGCGCAATTGGACCTTTGTCTCGCATTTTTCCCATGCGCCCCAAGGGCGTTTGCAAAAAGGGTTTACCAAACCTGATAACCTCTGCTCAAAAATGCATTTTGTCCATCTTGTCCCCCCAAGCCAATGCCTCTGATCAAGGGGTTCAGGGGCATGCCCTATTCTATCTCAGATTTTGAGCGCTTTCAGAAGACTTTTGCCAATTCGAATTTCGCCAAAGCAAAAAAAGTTGTGTATGTTTTGTCGCCAGTGGTTGCGCAAACACTTTTCATTGGCGCCCATGTGCAGTGCTTGCAAAGAGCTGCAGGAAGGAACAGCTTTGTCGTTGCTGTCGAACAGCCAGCAGCCACGAGGCATCGTCCGTTGGAGGTGAGAGTTGTGTGTTTAGCACTGCGTCAGCAATACCAGAGCCGTCAGCGTGCTAGGCAGCATCCTTTTGCTTATCACCATGTGTAGACTCAACAGGCAGATTGCAGCCAAAGGGCAAGTCGCTCGTGTTTGACTTGCTATGCCTGCAAAGGCATGGAAATTGACGCAGCAGCTGCACATTTCGTTCAAGATCTTGCCCCACCACAGTGCAGTCACGACAACGCTGCCAGAGTCATCAACACTTTCCGAAAAGAGAAGTGGCGTTACAAAGTCGCTCGAATCTGTTTTCTTGAAACTCAATACCCCAACAAGAGCAAAGCACCGGTGAGCATTCCAAGAGGCTTGTTTGGTGCAACTTTTTTGCGATCCAATATAACCCATGAGGAAAAAAGGGGGCTTCATTGCTGCGAGCAGTGACATATGTGCCCCATCAAGATCTTGTCCCCCTTAATGAAAAACTTGCCAGCATCAGAACATGCCATCGCCGAGCTGCAAAGGGTTGTGTCGCCTCTCGAATCTGTACAGAATAGCTAAGGCAAGGTTTTGTCAATCTCGCGTGCGTCTCTCTCAGGCAAGGTGGAGCGCTGGGCGAATGGTCGAGTTTCGCACTCTCCCAACAAATGCAATACATATCCCTGCATCCACTTTGATCGTATCGCCAAGAGAAGGCCGGTTGCAGTAGGCCCCCCCACACTCAAAACCTCTCTCTCTCTTACAATGTGATTCCCACTAGGGATGAAAATAAACAGGGTCTGCACTCTTAAGTAAACTTATAGTATACTATTAGTAGATCAAAATGTTGACTGATCCCTACCCAAGTTTAGATGGCAGTCATGGAGATACTGGGGTCAGAAGTCTGCCACCACATGAAAAGTGACCACTTGATAACTTGCTCCCAGGCTCCTGGCAATGCTTCTAGTACCTTTATCACACTCTAGGAAGGATGTCTGCAAAGTATCAGGGCCATTGGTTGAGCAGGAGAGGTGGTACAGCAATCCAAAGGTACACCGCATAGGGGGTACCCAGGTGAGACCAAAGTAACTGGCATGGGCCTATATCTTCCAAGTGTAGGAGAGTACAATTGTGAGTTAGGTCAAGCATCAATCAAAGGATTGGCATATCTAGTGTCTGAAGTGATTATTGATTATCAGTGCAGATAATAGATAACCTTAATTAGGGGTGAATGATCTCAGGTGCATATTGCTGTTCTGATACCAGTGGCCTAGTAACATGGGGAAGGTGTACTCCTGGATGTAACAATCATCAGAGGCTCAGTAGCTTGGACTTGTGCAGGTTACCAATATGTGAGGAACTAACTGGTTTGCACAGAGTGGATGTTCTCTGTGCCTACAACAAGTTCTTGGTAGAGGAAAATGGGAACTAAACTTGATAATAGACAAGTCTGTGGTTATAATACATAATCATCTTATATATGTGTGATTCTGTCCATCTGGAATACCCTCTGGTCTCTCTGTATTGACCTGTCATTGTCAGTACAGACAATCCATGATGAGCACAGACCTGGACCTCTTGTCACAGATCTCTCCAAGTGGTTGTGTGCTACCTGACATTCTGACCTGATTCTGTCTTCTCCCCTTGGTTGCTCTATGCCTCACACCCAATTGGTTGAGGCATCCATCATATCCATCTTAGCACTGTACCAATCATCTTGGCCCATTTGCTGGCCTTGTCCATTTGGGTGTATAGTGGATGCTTTGTCATGTATCTCTATGAGGTCAATGCATTGTCAGTACCTACAATAGCCAATCAGCTGCTCCCTTAGTCATTTGTTCTTGGGGCAACTCAGGCTGGTTGTCACCTTGGCACACTATTGGCTGTGAGTGCCCATTGTCCCAACTCTGTCAAGGGAATGGGTTGTCATTGCCATGCCTGTTGCCTTGGTGAGGTAAATGGGTGAATGGCACATGTGATCCATTGTCTGTGCTGACAACATGGAGTATGCATGGAGGATAGTTTACTGCTGAAAATGGTGAAGGTAAATCGCTATGATTTCCAACACCCTTGACAGGTGCAAGTGGATTGCAGGCGTGTCAATATTCCATGCTCAGCTCGCCTTGACCATCCTAAAGGCAACCGCATTTCCCCCCAAAGGTTTCAAAGGTTTCAGACGTTTCGTAGCGAATGGCTTCCATCCAGCATGACCCAGAATGTACGCTACAAGCCACTTGCAAACACATCACCAACTTGTCCCTTGTAGGCCTACCGTTGAGCAGGTGTCTGTGGGCAAGTTCTTTTCCACTTTCGGTCAAGATCGCAATACCAAGGAGCAGGTTTTGGGCAAAGGCTCTTGGAAGCTTAAGGACTGGCCGCCTTCTGCCAAATTCAAGCATGAGTTCCCAGAGCTCTACGAGGATTTCAATTGTGCGGTGCCTGCTCCTGACTATACAACTAGGGAAGGCATCCTCAACCTAGGCAGTTGCTATCCAGCAGGTGTCCTTCAACCTAATCTTGGTCCCAAAATGTACAACGCCTGGCCATCAAGTGAAGTGGCTGGAGGGCACGGCATGACATGGCTGCACATGGATATTGCAAACATGGTCAACATCATGCTCTATGCAGCTCCTTCCACAGGCAATGACGTAGCAGAGGAGCACCAACCTGGTGTTGCTGCATGGGATATCTTCGAGCTGAAGACGCCGACACGCTTTGAACTTTTCTGAGCGAGGAGCACGCCAAGCTTAATCTCAAGGACAATCCGATCCACATCCAACACTTCTTCATCATAGCTCCTCAACGTGTCAAGCTCTACCGCAAGTATGGCATCAAAAGCTGGAGGATCTACCAAAAAGCAGGTGAAGCGGTCTTCATTCCAGCAGGCTGTGCAAATCAGGTGTGCAAATCAGGTGTGCAAGTTGATGGACTGCATCAAGGTGGCGGTTGACTTTGTTTTGCTGCAGAATGTCAAACGGTGCTTCAAGTTGACAGCTGAGTTTAGGGAACTGGTCAAAGACTACAAGAAGGCATGGAAGGAAGACGTGCTGTTGTTGAGGACAACGCTGTGGTATGCATGGTGCACATACCGCGAGATGGATCAGAAGGGGCCAAATGTGTGGGCGAAGGATCAGGTGAAGGTGAAACAAGGTGAGGGGAGATTCGATTGTGAAGAAGATTCAGCAGCGTGCTTGAGGGTGCAAAGATGAGGAAGAGTAAGGAGGGTGTGATACTGTGGATATGATGCCATCCGACCCCAACTCTTAGGCTTTGTAGGAGCACTACTCGAGATTTGCGATACCACGACCACTTCACCCGTCAATCTAATGTCTCTCTCTTCATCACATCAAGCGCTGTTGGACGTCTTTTGTGGGTCGTGTGGAAGCTCAGGTGACCAGCACCAAGATTTGTGCTTTGCGTTGACAAGCAGAATGTTGCAAGAGATAGAGCAGCGACGCTGTCTCACATGGCGTTGAGGATGTCCACTTTGGAATGGGCTCAAGCTTCGCATCAAGGACAACCTCTGGCGATGGCAGCAGTCTGCTATCTTCCTGGTATCATCCTTCCTTACTAATTGCTATGAGGTGATATGTGCACGCAGTAGCGGCAAAGGTTTGCCCCAAAGCTGCCGCCTGAATAATCAAAAGTGTGATTATTGGCCTCTGATCGTAAATCATGAAATTTGACAAATTGCTCGTAACAAATGCTAACTTAACTAATAGAATGGAGATCAGACGTCTATTATTTTTAGCGCTTTGTGGAGCTTTGGAACAAATCCTCTGGGATCTGACCTACACGGCATCGTGAACTGCGGCGTGGACGAGACATTTTGGTTGTGTGCCAAGCTGACGTGAAGGCAAAATGGCCAGCAAGCAAACCAGGGACAAAGTATGTCTATTGCCTGGAAGTTGACAAAAGACCTATATGGTGGAGAGAGGAGACGAAGGGGAGGGGGCTCCGAAACTTTCTTGAATTCATAAGCTTGCACTGCCCTGCAAAGTGTGCGCCTCTGAGCAGTTTTCGGTATGCCTCGGATCCTTGGCTTTGCAGAAGCAGGCTCATAGCACAGTCACTCGGTCGAGGACTCGAGGACGAGATCTTCATCAACATTTTTTTCGGGGTGCTTTTTTCGTTAAACATACATGTCGTCAGCAAAAACAAAACAACTTCATGGTCGTCAGGAACAGCGGTCATCAAGGGGAATTATCAAGGTAAAACAAAGAGGGAGACGTGAGTTGTGGTGAGGAGAGGGGTGCTGTCCCCCAACGACAACGAGCGATCGTAACGGCGAGTCGAGTATACAGCGACCTCTGATTTGGGGGGCCCGGTCGGCTGGTGGGAAAGGCGACCGCGCATTTTTGCTCAAGCTGCAATTCGGCGTGTGGGGCGAGCAGAGACGGCGGCTTCGACGATGACGTGGTCTTGAACGTGCAAGGCGCTGTTAGACCATTTTGACCAACGTACTAGTCTGTGTGCGCAAACAGGCGTTTGGGGATCACACGCCTTGCAGCATTGTCAACCAAGCTACCGAGGCCAACCTGAACAGCACTTTCCCCAAGCTTCTCTTCTGCTTTTCCTGCTGCTGCTGCTGCTGCTGCTAGCTTATAAATCGAGAAAGCGGGCGTTAGCATTGAGCGAGAGGGGGGTGAGCTGGAGCAGAGGCGGCGATAGGGAGCAGTGGTCGTGTTGGTTCCATCTGTCGAGATGTTGTGCAGGACACTTGTTCTTCTTCCGGACAAATTGGCGGCACAATAAACACCAAGCGCGTGTGCTGAAGCGTCACGTTGTCGGTGGTGGTGGTGCCTTGGAGTTACAGCGACGGCAGTGGTGCCCAGTGGGGAAACGATGCATAAGCGCTTGCTAGCGCGCTCATTGTCGCTGCTAGCCACGACTGCAGAGTCGAGGATGAGACGCTCGGTATCCAGTATCGTTTGGCAGGTGCTGTCGGAAGCGGCACAAGGTGTTGTCGAGGATGGTGGCGGCGCCTTGCCCAGAGCAAGTCAGGAAGTGGCGGTAGTAGGAGTAGTTGTTTTTTGGCGTGCAGCGTCGAGCAAGGTCTGCGCGTGTACCTCGTGAGGAGACGGATTCGATCGAGCTTCGGATTGCGGCTTGCGTGGCGTGGTGATTAGCTCTACCGGAACTGACAAATCGGCGGCGAGGTGATCCAACGCTTGAGCCAGCCTGGCATTCTCATCGGCGAGCCTGTCGTTGTCATTGGCGAGCTTTGTAATCTCGTAATGCAATACCTTTTCGTTGTTCTGCATTTCGGCGTAGATGTGGCCCATGAAGAAGCAAAACTCGGTGATCGAGGTAACGTGTGCATCTTGAATCACCGGCACAATGTACTTTTTGGACAATGTGCCGACGAGGTTGAGCTCGAGCTCGAGCTCGGAGCGCAAAGATTGATGAGGCGAGGAGCTTTCTTTTTGGCTGACTAGCAGTTGGTTGATAAAGTTGTAGATGTGTTGGTGCGCATCTGCTTGGCTCAAGTATTTGGGGCACTTTGTGATGTCGCGTAGTGTGTCGAGGCCATTTTTGAGTTGTCGACGCCGTTGGTTCTGTTGCCGAGAGCGCAGAACACGCTCCGAAGTGGAGGGAGAAGACGAAAGGCGAGGTGCCGAGGCGCCACAGAGACAGGAAGAAGAAGCGGAAGAAGGGCAACACGAAGCAGAAGGAGAGGAAGAGGAAGAGGAAGAGGAAGAAGAGAAGAGGAAGAGGAAGAAGAGGAAGAGGAAGAAGAGGTGGTGTCGAGCACGTGGCGAGCAGCTGCTGATGAGAGCTGCGGGCCTTGGCGATCAAAAGACGAAGCCGAAGCCGTGGTCGTGGCGGTGGTCGTGTGGTTGGCCGTGTCAGCCTCTGGATCATCGTCAGCGCCGAAAGGGCTCAAGTCAAACGGCTGCGATTCAAGGATCCATTCAAAGTCATCCATGATGTCGGCTCAGCGGGACGAGCGATTCGTAGGTGGTGGCGCTACCAATGGTCGTGATCGTCAACGAGGGAAATGCAAAAGGTTGGCAAGACGAGGGAAGCGGAACTCGAAATGGTGATGATGATGTTGGTGGTGCTGGTGGTGGTGGGATGGATAGAGAGAGGGCTGCAGAGGTGAGAGAACCAAATGAAACGTTGAGTGGAAGAACGAGAGAGCGTCGAGAGCGTACCAGCACACTGCCTTTGCCTTTGATTTGTCCCGTGCGAATTGCAAAGGGTAGATGATGTATAACAAGGCCAAGGGGTGAGGAGGTGGGAGCTGGTTGATCAATCTGGAGCTGCACCCACGAGGTTGCGGCGGCTCATGTCGGCCAAGTTGCGGCAAGTGTGGTGTACAGTACTACTGTAACTGTTAATCTACTGTACTACTGTGTTGTATAGAACGAGATAACGATCTCAGGCACGTGCCAGTCTTGCAACGGAAATAGAGCTGTCGTCGTGAACCGAGGATGAGGCGAGAGAGATGCTATGATGGACGACAAGAGCCGGAGGCCAAAGGGGTCCAAAAGGGAAAGAAAGGAATGACAGGTAGTCAGTAGACCGTTCCCCGGTGCCACTGCCACATGTCCAAACCAGTAAACAAGAGCAGCCCGAGCCGCCGTCGATGCCAGTTGACCTTGAACAATCTGAACAGTTGCGTCACCTACTCCTCCCGAGCATCACATTATAACACAGTAATTTACTTGCCAATGCTTACCACCGCCACCACATCCTACGCTGGCCCATAACTCTAACCCTTTGACCGTCGTCGCATTTTTACTGAGCGCCAAAAGAGACTTGTGCCAGACGCTCTCGAACTCGAACGGACTGCTGATCCGACCCAACACTTGCGAGTGCATCTAACTATTCAAGACGACAGATGACACAAAGAAAATCAATCTACCGGTGGGTGGGGGGTGGCAACAGATAATTACGTTTCAACGTCAACATCCGTATCCAGCAGCAAAATACTCAAACGTCAGACGCAAAAACACCAGCATGGCCGAGCAACTACACAGACGCCGCGTCGCCGTCGAGTTGAGAGGGCTGGCGAGTCTCGAATGCTTCTGGGCGTCGGGCGGACGCGATCTCCTCCAAGAAGGCCGAGGATAGGTGGTAGAAGACAAAAACATTGGCCGAGTCGGATCGATTTGAATCGAATCGAATCGAATCGTTTCACGCAACGCACGCTTAGCGACGCTCCCTGAAGATCTTTCTCTAGCAGTTCAAGGCACAGTACGGACGTGTGGTTTGCGTGGTCCCGGTTCAAGAGCGCCAATTTTGGTGGTCTTTTCCAAATTTTGTGAAAACGCAGCGGCTTAACAATCTGAAGCTTTGACGCCAACTTGCGCACGGCAGAGCAATGCTTAGCAGCGTCTCTGATTTTTGAGAGAAAATTGATTGTGCGATCTGCGTCCCGATCCACCAGCTCATCGGGCACAGCGTTGCGTGCTGCCCAGTCGAATTTGAGGAAAATAAAAATAAAAAAAAGGGTCTGCAGACTCTTGCATCTCGACCACCACCTCCTCCTCCTCCTCCTCCTCCTCCTCCTCCTCCTCCTCCTCCTCCTCCTCCTCCTCGGTCCAGCCATCCGTCGCATTCTTTGCCTTTAGCGCCACCACATTCTCATTCGACAAGGGCATCATGGCAGACGCTGCGACACTCGACGCTATCATCCAGGATTACATCGATCGAAATGCTGCTACCGATGGCACTTTTGAGTTTACGCTGATCACGTTGCGTCACCTAAGCAGCCACTGGCTCTCCAACAATCCCGATTTGAATCGTAGCCTCCTCGATTCTGTGCTCAACAGCAGCTTGTTCCAACAGCTTATACCTCTGCTCGTTACGCAGCACTCACACCTCGTCGACGGCTTGCTCCGCCGACAGCTGCACCACCGAGTTCACTCGGGCGCTTACGACCGATTTGACGCTGCCATCCGCCCATGCTACCCCGACAACGACCATGCTCATGCTGCTGCCCCGGCCTCGCCGTCGCCCAACCAGCTCATCCGACTGCTGCTCGAGTCTGCTTTCGACCAAGTGCCATCACAGCCGCACCCCGAGGACCCGCCGCTGCCGGAAAACGACGACCACACCAAAATGCTCGTGCGTTCTTCCTTTGCGCTTCCATTTCGAGGTCCAGCCGTCGAACTACTTCTTGCCCACATTCGAATCCACGAGCTTGGCAATCGCCGTGTCGCTGCGCTTCGAAGGGCTCGCATGCACCAAGCGCGACTTGATCAAGATGCCGCCCGACTGATGCATGTCGAAATGCGTCAAGACAACAGCCAGACCGATACCTCTTCGTCCGCCTCGGCCTCGGTCCAATTTGGCGCAACCGCGACCGCTCCTGCTCCTGCTCCACAAGACCAGACCGTCGTCGCCGACCAAGAAATGCAGCAACTTTCTTCCGACGTCGATGGCGACACCTCAGCCTCGTCCTCCTCCTTGGCTAGCCTCACACGATCGGTCGTGAGCGTCGCGTCTGGCGCTGCGCTCGGCGATGGCCGTCTTCAAAGTCCACCCGCCGGCTCGGCAGCATCACAAGACAGCGTCGAAGCCGCCGCTTCGCTCGTCGACACGGAACTCTACTATGCAAAGGTCCTCCCCATCATCCAGTCGTCCGGCTTTGGCAAGTCGAAGCTCTGCGTCCACCTTAGCACCGCTCAACCTGGTATGCTCGTTTGCATGCGTCCCGAGCCCCGAGTGCCCGTCTCTTTCCCACCTCAAGATGCTTCGGTCTACAAGTACTTCAGCAGCTGCTACGAACAGCACCTGTCCGACCCCGAAAAGGCCAAAGCCCTCACCATCACCCAATCCAATCTCGTTCATACCATCGTCTCTTCCTTTCTCGCCGCCTACTGCTACGAGCTCCACTACACCTTGAGCCAGCTCATGCACATCTCGGGCTGCTTTCCACACTTCGATCCTCTCCACCACGCTCCGCAGTCCTGTTGGAACACCGTCGTCTTCTCGCTGGCCACTTCGCTCCATTCCAAACCCGATTTCCTCGCCGATCTCAAGCTCGATCCTCCTTATGACCTGTGTCCGCTCAGCCGCCTCGCCAGCTACGGTCTGCTCGGCTTGCATTCCACGCCTTTATCGCCCCAGTCAGCCCAGACCCTGCCACCTCAAGATCAAGGCTTTATCCGCGAACTCCTCAGTCAAAGGGCGCGTGCCGATCTACTTGAGCGCATCTGCAAAAGGGCAGCTCTTTACCTCGAGCAGTACAAGCCGAACAAGCACAAGGACGGCTACAAGACACCTCTCGCCCAACACCTCACGCCCGCGCTCGCACAGCTCGAAGCGCTAATGCCGCATGGCTCTCCGGAATCTGGCATCTTCTTTCTCGCGCTGGACGAATGCAACACTTTTCAAAGGATGTTGCCTCACATTCGCAGAGTATGGAACGCTGCGCGGCCCAAGAGGACCTGGTTGCTGCTCATCGACACCAACAGCCGCGTTGCGCCCATGGTCGGTGCCGAGGCGCGAGAAGCTTCCAAGCGTACCATGAAGAAGCTCGCAAGGCTCGTACACCCCTTTGTTGACATGCCCCTCGACGTCAACTTTGTGCCTGAGAAGCGCAAAAAGCTGCACGACGACATCCTCAAAAACAAGTGCACGCTCCTCGACTTGAATCGCTTGCTCCCCCTACTTGGCAGGCCGCTCTGGAACGATGCCATCTATTCCGATCGCAACCACATCATCGAGCCCGAGAGCGTCTTCATGAAGCTCGTCGAACCCGACACTTGGAAGTGGCCCGCCCCTGACGACTCGAACCATAACAGCGACTCGAAGACAGACTTTGCCAACATCATGGCGCTCCTCAGTCAACGAAGTCCATTGGAGCACTCCACCGAGACGCACAAGAGTCAGTGGAACAAGTTTGTTCGTCGTCAAGTGTCTCAACACCTCCGCTTTCTCTGCAACCACCACCAGGATACCGACGTGCTCGATACCCACATTCCAAGCGAGCCTGCTTTGAGCTTGGCCGTTACCTGGTCCTTCCGCCACGAACCAGAGCTGACGGCGCACAAGTGGTCGCTGGCGGTAAGCGCCATCGCTTCAGCTCAGGACAAGATCGGCCTCAACGTCGGACTCCAAGGCGAGGAAGGTGTTCGTGTCCTGTGCCACATGGCTGCCGACCTGGCCGCCAGTGCCCGACATAGGAGCCTGCTGGTCGCGTCGAAACCCCACTACATCGCGCTTATGGGTGTCGTTACTCTGCACGATTGGCTCGAATGCCTGATTGGCAGCTTTGACCGCACCAGCGATACCTTTGACTCGAAATTTCGCGATTGGTCTCGACGACAGTGGCTCAACTTTAAGCACGTAGCCGATCTGGAGCACCAGATCAAAGGTGAGGTGAGCATGCCTATCGACGTTCTTGGCGAATTCTGGATGCGACACGCCGCGATCCGCGGTGTCAGCAATCAGTGCGGCTGGGATCTGCTCTTGCCCATTTACGAGTCCGACGAGCCACCTGTGGGAAAACAAGTGTTTTCGATGCACAAGCTGTCCTACGTTGCCCTGCAAGTCAAGAACTGCGCCAGCAAGCCTCGCCACCGCAAGTGATTGGTCCGTCGCTGCCGGATCTGCTCGAGAATTCACAATCCCGCGTCTCGCTCGAAATGTTTTTGGACCTTCGCTCAAAAGCTGATGCGACGCTATCCTGGTCGACTTTCAAGCATACACACAGCGGATTCCATCAGGTCCATCGCGTCAGTGTTTTCGGCAGCAGCACCAGGACATTCCCGTTGCTAGCACAACTCAACACCAAGGCGCGAGACAAGATTCCCTTGCTCTTTGGCCTTGCCTCGATGTTCACAGACGACTTTGAGATCGACATGACCGAATTCTCACGCTCCTGTGAGCAAGCCCCCCTGTTGTCGTATCTGCGCTCGGCTCAAATTGTCAAGGAGGGCAAATTGAACCAGACCACCAGCATTCCGAGTACCGACGAAATCCTCCTGACCCGCAATCCTGGCCGGAGGCTTCGCTCTACAGGAAAGACGTCGGCTTCCTGATTTTGCGGGCTCTCCGCTCCAAACACGGCACAACTATATTGGTGATCACCATCCGTGGTTTCATTGCCCCCCTTATACCTGAAATGCAAAGTTTTGCCCTTTCGACATGTTAGACCGGATCGGAGGATGAGCAAGTAAATAAATGTGAGTGCGCCTGAGAGACAACAGCTCCATTCCAGCAGCAAAGATCCGCCGACAAGAGGAGGATCGAAGGACGCTCGCTGGTCTGGGGGCATTCTACGCATCGCGCAGACGGCGAGATGCAATTGCTCTCTCGCACCACAGAAACTCCTTTGCCAGCTAGACTGACGAGCCTTGCGTCGACTGATTGATTGATTGATTGATTGCGGTAGTTGTGTACAGTTTTGCGTGCCCAGCGTGGTTAGCCTGGTGAAGAGGCATTCGCTGGTGTTTGGGGGTCTTGTGCCTTATCCGATTCCCGAGTACCCTACTGTCTCTGGGCTTAAACGCATGTAGGAGACAGTCGCATTTTGTGATTTTAGCGCATATCTTCACATTTCACATTTGATTTTAGCTTTTTTCGAAGTTTGTCAAGATACTATAGGGACTCATTTGATAAAATCAATCATCACGAATGAGACAACAAGATCATGTTGAAACACGCATGCATTCCTTGCTTTGCTATCACACGTGCCCCTTTTTTGCTCAGCTGGTTTTCGAATATCATAAAATCATGTTGAGATTTAATCGCAACTCAGATTACGTTCAGCGGACCTAGGAGTGAGACAGCTTTATCTTAAACATAGGCGACTTCGCTATGCTTCGCCGGTAAGAAGACATGCCCCCTTTCCAATGTTGAAAGATCTCGGTGAACGTTCCGTGTGGATCAGCAATTTATCAATCTGCGACTTGTAGATCATCAATCCATCAATCTATGAGTTGTAGATCAACAATCCACGACTCGCAGACAACTTATTGAAAAAACCAACGATGTTAGAATAACAGAATCAGCTTCGCACGTATTTCATGATTCCTGTCGTCATATTCTAACACCATCGAGAGAAACTCGAGATCTTGATTGCGAATTTCAACATCATCAATGTCAACGGGCGTGAGATGATAGAATATGATGATAAAAACCATCAAGACATGTATGTTAGTTAACTTAGTTGTTGGTTGATTCCCACGTGACTTCCCGTGGATTCCCCGTTGGCTCCCTGTTAGAAATATAGAATCAGCTTCGCATCTGTTGACGGTTGTCAAAATTTTGCCAGGTTGGATTTCTCACACTCTCGTGTGTTGTACAACCTCGTCCTTGATTTTCATATAACTTAAAGCATTGATGAAGTCACACATGTGTATATATATAGCTGCTTCACTCTATGGCCACGAATTAGAATTCTTGTTACGATATTGCTTTCTTACGTTTATTTTTTTCACGGAAAAAACGTATAGGTCACCGACAGATGGGGACCAAATTGTCCAAAATACAAAAATTTAGGTTGGGACTGCGTGATGGCCCTACATTCTTGTCGAGCGGATCTCCAACTGATTTATAAACTGCCCGTCACGCTACTGTGTAGTTCGAGAGTCAACTGATTCATAAAAGAAAAAACCCGTCACGCTACTGTGTAATTCGAGAGTCAAAAGAAAAGAAAAAAACAGGATTTTGAAATGTTATGATGGGAAATCAATCGATATGTGATATTCAGACGCACAGAGCAGATTTGACGGGTCTTATCGTATGTAAATCCTTTTCTCACATTGGATCGTAATCGCCTGGAATGTATCGTGATTGCACCCGATGACATCGCAATCCCCGATTGTAACACACGCTCGCGCTTCGTAGGACGAGATCGCCGATTTGTATTGCAGAAGTTGATGTAATCGTAATTGATCGGGCTTTTCGTATCACTGCTTCGTGACTCACTCATGTATAGACTTAAGCTCGCTCGCTCGCGATCCATGCTTTTTGAATACATTCGCATTCAGACTGCTTTGCAGCAGCTGATTGGTTGGTTGCTTCGATAAAGCGGTGAGAAGTGACAGTTTGTTCCGATGGAAGCCGATATCGCGGTCTGCAAAGGCCGTTGACAGCCTCCAGAGGCTGCCAGCTTGCGCGCGTGTGATATTGATAAGTGTCGCCAGCGAATCAGAAGGCTGCATGGCCGCAGAAGCGGCGATAGGCGGGTCAAAGCGGATCTCGATGGGTCCAGCGAGGCGATAGATGGGCCGGCCGGGTCCTCGAGATCGCCTGAATCGGCTAGAGGCGGAGTAGAAGCTGCAGAAGCAGCCGGTGCTTTGTTCTCTGTGGCCTTGGAAGCTTCGACCGAGCGTCTGTAAGGGCCTCGAAGCTTCTATCGAAGCTTCTATGGAATGGTTGCTTGGGCGTAGGTTGGACGTGGAAGCTTTAATTTGCTTGTGATTGGTCCCGGGAACTTGGTGGAAGTACTGGCTAGGCCAGTGACGTCCCGAAAGCTGATGTAGCGCTCACTGTGATGCGGTGTATTCACACCATCTCAACTGCGGCCTTGATTCCTCACGACGCATGGTTACGATTTCATTTAGCCTGGACTACGATGACATGAGCTTATCCATTACGATCCTTCGATCTTGCATTACGAAGGAAGATGTGTTGCTACGAAGTAGCATTACGATAACATCGGGTGTAATTACGTTGCAATCGGGCCAATTATTGTAGTTTCCAAGCCCCTGGTGCCTCCGTGCATAGCCTACTCAAAATGCATGAGTACGCTTGTCTATATGACGAACAGAGAGCGGTTTCCAGAACCAATTTTGCATGGTTACGATCGGCTGGACATACTTTTCGACTAGAGCTTGCAACCAAAGCATGAAATCTGGACGACGTCAATGTCCGATGACCCTTGCCTTACCTCAGCCAAAGGGGCCAAGTGAGTGCCACCGATCCCCCTAAGTGAATATTGTCTATTGTTTTCGTTGCTCGCAGTTTTCGAGGAATTTTGCGTTCTGTACGGCGTTGCAGAAGTGAGAATTGCCATCTGACCGTTCCCTGCCTTTGTCGGTTTCCTCAAGGAGGAGATAGTAGTCTTTACAATGTCCAGAGCCAAAGCGTTGGAGGACTGGACGTTGGGTTGAGTCCTCGACGAGGGTCAAATTGCGACGCATTATCCAGCCGTGTAGATCTTTGCGGACAACCTTTCCTTCACCGAGAACACGATACTCGATGATTTACCAACATCATCCAAAGCTAGGCATGTGATCTCTTCGTCAGTCTGTGTGACTTTGCAAAAGGTCGAGAAAGCCCAGGCTGACTGATGGAGAAGAACCGTGGAAAGACCTCCGCAGGTTTTGCAAGTCCGCCTCGATGGTGGGACTTATCCAATCAATCTTTTGCGCTCTTTTGTCGAGCAAGTTTTCTTTGCAATTCTGCTTTTTGATGGCCTCTAGGTCGATGTTGTATTGCCTTGGGTATGTTGGTGGCAATTCGGCAAGTCAAAGCCTAGCTGCAGCCTGCCATCGTGTGCGCACGCGTGCGCTCAGCTCCCGAGTCAAATGTGAGCCCATTGACCATGGTGAAGAGGAGACGTCGGCACACCGACGTGACGCAGACAGGTGGTATCTTGGGTTGCACAGCTGTAGGGCGCTAGCTTAGTTCAAGCTGACAGAACAAGGAAAGCTCAAGGTTGAGAGGTTGGCTCATCTTGAGTCATCGGGCAAGTTCGTGCAGATTACATGCAAAGGGATTGGGAGCAGGATACAGAGCTTGCTGACATGGCTGCCCGCTTCAAACCGGCTCGCTTCTACAGAAACTCTTCAGGCCATCTGGGTTGCCATTGCAGGTCGCTGTGTCCATGTCAATCCACAGGCGCCAATACATTGATTGGCTGTGCCAATCCATGCTAGGTGAAATTGATGCCATTGCAGGCGTCTGCAGCCTTGTATTAAGAGTGGTGTCTTCTTAGTACACATGTTGCAAACTGTGTCCCAACCAAGATGACATGCATCGGCTTTCATGGCTCCGAGAATGCTGACAAGAATGCCCAAGATGTGGTGGGCGTATTGCCTCTCAAACGACACGCAGACCGACCTTGTGCTGACCTTGCGCAAGGCCAGTGGAGCTGAGCAGAGCGACCACCAGATGCGGTCTTTGTCGATCTCGACCATCTCGGGCTCGGCAACTGCCTGAGTACGCATACGGGCAAGCATCGGCTGGTCCCGAGAGGGTGGAAAGGATCGGTGCTTGGGCTGGATGTACTGGGCGACACCGACAGCAGCGGTGAGGTGGCCACGCAAATAGCCACTGCGATTTGTAGGCCGACTTTCGAGACGCGGTGTAGCTCAGCAAGACCATGGTCAGCTGACCAGATCCGAGCAAGTCGGCGCCAAAGGGATTGGTTTCAGTGTCACGAGCGACTCGGGTTGTGTCGAGGACGGGGTGGTCGAGATGCTGGGGTGGTGGAGCCGCATTTCCATGGCAAGGGAAAACGCAGGCGGAACCTCTCTGCACGCCCTGATATCAATGGGGACAGCAGGAGAAGCGGTAGGAGATGAGGGGATCGGACATGGCGATGCTGCCCAAGATAGTCATGTCAGCAAAGAAGCATAGCAATCAAGAAGCGAATCGATGCTGCCGGGGATCCGAGCTACTCCCTTGGCAACCAAGACAAGCTTGCAACATTGCGCCATTGCAAGGGCAGGCGCCGAGTCGCACGCTCCTTTGCGCAAGAAATCAAGTCGATGGCGCATCACCACCTGCCCTGTGGTATCGATTTGCCCATGCACTGCATTACAAGACAATCAAGGAATCTCGAAGAGAATGCATGCGGAACAAATCCGATGTGCGACAGCGCCATCCCGATTTGGTTTGAGATGGGTCATGTGTCAATGTACTGACCATGCCATCCTTTGCAACCGCAGGTCAAGTGAAGCATAGATGGCTCAATGGAATTGCCGAAAGGGCATCTGTACATGGTGCAAGATCTCGAGGCGGGACATTGCAGTATGGTTTGAGTCCGGGCAGCGATCGGAGGCCATACTGACAAGCGAGTGAGGGGTGGCAAGGCTGAGGATCCAAGGAGGAGCGCTGGGCTTTCTTGGGACATTGCAACTGGTGTCTTTGCTTGGCGCATTCAGCATATGCAAGAGGGTGCAGCCAACGGCGTCCGCAGGTGTCAGTGGTGATGGGAAGGGTCGTAGAATGACGAAAATCCGCTAGGTCCAGGCGCCGTCTCTGAACATTTTTCCTCGGCCCTCAGACTCTAGCAAACTTTGATCGCTCAGCCACATGCTACCACACAGGGTTACCAGAAAACTGCAATTTCATCATTCACACCAGACCGGGCTGTAACAAAAGGGTTCACTGCAGATGAAGGTGAGCGCAGTCTTGACGCCGAACGGTGACCAGCAACTTGTTCTTTTGATGTGCCATTCAAGTCGAGCTTGACCCTCAAATTGAAGCTTCAGCCGCTTACTCGGGCGCCGCCGGCACTGCCGATGATGATGGTAACGATAGCGACGATGATTGACCTTGTGCTCAAGCTGCTTCTTCTCGTTCTCCGGAGTTCAGCCTTTGAAGCGCATTGACCTTTCTTGCTAGGGTCGTTGCACCTGGTCCTTGCGTACGCATCTCATCATGTCCTGTTGCGCTGTCGGAAACCTTGCCTCCTTCCTGGGCGGAATGCCTTGAGGCCGCTTCCTCTTCTTGCCCGACGACCTGGCAGGAGTGGCAGGTGTTGACCAAGATGCTTCGCCGATGGACTGGTCTTGAATGTTGGCATGGCCGTGCTCGTGATTGCTTTCAAAGCCTGCGTCCTGCACATTTTCCCAAGATCTCAACTTTGCACAGACAGGCTGGTAGGAGCCCTGAATGGAAAGTCGTCGTTGTCATCGTTGTCACATCGATGCAATGAAGCCGACTCTTGCAGCTCAGGTATTCCGAACATGGAGGCTGGCATTGTGTCTGGTTCTTGCAGATGTCAAGAGCGGTAGTGATGGCAGTGTACAGGCCTTGGGCAGCAGCAGAGACTTTGCCTTGTGCTGCTCAAGGCTGCCTTTTCGCATCATGGGCCATGATGTCGACAATGAGCTCGAGAGACGACACGTCAGCACGAGCATTAGTGTGCTGGCCAGAGGACAAGGACAAGCATGGACACGAGCAGAAGCGCAAAATGAAACGAATGTAGCTGACCTTTTACCTCTGGTCAGGGAGATGGCTACAGAGTGACGAGGCACACATGCCAGCCTCGCAAGAGCGAGCAAGCGCAAGAGTCGAGGCTGCAACCCAAATTGCAGCTGTGCAGGGATGGCCCCAACTCCAAACTCATGACTGCAAACCGCCATGTTGCAGATAATCCGATCCAAATTGCAAAGTGTGGTGAATTTTTTGTTTGAATTTATTTTCGTGATTCTTGTCTCGAACAAGAGAAAAGATACAATAGTAGACTCACCCTTCAATTCCACCAGAAAAAGCATGAGGGGCAGAACGTGAGACTTTTTTTTCCTTCTTTTTCTTTAAGAGCCCGCCTTGAGCCATTTTTGTCTCAGTCAGCAGCGAGTCAGAGCCATGTCAGCTCTGGGTCAGATGCACATACAGTGTGCACATAAAGTGATCAGATAAATTTGCCATCAACATACATCATCCATTTACACAACATTTACCCTATAGACACCCCCCTTTGCCTTATACCGTTGAAAAGCTCTCAATCTCAGCTACGTAAACATGCTATCAGATGTGGGAAGAGAGCGATTTTTGTGTGCATAAAAATAGCTGGCAATTTTTTTTTATTTGATCACTTTCTGACATGCACCCCACCAACCACCACAGTGCCACTTGTAGGCAGCCTGGTGGGCTGAAACTTTACACGCATGCTGCACAGACCTCATGGAAGGCGCTGGAAGAAAACTGCTTTGTCACAGAAGGTTTGAGCAGCATGAGCATTTCATTTACTCTCCATATACTATACTACAACATCATGAAGAAGATCAGCCAACAGTGTCACAAGGAGATCATCCAGAAGCTCAAGGATGGCCTTTCACACCGCAAGATAGCCCAGCAATACAACGTAGCCATTGGAACTGTCAGCAATGTAAGGAAAACTTTACTTGCTGTGCTGCCAAAGTCAAAGATGGGTAGGCTGAAAAAAATGCAGTTCCATCATCACCACTTCCTGGAGCGCGAGTTCAAGAGCAGGACCATCAAGACTGTACAGCAAGCATGCCAGGTATTCAAAGAACGCTTCAACACCAACATTTCACACACAACCATGCATAAAGAGCTCATAAAACAACATTACAAAGCAAGGGTTATAATTAAAAGACCTTTGCTCACCAAGAAACACCGGAAAGCTTGCTTGCTCTTTGCACAAACCTACAAGGACTGGACTGTAGATGACTGGAAAAGCATCATATGGTCAGATGAGATCAAAATCAACTGCATGGGCTCTGATGGGCATTGCTTCTGCTGGCTGAAAGCATCTGGACTTGCCAGCAGCCTGATTCAACCTACACTCAAGTATGGCAGTGGCAGCATCATGGTTTGGGGCTGTATGACCCGGGCAGGCGCAGGCAAGATGACTGTGATACATGGGTTCATGGACAGCACAATTTATGTCAACATTCTCAAGGAGAACCTGGTGCCAACCATGGATGAACTTTGAGCATTTTCAAGCATTGAGGAGATGATATTCCAGCAAGATGGCAACCCAAAGCACACCTCTGGCTACACAAAAGACTGGTTTAGGCGCAAGGGCATCCAGACGCTTCCATGGCCTGCTCAATCACTGGATCTCAACCCCATTGAGCACCTCTGGGGCTTGCTGAAGCACTGCTTAGGTCAGTATCCAACAGCACCACAAGGACAGCAAGAGTTGGCCATCAGAGTGGCAAAGGAGTGGGACAAAATCACACCCACAGACTGCCAGAAGCTCATAGAGAGTATGCCACAAAGATTGAGGGCTGTCATCAAGGCTAAAGGCAGCCATACAAAGTACTAAAGTGATCAAATGACTTTGTACCAATTCACATTTTTTTAGCATTTTTAACAGCTTTCTTTCCACAAACAAACACCACTATCATGTAGCCACAGAGCTCAGCTTTCAATTGATATAAGACAGAAGGTGTGTTGATTGGCTAGATTCTGAGAAAAGTGATGATGAATATTGATGGCAAATTTATTTGATCACTTTATGCACACACTGTAATTCCTGGCTCCTTGGACTGAAAAGCGCTTGGAATGTGCGCTAACTTCACTGGAACGGTAGAGTCACACAAGTGAAACATAGGCATCACCATAGTATTCGGTTTTGGACTGTTGCAAGTTAAAACAGTCACGCTCACATAAGCAGCACTCAGCTGAATCCCGAATTCATGCTGAGTGCTGACATGTACTTGCTCAGCAAGTCTTGTTGCACACTTTCACTCTCACTCCATCATCTCATTCACTGTCAATCATGCTGTCACGATTCAACTTCACTTTCACCCTCCCACCCTCACCTTGTTTATTTTCACCTTGTCATGTTTCTGCAGCCTCCCGCACCCTACGCTATGCTCCCATGCAACGCTCGACTGCCCATGCCCCTTACGGCCATGGCTGGGAGCTTGCAAGTGACTTGCTTGAGTAAGGCAATGTCAATTATGATTATTATGTATGTGTGGTGGTGCATGCATGACTGTGACTCAGTGACAGTGAATCAAACAACTATCACCATGGACTGAAATCTTGTGCAGAGGTACAAGTGTGATATTTTCTTGGATAGATGCAATGCTTGGCTACAAGGCTATGTAATTTGATTTGCACATTTCCGCCAAGTTAATTGTATAAAGGCTGGCTCTAAAACAAATTGCTAACAAGCACCTCCTGAAATTTGATTTGCATGCCTTCAGTATGATCAGCAGCTCTGACAGCCTCTCATCTTCTGAGCATGGACTTGATGAGGTTTTTGCACCAGTTCCTGTGGAAAATTCTGCCAGAAAGCTGCTATGGCTGCCATAAGCTTGCTCCTCTTCCCAATGGTGTATTTCTCCTTACTGATTGCTCTCATGAGCTGGCACCATACATGTTCTATTGGATCCAGGTCTGGAGACATTGCATTCCAATGGCCATAGAAGGACATTTCAGTGCAACCTTCTGGAGATATTCTCTGGTCTCATTTGACCTATGGCATGATGCATTGTCATGCTGAAAGAAGATTCTGTCTCTTGGTGGAATTTGTAAGGGACGGGTGCCTAACTTCGAGTTGAAGCTGTGATCTTGAGAGTCTGTCTTACTCCAGGGTCAAGGTCGGTTCACTTTGAGGGACTTCATAGTGCCAATGTCAAACTCACTCCACTTCGCAGAGCTGTTAAAACAAGCTTCAAACTTGAACTTGAGTAACTTGTTAATTGGATTTGTGGGTTGGATTAAACTTGGGGAGCCTGTTGGAGTTTAGCTTGAGCTGGATCTGGTCTTGCTTGAGCTCTTGCAAAGAACCTTGAACTTGAGTTTGAGAGAGCTGCTATTGAGTTTTGCAAACTGGCTCAAGTCCAAGATATTGAGTAACACTTGGCTTGAGCTGAGTTCAGTTTGAGTTTGTAATCTTGAAGTCAACTATCCTCTTGAACACTCTGCTCAGTGGTAGTGTGGCACACCTGCTTGGATGATCAATCCTGATACTTGCACCCTGCATGAGTGTTCTTGATGTGTGGCAAGTATGTAGTCACAATCAGGATTGGTGACTAATAAGCTTGCTAAATTTGCAGCTTGAGCTTAGTGTGGGAATGATGCATGAGGGTGAGCTTGAGGAGCTCACCATTGGGCTGGATGAAGCTGCTATTGTCCACTGTTGTTTGTGATCACCTGCAATGTCAATGATGTTGTTTATACTGGACTGGTGATGGTTCCAGGCTGCAATTGAGTTTCCACCTACAGTTGGGGTTCTGTAGCACCAGTGTAGGTGCTGGCAAAGTTGATTGCTGGAGTGATCACTCACACACCAGGTATTGGGGTTGCAATGCTAGTTGATTGCAATGCAGAAACAACTGTTACTGAAACTAGTGATAAGCACTGAGTGACTGCAAGGTAATGATCAAGTTGATACTGAGTAAGATAAAGAGTAGAGTGGATGAGCTGCTGCTCTTCCATGATGGCAAAGTCCAGCATTATATACCTTGCTGCCCTTCCTAGCTGCTGCTACATGAACACTTCCTTGAGCATGACACAGCAACATGAGGTACAGCTACATATGTCATTGCTTTCCTTGGTGGTCGCTATACTATTGTTTCCACAAGCATCGCTGACCATTGCAAGGTACAGCAAGCACCTCAATGGTTAGCACATGCCACTGCAATCGAGCTCCTGCTGATACTTGCTTCTGCTCAGGGCAGCACCTTGGAGGCTGTGGCCTTGGAAGACACCTAGCCTCTTCGATGTTTGAAGCTCTCGCTGATCCATCTTGGCCGATACATGAGGTGCTGGCCACGAGCTGATCTCAAGCATGAGCCTATCTGGAAACTCGACATGAGCCCATCCTGAGACTGTGACTAACCTGAGCCTCGAGCTGAGGGTTAGCGACGTCTGCTTGCCACATTGAGCCTGAGCTTTTCACGCTTGCTTCCTTTGGACTGATGTGAGCTTGAGGCTCAATGATGCCCTGCCTCAAGCTGGTGTTTGGCTCCAGATCTTCTACCATCCAGCTGGTGATGAGCCTGAGGATCCCACTAGTTCCAATCTTGAGCTGGATTGAGCTCAAGAATCTACCAATGCTTTCTCTCAGGCTGGGACTTTGATGCATCTGTAACAATACCCCCTGATGCCGGCACATATCTGTGAGTATGCAAACACCATCTCATGTGCTGTGCCTGGGCGCAATTAGCCAGTCGACATCGGAAGAAACTGGCTGCAGGGGTTCCTGCTGCATCACCTGTCAATTTGCTCATGCTGGAGTTGCTGTCTTGAGAATGCCAGGCTCAATGCAGCCAATGAGGACTCAATTTGCTTGTGGTTTGATCATTTTGCACAAGCCATTAAGGAATACAGTGTATCATTGGGCAACATTTTCAATATAGATGAGACTGGAATCATGTTTGGCCAAGGTGGTAGTGAGTGGGTGATCATGCTGGCTGGCAACCTGGCTTCTTGGTTTAAGGCACAACTGGGTAGCTGAGAGTTGGCAATGGTGGTTGAATGTATTGGCAGTGGTGGTCAGGTACTGCCACCACTCATTATAACAAAAGGTCAATGCCACACCATCAGAGAACACTGGCAAATGGAGGGCATTCCAGCCACATGGCAATTCTCAAAGTCAAACAATGGCTGGACTACCAATGAGCTTGCCATTGAGTGATTGGAAACCATCTTCCATCCAAACACAATGCTGTCAACACCATCAGCTTGGTATTTGCTCATTGTCAATGTCCATGGATCTCACATCAGTACCAAATTCCTGGATGCAGCATGGCATCTATGTATTGCTCCACTGCTGCTGCTGCCACACTCAACACACCTCATGCAGTTGCTGGATGTCTCAGTGTTTGGACCATTGACTGTTGCTTATCATTGTCTAATCAACATTGTGGCTCAACACATGGCTGCCAATATCAGCAAGGCGCAGTTTGCCACCTTCTAGGCCCAGGCATCCAAGAAGGTTTTGATGCAAATGGTGGCCCAAAAGGCCTTCTCCAATACTAGAATCACATTAAATCTGGATCTGGAGAAGGTCTTGAACCAACTCCCTGGTTTATGTTGGTGTCATCCACCAATCAGAAGCATCCAGTGATTGCTGCTGCAGGAACTTGCCATACCCCATTCAGATGCTGCACTCAATGTTATGCTCAATGACTACCATCAGGAACCCAACCAACGGGATGCCACATGCCTCAATCGGACTATTCAGCAAGCAAGTGAGCTAGCACAGGCCAGCATTTTGGTACCTCATGCCAAAGTTACTTTGTTGAGGAGCAAAACAGGATGATGGCAGAGAAGGTTAAACAGAAGGACAAGTCAGTTGATTGGATTGTATTGTCAAAAGATAAGATGATCACTTGCAATTATGCTGAGCACAAGCTGGTTGCAAAAAAATCAGCTATCACCACTTCTCAAGAGCAACATCATCAGAAGAAATGTCAACAGCAGGAGGAGCAAGTGGTAGTACCACCTTCTGCCCCAGTTTCTGATGGCAACGATGCAGTTGATGATCATGACAAAGCTCTTCTGGCATCAACAATGATGCCTCCTCCACCTCGCATGTGTACTTTCTTGGATGAGCTCAACGATGACTGTTGGAGTAAGTGGTCCTTCTCGTCCCTGATGGCTGCCCAATCTAGCAATATCAGGAAACAGATTAGCAATCAAGGTCTAACAAACCAACACACCAGCAAAATACCTCTCCCCCTTCATGCCCATATTCAGAAACCACTTAGCCAAGTGTCTACTGATTGTGGCCTAACATTCTAGATGATGTGTCACAAATTCAAATTTGGGAAAAATTCAAATTTTGATCTCACAGAGCCTGGACCACACTATCAGCAACTCACAGGCCTGCAGGAACAGGCTCCCCACATCCCCAGCTCCCCATGTTGCTGCCTCCCCATGTTGACTCAAACCTTGCAGCCACAGCTCAACTCTCAACAATGGTTCATCAAACACAGTGTTGATATCATCAACACCATATTCAACATATGGTACCTTCCTTTTCTCAAGTATTAGGTTATTTGTTTGCCACTAGCTACTCATACATGCTATTAATGGCAATCTGTTTCCTATATATATGCTCCATGCTTTGTATGATCCATCTCATCTTTTTCTCAATCAAACAAGTCCATACTTCCTTACATCATTTGGTCTGCTTTTCTACTTCTCCACCTTTGGTTGAACATTGTCACTAATGGGAAGCCCCTCATCAACTCCTACTGCCCTGTCCCTCTATCTTCATCACCTACAGATTGTATCTGGACCCAAAAAATCCTTGGATTCAGCTCTACTCACCAGTTTGTTTTTGAATGTTAGATAGTGGGAAGCTAGCTACTTGTTTCATTTGTTTCGACTGACCAGGGCATTCTCACCTGGTTAGACAACTTGCTGCTAAGGTAGCTCCTTACCCGAGTTGCTCCTTCCAATATGGCTGTGGTGTTGGCGATGGTACCGGAATGCGGGGTTGGTGGGTCTCAGGAACGGTGGGCACTCAGCAGACATGATCAACCAAACCACTAACACCAGACTTTGAGAATCTCACAACTTTAATTTCGCATCACTACTATGGGTGCATCGGTAATACATGAAATCCATTAACTCGCAATCAATGTAGCGATCATATTTCGCACCTTGATAAGATTCCGATGAGTAAGACGCCCCTGATCATGATCCAAAAATGAAAAACACGCCTTGCTGGCACAAAGCTGTGCAGATTACAAGGCGGGCCCATCTCAGGCTCCTAGCTCCATGTCGCGAGATTTGCTCTAGGTCTCTCACTCCTCTACACTGCTTTTTTGGCTCTCGTCTGCGATGATGACAGCGACGGTGACAGAGTTGTGCTTCCTTATTTCTTCTCCACCTCGCCAATCCTGAGAGGACCCTCATCCCAGCTCAATCGACTGGCATAGCAGTGGTAGCATTAAGCTGACCAGCCTTAACCACCTGTGCGCGCTGGAAGAGTTTGGCAATGGAGCTATCTACTCTGCGACATGAGTAGTCTGTAAAATCGGATCGAAAATCGCGCGTTCCCTTTTGCGGCAGCCCAAACAGCAGCGGCAGCTTCTGCTGTGCAGACGCATCGAGGTGTTAGAGTAGGGGGAAAGTGGGGCTGTCGAGTCCTACTACCTGGATCTGATAGCGCAGCTGTCGCAAAGGTGATCGTGCAGCAGTGATACGCATTTCCACTTTATGCTGCTGGTCAAAGTGCCCGCGAAGGTCGAAGAATAGCTCCAGCGCCGTTGTCGTGCCTGCGCCAACCGCATGCGCTAGAGGTGGACCAATGGCTTCCGGCACTGAGGGCTTGTTGACCGTGTTTTTAAACTGTAATACGATATACGTCAGATTGCGCGTCAAGAACGCTTGTTGCTCCTCGACGGGCATCACCTCGGACTTGTAAATCGGGATCAACAGTTCCCACCCTTTTTGATTGCTAACTCCACGCATTGCAATGTGTCGTAGCCAGAATTCGCCGAGCAAGTGGCGTGGCATGGCGTCGCCCGGTTTGATCTGATGCGCCAGATCGGCGACGTGCTTAAAGTTGAGCCAGTGGCTCTTGCACCACGCTGTAAACGTCGATCCATCTTGTTGATCTTGGACTGGACCCAAGAGCTCTTGAAGCCAATCATAGACCGTGACGACCCCCATGATGCTAGCATACTTGGTGCCCCACGGATCATCTTTACCAAACCGTTTACCAGCTGCAGAGTCGACTGCCATGCTGCACAGCAGCCGTGCGCCCTCTTCGCCATTGGCACCCACAATGAGGTCGATCGCAGCGCGTGCTGCAGCGACGGTGCACATGGCCAAGGACCATTTAGCCAGAATCTCGTCCGGTGGGAAGCGAAACGACCACGCAGCTGCTACACTTGAGGGAGGTTCGCTGGGTACATGGATCACGACGACGTTGGGATCATCATAGTAATCGCACAAATAATGCAAATGCTGCGAAACCTGTTTGCAGACAAAGCTCTGCCAGGTGACCGAGGGCGGCGCAAACGATTGCTCGAGTGGCACCCTTTGTGACACCCTTTGTGACACCAGAGCCATGACATTTTGAAAATTGGGATGCTCTAACTTGGCCAGATCAACATCGGCTACGCTCGTAGTGGGCCATCCCCATCGATCGGGACGCACGAGCTTGTACATGACCGATTTTGTGTTGATGATGGTCTCGGTATCACGGTAGACGGAATCATTCCAGAGCAGCCTTCTGAGGGTAGGCATGAGCTTGTTGAGTGCACGCAGGGTGAAAGATCGACTTGCTATGGAGCCGCGCACCTCGAGCTGCATGGTTTCGGTGAAATTGACATCCAACAGCATGTCGACAAAGGGTTGAGCAAGGCGCGATTCGCCTTTGGCGGTTCTGCGCGAGGCTTTGACTGCCTCGGGACCAAACATGGGTGCGATGCGACTGTTGGTGTCGAGGAGAAGGATCCAAGATCGCTTGGGTCTTGCCATCTTCCATACCCTGCGGATAAAGGGCAACATTCCGGCAAAGCTGTTGCATTCATTGAGTACCAAGAAGAAATAGGTCTTGTTTTGCAATCGAGTCGGGACGAGGGCTTCCAAGCGACGAAGCGCCAGCTCGAGCGAAGCGCGAACAATAGGTTTTTCCGACGGGACATGAGGGCCTCCTACTACTACCTCGAGGTTGGCTATAGCCTTGGTACAGATACGTCCAAGCAGCTCTATCTAGGCATGGACGTGTTTCAACTGCGAAAGAGTGATCTTCAAGTCATCGGGCAACTCGTCGTCGTAGCCATAAGGCTATTTACTATTATCGTTACTAGTAGTAGTAGCCAAAAGGCCATAGTGATGCAATTGGGAATGACGACATAAGTGAGCCGTGTCACCAGCATGGAGCGTGCTGACAAAGTCTTGCTTGCGGTGGAGCAAGAGGGCGAGTGAATAGACGATGGTGTTCCAACAGCGAACAGGGTCGTGGTCGCGCAGCTCTTGCTCGATTTGCACAGGTGAACGAGGTTTGGTAGGGGATATCGATGACGACGACGACGACGATGACAGAAAGCAGCCGGAAAGAGTGACCAGGCTGGACAAGATTCGGTACAATTCATCACAATAGGCTGCCAAGAAAAAGGCAGCGTTGGCGTGAATAATGTTGAGACCTTGTTCAGAGGTCTTGCTGCAGTCGGGATCGCAATAGGCTTTGCGACAGGCTTCAAAGTAGTCAAAGACTGGCTTGTCCTGAGGCGGGAATGAATTCGGATGAGAAGTCGAGGCGGATCGCATGCAAACCAGCAAGCCAGGTTGATGAAGGCTGAGATGAACGCAGAGTTTTGTCTTTCCAAATCCAGACGATTGTATGATGGGCATCACCTTTGCATAGTAGTAGTTGGGATCGGGCGGACAAGATGGGCACAGGCTCAAAGACGAGCTGGACTCGGAGACTGGAAGGGCTGAATCTGGTCTTTCTGGCTGAGCTGGGTAGGGACGACTTTTGTGCTGACCTTGTTGCGAGAGACCGTTTTGGTCGGGGCTGTGGCACTGGTGGTGGCGATATTGATGGCAATATTGATGGCGAAGATGGGCGATTTTGAAGGCGAGTGGATCTGCTGGCAGCTGGAGTTGGGCTTGAGGATGGAGCCAAATGGGGAGGGAGAGCCAAAGAAAAACTTGAGGAAGGAGCATGACGCGGCGTCAACAGTAGAAGAGGGCAAAGTGTCGGGGCTGATGGTGGCTGGACCGGCATATCACTGTATGCTGTGCTCGTGAATGTCAATGTGAGCCAGGAGGAGATCGAGAGCGGGACCATTGAACTTGGCGGCAAAAGCCGAGTGAACGCGTGCGGTGGTGTTGCTGTCCATTTCGAGTGGCTCGGATCCTTGGACGGTGGGAGGCAGTGTAAGAGCCGAGCTGATGAGCAGACATAGACACTCAAGTGGGCCGAGCCGAGTAAAGAAATCGATGCCGCCTTTTTGTTGGTGCTCAGATTCAAGACGTTGCCTGGTGGCAAGCATAGTTGCTGTGAAACTAGTGTTTTGGAAATCGGTGGTTGCGATGAGATGGTAATGCGATCGAAGATGAGCCCAATCGTCGGGAAGATGAGCAACTGCGGTTTCGAACAAGTCGGACATGATGGCAGAGGTGATGCGCCTGTTGCGTCGCTCTGCATCGTTCCAGTGGGTAAAGATGTTTTGGATCCAAGAAACACGGGTGGTGTCGTCTAGTTCTTGAAGCAACAACGGTTGCAATACAGATTGCAGCTGTGCATGCATGCTGGTCGATGCATGTGCATTGTGCATTGTGGCCAGTGCAGGGCCAACCGGCGATGGTGGTGGGAGGGAGGAAGGCCATCATGTCAAACTGTGCCACGTGTTTCTCGGCTATTGGGTTTCGGATCTCGGATCTCGGCTTTGGACGCTTGATTATATAATACGATCTAATACCAATTTTGCGTCATTTTGTGCCATTTTGCGCCGCGCTTCGATCTCGGCCACTGACCTTTGAAAATCAAATATCCAATGTGCAACCTTGCCCATTCCATGGTTAAACGTGGTTGAAAAATTCTCACATGAGAAAAATGAAGAATGAAAGCTGTCAAGGTCAGCGCTAATCTCTACCAGTGAGAGCGGCGCAAGCGATTGTATTCGGATGTTCTGTAAACAGTGCGCTTGTCAGCCCTGGAAAGCAGGTACAAGGGCGAGGGCGAGGGATTATTCACAGCAAAAGTATTCATTCCGAAAAAAAAAAAAGAAAATGGAAAATGGAAAATGCAGGTCATGAAAATTGACCCATAAAAGCGTCGCAATTGCTCGGGGCAATCGAGCAATCGAGCGGTGTGGCCGAGCCCGAGCCCGATAGCGATTGGCGATCTCGGATCTTGGGAGAAAATTCTCAAATTTCCAAAATAGAGTCAAGCTTGACCCAAAATCCAGATCCAGATCCAGCTCACCATCTCTGATTTTTCATTTGGGTAGCGAAACGGAACGGATCGGCGATCTACACGCAAGGCTCGCGCGTTTGGCTTTCGAGATTCAACGCTGTGTGGTGTAATGTCACGTTTGGCCGCCTCTCTGAATAACAATCGTCGTCTCTCGCTCGCGCAGCTTTTGTTATCGCCAAACGAGACAACAAGGTATCTCCAAGCAATGCGATGTGTGAGACTTTTTTCAAGACGCTTCAAGCTTGGTTTTTGTTTCCAAGACATGACTGTGTGAAGCGAGGTTCTCTTTTTTCTTTTGGACGCTGTCAAAGAGCAGCAAGCCCGTCATTACAGCTGAAGCTGCGATTGCTAACAGTGCCGCCCCTTCAGCAGTACAGGCAAAAGACGGAGCTGAAGAAGCGAGCGCAGTTCTTGAGAGTAAGTAGCATCTTGCACTCGACTCAAGCGAGGCTGGAATACCGATGATTGCCAGCCAGACCTACACAACGCCAAGTCCAGCACGGCCTTGACCCATCAGTAACATCCACTTTATGCGTGCCGGTGTCAACAAATTTACTTGTTTGCCACCTTGAAGGCTTTTGGAAGGGTGAGCCAGCGGACCGACAAGATTTTGCTGCAAGAACAAAAACAGTTGAATGCACGCCCAACAATGGGCGGCGGTCTCTCCTTTTTTGGGGGACTGATACATGCTTGCATTCGATCACTGGCAATGCGCTCGACGTAGATGCCAAGATGCTGCTTTGTGGTTGAGCTCGATGACATTGAAACACGCTAAACAAAGACACTGGTGACGTTTGGGTATCAAAGCAAAGTGAGCGAGCAAGCGAGAACTGGTCGAGTGACTTTTTTGAGAGAAATTGACGGCGTTTGCCCGGTGAAGAAAGGAGCACGCCGCATACCTTGTTGATACGCGGACCTGCAGAAGCGCGAGCCGATTAGGCGCTGCAGGCAATTCAAGAGGGGAAAATTCTGGTCAATCCAAGCTTTTTAGGCCATGCGCCATCTGATATCATAGAACGAGTTGATACGCACACGGTCAAGTATTGCAGACTGTTGACAACGGGTTCAAGATAATGTCTGAAACACTTGTTCCTTGCGCAAGGGCTGGAAATCCCGGTCCAAAGGTCGACAGGTATACCTTGATCGATCCCTACACACGGCGTTCGGTAAGACGCTAGTACCGACGATCTCGATGAGCAAGCAAAACAGGTGTGTAAAGATAGTGGTCAACAATATAGTAGGCAGCTAAGAGAGCGAGCGGGCGAAACCAACGTGGTCATCTTGTGATTTGTGCGTCTCGCCCCCGTGAAAGCCAAGCCGAAAACACGCAGATAGGGGCTCGGACCCCAACCATCAACTCTGGCATCGGCCATGACAAGCGTCACCCATGTCGGCTCGCTGCAGGCCTCTCACAACATCGAGGCGAAGATTTCATCAAAGTTCGAAGCTTTGGAGACTATGTGGCATAGTAGTCTATAGAAAATGCTTACAGGTATGCGACGAGAGTTAATACATTGTTAACAACGGGATTGGATTATGCTGCAAGCCAAAGATTTTTGAACCCTATAGAAAACCGGGTCCAAAATCGATAGAATCGCGTTGGAGCAGGAAATGCTCGCAAGCTTCGAAGCTTGCGAGGACATTACCTCTTTGGATCGTAAAGAACGAGTCTGTAAGATAGCAAGCGTTACCGATAGCATTCTCGCGATAGACGGCCGGGTGCTGGCCAGGATGGTATTCAGGCCTCTGGCATTGTGGATTTGGAAAATCACATGGGGCATGTGACTTCTCGTTACCAATGATCTTCTCTGGGCAAATAGATGGGATCTCTAACAAACCACACAGCCTACGACGGTGCTCAGCTGACTACTGTGACTTTGCATATATATAGTCAACTGTCGCGTTGAACTTCATAAATGTCATGCTGACAGGGGCGGAACGAGAAAATGTGCAAGTCTTGAATCTGGTCACACCCTTCAAACTAAGCTTTTCTACAATTTGAGCCAGGAGTGTCCACTGATAGATACTCATGACGCTGTCTATGCGATTCAATCATGGTACAACAGGATGACTGCTAGGACTACTTGCCGGTTGTCACTGTCAAGGTCGGATCGGCGGTGGGAATTGAACTTTTTTTTTGAGCGCGCGCATCAAACCCGAAAAAGAAATTCCTTCTGCAACTCGATCGGGATCTTCTGCCGTAGAATATTTGGCATGGTGGCCTTTCACCCTTATAATCGAAGCTTTGAGTGTTTCGACAAGACGAAACACTAGCTGTGGACAAGGGGATACATTTCGGACGTCAAAAAATATTGACAATAGGTAGTATTGAGTGGGAACGGCAGGCTAAAGATTGTGCTCCTTGTTTGGCCGCTCAGAACATTTTGGTGGGAATTTGATCCACGCGTTTGTTCATTTTTCCAATTCACTGATTTTTTTTTACTTCTTCCTTTCTCATCTTCGGTAACGTTGTCGAAGCTTCAATAAACCTCCTGTTTCGAAGCTTTTGAGCCATTAATACACTTGATTGTATAGCTTGGGTCTTTTTGTAGACGATCATGTAGTGTTTACTGCTGACAATGGGATAATTTTTGGGAGGAACGCGATACAGGTCCTAGATGGGGGTTTTTGGTGCGCATGTCCCGGAATCCAGGAGTCATACGGAATTTTGAATTTCCTGAAAAGAGGTTTGTGTAAAGAGTCGAGGCCATTGATCTGATGGCGTAGCAGTCGACGACTACATGGAACCCACTCTAGCGTTCGGGTAGGACGCTGATTTTGTATTTGACGACAACGACAAAAATAAGGTACAACAGGACAAAGGGTAACAGGATATCATGGTGAGCTCGAAAACAGCGAGCGAACAAGAACTGACCAAGGTATGTTGAGTTTCACCCACCAGTCCAAATGCAACATATCAACCTGGCAGAAAGATCAGCGAAGACCAGCAAAGACCAGGATCAGGAAAGTTTCCAGCCTGTAAAAAACGAGCTGCAGCCACACACATTGGGCTCAGAGCCGCTACTACTACTACCTTTGGTGTTGGCGGTTATCAGCATCTCAAGTCACGCGACTTGAAAGCGATCCGAAATGGAACTAGATCTTCTCAATCAAGAAAGCATCCACATTTCAAAGCTTTCGAAGTGATGTAGCCTATGATAGTATAGAGCAAGCTAAAACGCATGCATTTAAGGGCCGTACATTGTCGACAATGGGATTTTTGACGTTTTGACGTCCTGAGAGTCATGTCTGCTTGACGCACGAAAGCGATCCGAAGATGGAGATCCGTCCTCCCAACCGAGAAAACACCCACATTTTGAAGCTTTTCAAGTTATCTAGCTGGCGACATTACAGAGCGAGCCAAAGCGCATGCAATGATGAGCCCAAGATTGTTAACCATGGGATCGTTGGTGGCCTGAGCGTCATATAGGCTCGCCGCAGGGCCGTAAATCTAGCGTCTGTGTAATGGCCGATCTAAACCAAAATCGCCAATAGCGGAGTGAGTGCGAACCGCGCACTTTCTTCTAGGGGTAGACGCACAAAAAGGTAAAAGACTTTTCGAGTCAATTTCGTTCTCTCAGCTTTGCTTCACGTTGCCTTTCGGTTTTGTCAGCTTTCCGACCGAGCACCGTTGTGTATACCGCTAGTGACCCACCCACAGCAAGAGAGCAGAACAGCAGAGATCGCCCCACAACGAATTTGATTTGAGAATCCGGGATCCAATTCGAGGTTCGATAAATCCACGTCGAGGCAGGCAAGATCGATCTCGTATCGAAGGTTTCAGAGCAATGCAGCATGACATTCTATACAACTAGCCAAAGCGCTCAGTATGCGTAATTGTAAAGAGTTGACAACTGGATCATTTTTACCTTTTCTGCACAACATGAAAAATGCGGTCCAAGGTGGATGAGATCACGTCGAAGGCGAGCAACATCCACCGCACTTTCGAAGCTTTCAAGATCATGCTACCTCAGCCTGCAAATCTCGAGATGACAGCGGTGCAATGATCGAACAAAGGCTGCTGACAATGGGATGTTTATGTACCTATAAAACTCCAATTTTCCGGCAGGACAGGGAAAAAAATAAAAATAAATAAAATAAATAAAATAAATAAAAAATAAATAAATAAATAAATAAATAAATAAAAAATAAAACAGCTAACAGGGTCAATGAGCCGGCATTACCACCACCTCTTCGAGGCTTTCAAATGGAATTCGCATCATATCGTATAGAGTAGGTGTGTAAAGACTCCATGACAGGAAGAGAACCGGTGACAGCAGGCTTTATCACGCCTTGAAACTTGGTTTTTGGGCAAGGTCGCCCATCACGCTTTTGCAAGCTTTTGGAATAGACGATTTGCTTCAGATCGTATAGCCTTTGAAGCTTCTGAATGATTCTCGCTTTGCATCGTACAAAATTGGTGCGCAAGTATGCCATGACAGTCACCAGATTGGTGACAACCCGATTTTCTCATCTTGCCTCGAGAAACTTGTTCGTTGGGCAAGGTCGATGAGTGAATCACGTCACGACCCTAACCATTTTCGAAGCTTTTGACTACACTTTGCTTCCGATCGTGCAGAGAAAATGTGTAAGCATGCGATGACCGACATCGAACCGGTGACATCAGGACTTGGTCATCATACTTTGAGAAGCTTGTGTTTTTCGGGTCCAAGGTTCAATAGAAATCCACATCGAACCTACCTTTTCGAAGCTTTCAAGCCATAAACACATTGTGCTGTGTAGAGTAAGTTTATGAGTAGGCAATGGATGGAGAATCTCCGCTGACAACAGGATTTATCGTCATGCTTTGAGAAACTCGTTATGTGGGCGAGGTCGATGAGGTCCACGTCAAGACGGGAAAAAAAAAAAGGCACCTCAATTTCGAGGCTTTCAAATGGAGTTCGCATCACATTGCACAAGGTAGATGTGTAATAATGCGGTGGCAGACAGCAAACCGATCACAACAGGACTTACCACGCCAAAAAATGACCCCAAGGACTCCACATCAAAGATTCCATGCCACCTTCAAAGCTTTTGAGGTGTCGAAGCTTTCACGGTACCAACGCATCACGTTATGTAGAACAACTCTATCAATGATCAATGATTGGATGAACAGCGCTGACAACAGGCCTTGTTGACGCTTGTACGTTGGAGGAGTGGCGTAGAACATCACAAAGTTCCAGGGTCGACACGTCGAAAACGCAATCCACGCGTGCTTTCGAAGCTTTCAAGATATCCACCCATCCCATTGTGTAGTTGAAGTCCATTCGTAAGCAACAAGATGAAGAGCAGTGCTGACAACAGGTTGTGTCTATGCTTGAAATGTTATGATAACGCTGAATCCTGGGCTGACGGGTCGACACGTCAAACGGGATTCTAAGCGTGATTTCGAAGCTTTCAAGATCCCTACCCACCGCATTGAGTAGAATCAGCCTATTCGTAAGCAATCAAGCAATGAGCACCGCCGACAACAGGTTCAGTGTACGACTCAACCTCGGAAACACGTAGAATCTCAGGTTCAAGGGTCGACACGTCGAAAACGCAATCCAAAGGGTGATTTCCAAGCTTTCAGACAAGCAACTGCTGCTTGATCTACAACGAGGCGAGGGTGTATACAACCAACGATCAAACATTGCTGACAACGGGATAGATTCATGCTACGGCCACCAGTGTGAATGACCCCCCCCCCCCGCCGAGAGCGCGTCTCTCTGCATCCCTCAGCACTTGTCTCTATCTGTTTATGTACATCACCACCGCCGACGCAGCTAGCTGTGTGTGTTCCATTGACAAAAATCCCCGCTTTTCTCTTTTGACAGCAACGAGTCTTGAACCTTTGCACCTCCACCCACCCCCAGTACTAATTGTGTGCAACCGCATCGTGTACTATTTTGGCCTATGTTCAGCCCTTGTCCCTGCCGTTCCAAAGTCTATGGTACAAGCGGAAATTTCATCTTGTTGTTTTGGTGATTCAGGCTCATCGCCAATTCCCAACCAACTGCAATCTTACCGACGACGCACGACAGAATACGGCAGATAGCATAAATGATAGTCCATTACTGATTGAAAAAAAAAAAAAAAAAAAAAAAAAAAAAAAAAAGCATTCGAGGCTGGAACTAAGGGGTATGGGGCTGAAACGTGCCGTCGGGCCTACGCGCTCTTTTCAAGGCTTTCAGTTTGCGCGAGTAGGTGGCTCTAAACTTGGCATCGTTTTTGACCGCACGTCGTTTACTCGACGAGGCGATGGTCTCGACGGCAGTGGCATCAACAACGTCGTTGGGTTGACGATCAACGTGGGTGTTGGAAGCTTGAGCTAGAACGGCGGATGGATCTTGTGCTCGAGCAGCATTGGTTTGGTCAAAAGGACGAGGTTCAAAGTCGAGGTCGAGCCCATCACAAGGTGCGTCGAGAGCAGGATAGACGGGATCGTCGAAAACGTCGGAGATATGGTTTTGGTCATCGATGCCAGCGCTGCTATCTGTAAGACGTAAAGAGCCAGTCGAGTCGGGCGAGGGTGAGGGTGGGGGTGGAAGCATGGGATCGTGCGGCCAGTTTGAGCTTTTGTCGTGCTGGAAATGTTGCTGTTGGTGAGGTGAAAGCCGCCGGTCTGCGTCGAGGCTCGTCTCTCGGCAGAACGCCATTGGTCCTTCAAAGTCGTGGCGACGACGACCTAGACCCGGGGACACATCGGGATCTGATCGATCCGTCGAAGTCAAGCGTTGAACCGATCCTGGTCGCGGCGAGCGGGCGGCGAAGGAGGACGCTGCCGAGGCAGAGGGGCTAGCGGACTCGTCGCGGTAAGCTGCGTGCGTGCAAGGCGGGGGCGATGCGATAGCTGTGCTTGTGTACGAAAAGGGACGTCAGCGAGAGGTGTCGATGAATGCAAAATGGAGGGGGGAGGCAAACTTGACTTGAGCCGAGGAGGTGGAACCGACCTACACGTCGAGAGATAGTCTGGCAAAGATCCGAGACGACTTGGCCCAGGTCGGTGGCGCGTTGCTCGGTGTGTGCAGTGTAGAGCGCAATCTGCTGGTTGACAAAGTCGAGATAAACGTCGCGCGGAAGACCTTGGATGGAAACAATGCGATTGACAATGTTGATACACGGCGTCAAAAGAGGCTGCGGGTCTAGACTTAGCTGAACCAGCTGCGCCAACAGGTCGAAAAGGGTCTCTCGCAAGGTTGCAACAGGAACCGTCGACACGGCAGACACTGTAGACACCGAAGACGTTGCAGACATTGCAGGCATCGCAGGCACCGCAGGCACCGCAGGCACCGCTGCCAACGACACGGAGCCTAGGCGAGCTGATGCGCGACCATTCTCGGAAAGCCAACGAACGTCTCGTTGTTCAAACGGCGACGACATATTGACTCGAGGCTGAGAGGTTGGATCAGGCGAACGACCGATCGATCGAGCCTCGGAGCCAGTGGTTCTCTGATGCGGCGGATACGGAAAGCGTCTGGCGACCAAGCGGTCCCTATCGAATCGATTGTGGCGAGGCATTTTGCCAAAAGCCAAGCCAGGCCATGCGATGCGATGCGTCGCAACGATCGACTCTGGTCAGGGTGGTGGTGGTGAAGAAAGAAGAGCGTTTGGACCAATTTCGACTCAGCCTTGTCGCTCTCTTTTTTTCTTTCTTTCTAGAATGTGAGATTCTAACCCACAGACACACACACGTCGGCTTGTGCATCGCGTTTTGGAAAAGGAAGCTGTTGGGGTGAAATTCAATTCATCGTGTTGCGGGATACGCGCGTGCATGCAGCCTAACATGTAGATATATATACAGCCCAAACCTGGCCGGAAGCCCATGTGAAACGAGCAGGTGCAGCCGACGCTGGCCTCGATCTCGGGTGCACAGGAGCAAGACCAAGTACAACAGCAGCAAATGCAAACGCAAACGCAAACGCAAATGCAAGCTCGACCCCATGGCGGTGCCAGTATGGATCTTGACTGAGCCTCGCCCTCTATCTCTTTTTTTCTCTCGGTCTCTCTCTCTCTCTCAAAGGATACCATTTTGCACACCTCGCACCACGCATTGTTCACATCCGCATTTTGTACATATACAGTATTGGGTTCATAAAAATTCGAACCAAAAATTGATCTCTGCATCACCATGCTTGGTCATGATTTGGTGTTCAAACTTTGAACCTCTAGTCAATGACTGCTGAAGTGTTTAAGCTGAGCTTTAATACTGTCTGAAAGGGTGAAAGCCCAACAATTACAATGTTAATGTAATTCACATAGTACTCAGATGCCTGTAGTACTTGGATGAAATTTAAAGTTTGAAATTCTATACCTGATGTATGTGTCTTGCATGATTGTGCTGAGTAAACTTTGCTTGTCACCAAAAACCATCACTCCCACCAGCATCATTTGGACAATCAGCATCCTGACTTTGGCTTTTGCAATCAAACCCTGCTTTTCTAACCAAGTTTAGCCTGATTGTGTGACAATGCTGCAGAACACCGGTAAAAAGTGCTCCAGAGCTAGTTGTACAGAGACTGCAACTGCTTGGGATGATTGTGAGGAGAAGATTCAGCATGCTCTTGCCAAATTGGAGGCCAGTCAGCATGCCAGCATTGGTGATGCAGCAGCTTTCTGTAAGGGATGTGCACCTAACTTTGAGTCAAAGCCATGATCTTGAGAGTCTGTCTTACTCTAGAATTGAGGTTGCTTCACTTTGAAAGACTTCCTATCTCCAATGTTGAGCTTGCTCCTCTTTGCATAGTTGTCAAGGCGAGCTGCAAGCTTGAGCTCAAGTAGCTCTTCAATTGGATTCTTGAACTGGCTTGAGCTCAAGATACTTGTTGGAGCTCAGCATGGGCTGGAGCCAGTCTCGTTTGAGCCACAGTCCTCAAACCTGAGTTTGAGAGAGCAGTTATTGAGTTTTGCAAGCTGGCTCAAGCCCCAGGAATTGAGTATCACTTGGCTTGAACTGAGTTCAGTTTGAGTTTGTAATCTTGAAGTTGACTATCCTCTTGAACACTCTGCTCAGCAGTAGTGTGGCACACCTGCTTTGATGATCAATACTATTACTTGCACCCTGCACAAGTGTTCTTGATGTGTGGTGAGTGCTTGGTCATGATCCAGATTGGTGACTATTAAACTCATGGAGTTTAGAGCTTGAGTTTACCATGGGAATGGTGTACAAGGGTGAACTAGATGGGCTCACCATTGGGCTGGATGAAGCTGATGCTGTTTGCTGTTGTTTGTGATCACCTGCAATGTCAATGATGTTGTTTATATTGGACTGGTGATGGTTCCAGGCTGCAGTTGAGGTTCTGCCTACAGTTGAGGTTCTGTAGCACCAGTGTAGGTGCTGGCAAAGTCAATTGCTGGAATGATCAAACACATGCCAGGTACGAAGGTTGCAATGCTAGTTGATTGCAACACTGAAACAACTGTAACTGAAACTAATGCTAGCACTGAGTGACTGCAAAGTGATCAAGTTGATACTTAGTTAATAAAGAGTAAATAAAGAGTGGATGAGCCTCCACTCCTCCATGATGGCAAAGTCCAACATTATATACCTTGCTGCCCTCCCTAGCTGCTGCTATGCTAACTCTTCCAAGAGCATAAGTCAGCAGCATGAGGTACAGCTACCTACATCATCGCTTTCCCTGGTGGTTGCCATACTATCGCTTCCACAAGCATTGCTGACCATCGCAAGGTACAGTAAGCGCTCCAATGGTCAGCATAAGCTGCCATGATTGAGCTCCTGTTGATGGTTGCTGCTCCTTGTGGCAGCTCCATGGAGGTCATAGTCTTGTAAGCCCACTAGCACATTGATGTTGAGGCTCTCCCCAATCCCCTGTGATCGGTGCTTGCTGTGCTGGCCCCTTCAGCCTCTGCGAGCTGATCCTGAGTGTGGGCCTATCTGGAAGCTCGACATGAGCCTATCTTGAGACTGTGACTAACCTGAGCCTCAAGCTGAGATTTGGCAATGTCTGCTTGCTACATTGAACTCAAGCAGTTCACGCTTGCCTCCTTCAGACTGACATGAGCTCGAGGGCTTGATAGTGTTCTGCCTTGAGCTGGCATTCCACCTGTTGGAGTGAGTGGTCCTTCTTGTCCCTGATGGCTGCCTGATCTCGCAATATTGGGAACAGATTAACAATCAATAGTTCAACAACTAACACATTGACTAATTCTCTCCTCTCTCTCTTGTCCATATTCCAAAAAACACTTGGCAAAGTGTCTACCAATATCAGCTTAACATTTTCAATGATGCATCACAATTTCAAATTTGGGAAAAATTCAAATTTTGATCTCACAGAGCCTGGACCACACTATCAGCAACTCACAGGCCTGCAGGAACAGGCTCCCCACATCCCCAGCTCCCCATGTTGCTGCCTCCCCATGTTGACTCAAACCTTGCAGCCACAGCTCAACTCTCAACAATGGTTCATCAAACACAGTGTTGATATCATCAACACCATATTCAACATATGGTACCTTCCTTTTCTCAAGTATTAGGTTATTTGTTTGCCACTAGCTACTCATACATGCTATTAATGGCAATCTGTTTCCTATATATATGCTCCATGCTTTGTATGATCCATCTCATCTTTTTCTCAATCAAACAAGTCCATACTTCCTTACATCATTTGGTCTGCTTTTCTACTTCTCCACCTTTGGTTGAACATTGTCACTAATGGGAAGCCTCTCATTGACTCCTACTGCCCTGATTCACTTATTTTCAGCATCTATGGATTGTATCTGGACCAAAATATTCTTGGATTCAGCTCTACCTGCCAGTTTGTTTTTGAATGCTAGATAGTGGCAAGCTAACTGCTGTTCAACCTCCAACAGCATTGAGCTAATATGAAAAGGTGTTTTTGGAGGCCAAGGGCATGTCCACTGGGTACTTGGAAACCGGTGTGTCATTGGCTACACGATTGGGGGGTGGGGTTACGATTCAGAAAGGTCTTCGATTCCACCTACTAGTGAGTGTAGAGTAATAGATGAGCCTAAGGATACCCGGCTGCCTCAGGGTCTCGGACCCTAGCCCTAGGACAGGGCTTGGCACTCGCACACAGCAGCCAGGACCGCTCCACCAAATGGCACATGTTGGACCGTTGGACCAGGTGCAGGTTGTTGGAAATCCCAGTGATTTACCTTCACCATTTTCAGTGGTGAACTACTCTCTGTGCACACTTCATGTTGTTGGTGCAGACAATGGATCACATGTGCCATTCACCCATTTACCTCACCAAGGCAACAGGCATGGCAATGACAACCCATTCCCTTGACAGAGTTGGGACAATGGGCACTCACAGCCAATAGTGTGCCAAGGTGACAACCAGCCCAAGCTGCCCCAAAAATGAACAACTAAGGGAGCAGCTGATTGGACATTGAAGGTACTGACAATGAACCATCCTTGTTGGGATGCATGACAAAGCATCCACTATACACCCAAATGGACAAGATCAGCAAATAGGCCAAGATGATTGGCACAGCACTAAGATGGGTATGATGGATGCCTCAACCAATTGGGTGCAAGGCATGGAGTGACCAATGGGGGAAGACAGAATCAAGTCAGAATGTCAGGTAGCACACAACCACTTGGAGAGATCCACAAGAAGAGATCCAGGTCTGCACTCACCATGGATTGTCCATACTGACAATGATGGATTGATACAGAGAGACTGGAAGGTACACCAGATGGACAGAGTCACATGTATATAAGGCAATCATGTATTGTAACCACATATTTGTTCATCATCAAATTCAGTTCCTGTTTCCTCTGTCAAGAACTCATTGTAGGCACAGAGAATATCCACTCCATGTGGACCAGTTAAGTATCTCACATATTGGCAACCCACACAAGTCCAAGCTACCAAACCTTTGACAATTGTCACATCCAGGAGTGCACTCTCCCTGCATTACTAGGCTGCTGGTATCAGAACAGCAATATGCACCCAAGATTATCCACTCCTCATTAAGGTTATCTATTATCTGCACCAATAATCAATAATCACTTCAGATGCTAGATATGCCAATCTCCTGATTGACACTCAACCTAACTCACAATTGTACTCTCCCATACCACTTACCGAAAGTCTCGAACCAATTCGTAATGCACCGGACAGCAACGAGGCATCACAACCTGCTCGCGCGCTGGATTTGATCCAGTCATCGATGGAAGAAAGTCAAAGTAAGTTAGCAACCTTGCCATTCTTGATGCTCGATGCGTCACAATGAAGTCGAAACTTACTATAATCGTCCATTCCTTGCGGCATCAGCCTTCGGGCAGTTCCTGGAGAGGCTGGACCGAATGCAAAGCCAAGTCGACAGACAAGAACGAGAGCGCAGGGAGGAGGAAAACAGGATGTGGGCGCAGATAGCAAGAGGCAGTCGACGGGTCAGCGAACTGGCTACCATGATGGATCATTTTGTGACCTGCCCGACGAGGACAGCAGTGGGTCAAAGCGACAACTTACCTGGCGAGACAACGACTCCATTGCAGTCGTCGACGGGGACCGCGCATCCAGCATTGTCCGGCAGCGCAAGAGAAAAGCGATTCACACTACTTGCCGCACCGTTCGCTGCCGAGTTGCGCCGCAGAATGGGCATGGCAGGCAACCAACTGCTGCCTGACTTTGTTCCCATTGACAAGCGCCCTTTGCAAAACGGATAGCCCGTCCTGCATATTGACTGGGACCTGCTGTGGGACAGTCGAGAGAATCGAGAAATGGTCAGCAACATCATCCAGGATCTTAGAGACTCGGTGGATACCACATACTCACAGTTGGTGGAAGAAAACGGCACCGACAAAGTCATTCGCCACTGCCTTGACTCCATGCACAACCTGTACTATCGTCGATGTCAAGAGCAGAAGGGCAATATTGAAGATCAAATGGCAAAGTTGAGGAGGCATCAGTGCAAAAGAATTAAGCAGAATCATCGCGACCGGGAACTCGCGCTGCCTTCCAATGCAGACCTCGCCAATCACTATGGTCAGATGCAATGGAATGTGGTGGGAGCAACCAGCGAAGACGAGACAGACGAAGAAACGAGCGAGGAAGCTGCGACGGCAGAAGGATCGACCGCGCTGAAGACCGGAACACTTGTCCTGCCTCTGTGGCGGTCGCTCCAACTGGAAGAGGTGATTCGGGAGACAGACCGTCGAAGACGAGTCCGCCTCCGAGGCGTCCCCTATCGTGCTATGCGCCACCCAGAACAAGCTCTCCTTCCTCCCCCCGGCGAGTCACCACCAGTTGTGCCGTCCGACGTCTACAGGTGGATGGTGAGCCACATCTATGCCCACCAGTATCCCAACGCAGTCAGAGGCGTTCGATCAAATCTACTCACTGCGAGAAGGACTCGGGTCGGCACTCCGAAAGGTGAAGAGGGAAGGGGGTAGATCCACGCCGAGCACGTGGTTGATGGTGGCGGTGGATGGTGGTGGTCGAGAGGGAAGAGTACGCAGCTCGACGGAATGACTTTAGTGACATTCGCAAAGTCGCTCACACACGAGCCTGCCCTGATTTCTGTCTCGTGGACCTTTGCAGACGATCGGCACAGCTTGAGTGCAACACTCGAGACTTTTACACTGCTGTTCTGCCTTGTTTTTCTCAACCTTTGCGCTCGTAGCCACTATGGCTGCACACGTTGTCACCACCGCTCAAATTTGAGATGGTGGTAGTACTCCTTCCCTCCGCTCTTTTCTTTTGCTCGATTCCTGTATCTCTTAGCTCATCACACGCTTTTCTCATGAATGAATCGATTTCCATTGCTTCAAAGTGCTTTGAGACCATAAACCTCGCTCTGGATGCGATAGTCTGTGTTGAAAGGCACCACGGCGAGCTTTGAGACAAAATCGGCAAAGGGAACCACCTTTTCCTCGCCATCCTCCATCCGAAAAGCAAATCTGATACGCATCCTGTCGAGCAGTTCCCTCCATTGCACGTCGCCGCCCATTGCCTCCTCCAGTGATGCTATCTTGAGCTTCCTCACGTGCATAAACCTTTCTGTTGTTGATGTTGTGCCCCTTCCTTGCAATGGAAACGCTTTTTCGAAGAGCCACCGAATGAGAACTGGCTCTGTGTTCCCCTCTTGAGTTCGGATGAGGCCATATGAGTTGTCGAGGTTGCTGTTTCGTGAAGATCCAGCGCTGGTAATCCTAGTTGCGCTTGGATAAGTAGGAATGGCGATCGTCCGCAGATAGCGCACTGTTGGGATCAGTCCGACGTCCGACAAAGACCTTGTCGGGTCATGTGTGACCACGAAGCGTCCAGAGCAGGTCTTTGTCGGCCCTTTCAGATGCTCCAAAAGCATTCTAAACGTATCGTTGTCCATGCTCTGCTTCTTCTTGACTGTGGCTGCAAGCTCCTGACCTTGCTCGCTGCGACTCTGCATGTGGTGAAGCAGCTGCCCCATTCAAGAAGCTGTCCGTCGATTGAGCAAGCATATGGCGGATCTCCTGCTGCCGCACGGCCGTCCTCATCATCAGTGTTTCCAACTTACCTTGCCTGTGCCCCGAAGTGCTGATCCTCCCCAGTTTACCGTTGGCTCGCTCAAAGGGTAAGCATGAGAAGTTGCGTGCCGCTCCAAATCGTCTGATGGCGTCGGGAATGTGCTCGGTGATATGCACGCTGAAGGTGAGCCAGCCATTCCCGAGCAGGTTTTTGAGCAAAACATTGTACCGGACAATGTATCCCCGAAGCTCTTCGACACCGCTCTCGTCCAGATCTTTTTCGAGCAGCTCCACGATGCAACACAGGAGCAAGCCGATGGGGAAGATGTCTCTAACTTGCTTGTACCCTTGTGAGACAGGTCGACCGGCGCTTCCTTTGGTTGAATCAAAGTTGAGGACCTGATCTCGCTGGTTGATGAGCGAGCGGTCCCACAAGCTGAGCATGATGAAGGGCAGCAGGCAGCGGTACATCGTGACCCACTGCTCTGCTGACGGCGGCCCAGCGCTTCGGTCGCCCATCCTTTCGTCGAGCTTCTTGAAGATGCTCGGAAGTCTTGCGTTCTTGACGATGAACTGCACCTTTTCAATGGATCCTTGGCTGCCAATATTACCACATCCGTCCAAGAGAAAGTCCCACCAGAAGCGCTGGCACATGCCTGAAAGAACGGCATGCATGGGATCGGGCGGGCTATCAAGCACCAAGTCGAAGTAGCCCAGCTGCTTCAAGACTGTGTTCTTGCAGTGAGCCGCCGTCTCGGTTGCAGGAGGTGGCGGCTGTGGTTCTTGGGACCGGTCCTCCCATGGCTCGACGTCTCCAAAGTTGTCAATCTTCTTTGGGCAATATGGGCAGATCGGATCCCGCCAGAAGCGACAGACAAAGTCGACCGTCTTTGCTCGAGCCGGGCTGTCGGCCGCCACCATATTCAGCCGCGCTCGAACCTTCCGGCCTGCGGCAACACAAGAAAAAGCAATGCAAAACATCTTTAATGATCAGTCCAGATTGCAGAGAGAAACAATGAGCAGATCGCCGAGTCGTCATCATGAGACACTTTCCTTCAGGTTGCTTAGCCGTAGGAATCGAACGACCATTCTGGTCCAAGTCCTTGAGCTCGTCGAACAGAAGCTGAAGATAGCGCATGGAACCTTATCGTCTTTGGTGCCTTTGGTCCCGGCATGAGGCCAACCACATGCACACCAAGACACCGACGATCCAGAGTGCTGTATCGCTCGGGCAGGTTATCGATGCGTATGAGAATGACCCCGGTCGAATGTTGGCCAGAGTGACGGCCCTTGTGCGGCCCCGAACCAGTCGACGTTGAGCGAAATCTTGAGATTGAGGTCGGCGTCGTCGACAAAAGGCTTGTGTCAGTGTGGGCAGGGCGTCTGGCAGTCGAAGACACTGCAATCGCTACGCCAGGCTTCGCCGCTCCAGATTGATCCGTATTGCCGGTCATGTTGCTCTTGAGGATGATGCGAGTCGGCTTTCCACTCGTCCAGAGCGCTCTCGATGCGTTCATCGTGTAGTAGCATCATCAGACTCGATGCAATCGAGCGGTGAGCATACTCCATACGAGGCTTGCAGTCCCTCATCGTGTGCTTACCACAGAACTGGCAATGCATCGTTCCAGAAGGCGGGACTGTGCCGTCCCAGAGGTTGAGTTGCTCGCATCGGCTCTCTGTGCAGACCAGGTACCGCATGAAGTGGTCCTTGAGACCGAGCTTCGCTGCGACTGCAGACAGCGTGACGAGCCTGCCCTGCTAAAGTGCCGAGTCCTCAGCCACAAACAGATTGCAGCATTTGTCAATCACCGGCGCAAGGACATTGAAGATGAAAGAAAGCATCAGCGTTGCACATTCTTGAGATAACTTTGTGAATGCCACCATGAATGCAACGAAGACGTACGTCTTCCATATCCAGGAGTCGCGGTGGCATTGCTCGGGCGGGATGCGCGAGGTCTACGGGCGCATCTCTGCTGCCGTCAAAGTAGTCTTCGAAGTCGGAATCAAAGTTGCTCTCCTCATTGCCGCTGTCGTCCTCCCAATCCGTCCCGTCCGACTCTGATGTAATATGATCCTCCTCCTCCTCCTCATCGGCATTCTGCCATACCGCCTGCGAATCCTGAAGATCCCCGCCTGTGTCGAACGACGTCTCTTGAGCTGTTTGCGACGCAAAGGGTGGAACGCTGGAAGGCTGGATGTCGAGGCTGCGGAATCCTGCATACGGATCTGTCCCCACAGAGCTCCAAGCCGACACTGCCGCTCGTCGTTGGTCTCTTCAAGTCTTTGCCGCTTTGCTTGAGACGGCGGTGGCTGCGGATCATCGTGCGGCTTGGTGTAACGCAGCTGATGCACCCTGTATAGTCCTGAGGAGACTTCTCGACCGTCTGAGCCACAACGAGGGCATGTACACAAACGCGATGGGTTCTGCATAGTGTGATAGTGATTGTATTGCCGCAACGATCTATGTACGAGAAGAATCGCTCACATAGCGCGTGCCGTCCATGAGGGGCCTGGTGCTAGCCACCATACACCGCTCCAGTATCAGCTCAAACTAATGCACAACTCACACACACCCTCGCTGCTGTATCAAAACTGGTACACCGCTAGTATACCGACTCCGTATTGCTGCGGCACAAGAAATCGCCGATACACACATGCTATACTAGCCGATGCGTCAATTATATATCGCGACAGTTTTACGATGTGTGTTTTTCAAAACTAACAGTCACAGTCCGCCGAGTTGCGCGTGGGCCTCGAAGTGCAAATTGCAAAAAGTGGTGACTTTTTTTTTGTCTCAGTTAGCAGCGAGTCGGAGCCACGTCAGTCTCAGGGTCAGAAACGCATGCAACCTCAAAAAGCTTAGCCAGTGTCCTGACTTGACCACACATGCTTTTTCCCCGCTCGTCCACGTCTTTTGAGCTGCGTTTTTATATGCAAGGCAGATTGACAACGTGACCAAAAGACCCGACGTGTTGGGGCATCACCTCATTGTCTCGCTTGCCATCCTCTGAGCAGCGCTTTCGAGTGGAAAAAGAGCCATCAAACATCACAACTGGCGCGATGCAAACAGAGAACGTCGATTGGCAAGGTGTCTGTACCCATGCTCTGCGGCTATCTGTCCTAATCATGAGCTGACAAAGTCGTCGCAATTATCGGATACGGGCTCGCTTGGGCAAGCATGAGGCGAGGCGGACGAGCCGTGCGATCAGGGCGTGGAGCAAGATGACAAAGTCAAGACACCGACTCTCTTTTGATGCGCGTGTCGACGAGACTGAAAGCTGCGGCTTGAAGCTGCAACGGGCGACGATGCGACCGATCCAGTGGATTGAGAACCGTACAGAGGCGAGCTGGTGCTTGGCGTGGGGAGGTGACGACAACGGCGGCTGCTGCTGCTGGGCCTGCTGAATGCGGTGGCAGACAAGGCAGCAGTGGCAGGGCTTCGATATGCCTCGGTTTACGTTGACGCTCTGGTGCCGGTGCAGCGTCGAGCGCAGTGGAGATGATGACCTTGCTGTCAATTGTGCCCGATGCATCGCTGATTCTTGTGCTGTCTGGCCTTGATGGGAGTAGCGGTTGCGACGTTGGCTTGCTTCATCTGGACGGCTTGTTTGCAAGATACTGTACAGTAGAGATTCAAGCTGGTCGTGTAGCGCGTCAACTTTGTTTTTGAGCTTCGAGTTGACACTTTGTCGCTCAAGTGGGCGTTTTGGAATTGCGACTCGGATTGCATAGCTTGGACGTTTGAGATGATCTGGGCACTCTGTGAGCTTGCGCTAGGCAAGGAAGGATTCCTTGATCTGACCACGACGCTCGCGCTGTCGCACTGTACGATTTTTTTCTCGTCGCCGAGTGAGAAGCGCCCGAAACCAAAGAGTCGGGCCATGACGTTTGCTTGCCTGCTGAAGAATCTGCTCGACTCGCAGAGGCCGCATGCGACGACAAAGGGGGGGGGGGTCAAAGCCGACGATGACGACGACCAAGAAACAAAACACGAGCTTGACGAGTATCGTGTGGTCCAAGATTTACGCTGAGAGCCGGAAATGCCCAAGAGATCGGGAGCGAGCGAGCGTGTAGTTGAAGAGCGCAGCTGAAGCTGCTGCCACAGAGGCATGGTCGTCCAAGTCGGTCTAGAGGCTAGGTGAGAGCAAAGCGTGGTCGTGTTGCTGCTGTTGGTTTTCAACATGCTTGTCCATTCATCTCGTCGACCCAATCAGAACTCGGACAACGTGCAGATGATACCACGCGTTCCATTACCTCTTGCGATCCACAATGACCATCTTCACCATGGTCATCATGGTCGAGACCTATTCTCATGGCTCTTGCCAGCCTCGCTCGAGCGTTTTTGGAGGGCGACCCGTGTCCGAATCCGAGTGCGGGTCGCGATGGCGGCGAATATGGCCGACGTGGCAGATAATTTTCCGCTCGTGGTGCTCAATCAGCACCGTCAAAGTTTGCATTGTCGTACCGTCGAGTTGCATCCCACCTCTGAATCGATCCAACCTATGGCAATAGCTTGGCAAACGACACGTTCGGCCTGGCCTGTCTTGACTCTGGTCCAGCTCGATGGCCCCGCTGACACCCATGCCTACCACTCGTTGCCATACTCGAATCCCCACCTTGCCTGCCTTGGTTGCCTCGATCATCAACATTCGTCGTGTGCGGTGAGTGGCACGAAGGCGGACCCTCTCCTCGGACCAATTCAATTCAGGTCTCCGTGTCCAAGTTTTGTCTGGCCATGATCCGTTCGGTTGATCGACCATCCAGACCCATCGAATGGCCCGTCAATCTTGAATCTCTCGCGCGAGCTTGGAATTCAGAGTTCACAGCATCGCTTTCCAACTCGCTCATGAAGGAATCCTAAGAATCGTACAAGATGCGCGAACAAGTCGATGAGCGGTCATTCATCTGCTGCTGCTGCTGCTGCTGCTGTTGGTGGTGGTGGTGTTATGCTTGCGGGCTCGGAATCCTCTCATGGCTCGAGATTGTCTGACAGACTCGCTGATGTTTTGGTCGATCAAGTTGACAAAGTTTAGAAGGGACAAGCCTGGAGGCGAGCGATCCATCGCGGCACGAGTGCATGAGATTTTGAATGACAGAGAGAAGAAGCAGGGTGGTGGGCGAGGCATGCAGGAGGTGGTCATTTCAAGAACCGAAGAGAAGAATCAGTTTGGAGACAAAAGACGAGAGAGAGACAAAGGGGGCGCGACATACCCAGAGGGAGATAGATGAAGAAAGCAACGTCTGTCTCCTGCACCAGCTTGTTGTCTTCGTACCATGTGCTGTTAATGGCTTCCTTGGAGAGGATACTTGGTCCTTCACGGAACGTCGCTAAAGCGAAAAGAATGCCTTTTACGCAATTGCGTTTGAGCCGATCCGTACCAAGAGACAAAGGCACATGGGTGCGTCTGTGAGCTAGATGCGTTGGCGAAGCAATGCCATCAGCGTAGTTCAGCAGGCAGATGACAAACCAAAGTCGCAATCAAATTCTCCTGGCTGGGGGCAGTGCCACCTCTAGCGTAGGAAAGCCAGTCGCGATCTCGGCTGCTGGCTGATCAGTGAGGTAGTTTGTTATTGTGGCAACATGCACGCCCAGAAACTGCGCAAGAACCTCGCCGAGGATCGGCCATAGGCTCTTCGCGTAAGGGCACTCGATATAGACATGATCACATGTTGGCCCTGGGTGTTGACACCCAAAGCACGGCACCACGCGATAGTTGCTGAACGTTGGTATCGGTGCTCATCCCCAAAGGACATACCACCAAGTCTGCCGAGCTTTGCCAGGTAGTATGTACCTATGCACTTCCGGCCAAACTTCTTGCCACTCGAGTTGTACGCGCCATAGTCGAGGACTGACTGCACCTACATGTCCTTCATCCGAGGGGTCAACCACATCCACCCAGACGTCGACGGAACTGTGCTGATTGTCAGGACCTCTGCCTGCGTCGACTCCGGGGCGGAGAACATACTGAGGCAGCAAGAATGCTCGTCCGTCCTTTGGCCGATATGTGACAAGAGGCTTTCCCGCAATTGTCAGCACTCGCCAAGGTGGCACCAGAGTGGACGTACCAACTACTGGATGAAGATTGGGCAAACGACGGAATGGCGCATCGTTCAGGCCTCGCGTGATCAAGAAGGCAAGGAGCTTGGATCGAAGTTGAGCTGGCCAGGACTGGATGATGCTGGGCCACTTGTTGCGAAGAGCTTGGAAAGCACTCGTGATCCGCTTCTTGAACACTGCTGACATTCCGAAGTACTCGTTGTACAGCTTGTTGTCCATATATGCCTTGACGTCATATAACGATGGACATGACAAGACGGCAAGCAGATCGTCCGAGGATCTAGGGGCCGTGTTCTTATGCACCCAGAGGAAGTCGCCGAAAGAAGAGATGCCGCAGAAGGACAGATACGTGCGCTGCTCCTCATCTAGCGGAGTCGAGGAATAAAAGCTATAGTTATCGTTGAGGAAGGGCAGAGCGGCGACCTCATTGGGAGAGAGGGCATCCCAATCGATATCGGCTTTTTGCACGTCCAGCTTGAGCTCGTGCAGTACAGCAAGTGCGCGGGACGAGGTCACGCTGTCACCTTTCAATCTGCTAAGAGTTGTCACTGTAGGCGCCGCCAAAATAGTGCAGAACGGACGCAGCCAATACTTCTTGTAGTAGTGAACAAGATAGTCCGCTACTAGCCTCGAGAGGGATTCGTCTTCACCTGTTAGTGCTGTGGTGAAGGTGAAGATCATGCGCGCGTCGATCATGGCTTGAAAGTCAACGAGCCCGATACCTCCCAGCTTCTTGGGATGGTGAAGGATTTCGTTTCGAAAGAACAGACCATTTCCGTCTCGAAACTGCGACCGGCGACGAGGTAGCATAACTCTACTGATGCCCCTACGCTCTACTGGGCCTTCGAACATCAGCCAGACCTTAGAGTATCCGTAAGTCTGAACGAGATGCGCCACTGAGAACACGTTGACGTGTTTCCTGATCAGCCATAATGTACCCCGGTCTGCCTTGTCAAGCTGTTCCATCTGTTCGGCAGTGGGTGCTCCATCCAAACGGATGTATCTACCCACCGTTTTGATGGCCTCGCTCAGCGGTCAGATCGGGAACGGTGTCTCGGACTGCTTAAACCAGTGCTCTTCCCCACTCCCATTGTTGAAGAGTCTGGCACTGGATTCCTGCACATTGAGCGCTGATCCGGACAACTCGTCAAAGTCTCGCCGAATCTTCTCGAAGGTGTGTAAGTCTTGAGGCCCGCCGAGGAAGAAGTCACTGTTATCGGCATAGCTGCACGATGAAAGGAGATGCTCATTCCCGTTGAGGACGATGCGGATGCCACCTTTGCTTGCTGTCCACTTATCCAACATTGGCTGGTACGCAAGCAGATACAGGATGACCGACGATGGCACACCTTGAAGAAGACCACGGGCCAGCTTGATGTTAGAGGTGAAGCCTCCGTCAACTTGGATGACCGTACTGGTATCACCAGTCAGTGCATCGAAGAGTCGAAGGAGCTGGTCGGGGCAACCTGCATGTAGAAGCGTTTTGCGAACCCATTCTCGATGCACTTTGTCGTATGCCTTTTGCTGATCTTGCGAGATGTGCACACCCAGACGGCAGAGAAGGCGATCACGATTTGCCTCCGCCAGAATGAAGAGGCGGATCGTGGACGACGAGGAGTGTCTCTGTTTCAAGAAGCCGGTTTGATTCCAAGGCAGAACACGGACAAGCTGGTCGTGGATGCGTCTAGCAAGCGAGCTGTGAATGAGTCGGAGATCGCAGTTGAGAACCGCAATCAGACGGTAGTCATTCACGTTGTTTCGACGCATTCCTGGCTTGTTCTTAAACAGGAGCTTGGCTTTCGTGAGGCTCTTGAACATACCACCTTCCGTTATGACGTGATTGAGGCATCGCGTAAGGAAGGCGTAGAAGCTTTCCCCTCCGCACAAGAGAGCACTGAAGGAGATCCCATTTGGGCCCGGTGCTGACTCTCGCTTGGCGACTTTGAGTGCATCGTAGACTTATCATCAAACTCGACGTTGGATGAACGAAGAAAGGCATCGCAACGTCTAGACCAGGTCAGGCTTGCATGTACGACTTGCTTGTACAGGTCTCGAAAGAAGTCAGAGACCGTTTCCGCCGGGATTGGAACCGAGCTTGGAGGTGAGTGCTTCTTGGGGAAGATCGGGATATCAGGTTGTAGCCGAAGAATGTCGAGTTTCTCCTCCGGAAACATTGCCCACCGACTGGTTTCGTAAAGGCGAGCAACTGACAGCACTGTATCGAGATTGTCTTTTGATACAACGTTATCCAAGTATCGCCACATGCGCAGAATAGATTGCTCGTTGTGGACTGTGCGGGGGAGCTTGTACCTTGCTTCGCGAAACAGCGCCAGCTGGACTCTGTTGAGGTGATCCTTCCAATCTTGAGCCGTCGTCGAGGTCGGAACATCCTGTAGATGTTGAACAACACGTTGGCAGAAAGCGGGAACGTGAGTGGCTAGTCGACTAAGCACCCACCAAGTTCGCACTTGGCTAGGCTCTTGCTCGTTGGCTGCGGTGCCAAGTTGTTCTTTACCGACTAGAATCACTATACAGTGATCAGAAGCTCCTGGTTCGATAACGTGCAAAACGTCTGCGATCTGAGCTAGTTGTAGCTCATCAATGAAGACGTGGTCGATGTGGCTGCCTACACCAAGTTGTTCCGCCTTGTTGATCCAATCAACCTGTCCATTCTCGCCGGCCAGACCATGCTTCCCTTTTGAACGCCAGAAAGTAAAGGCAAGTCAGTCGGGGTAAAGATGTCGATAGACTGCTGCAAGTGGTGCAAGAGCATGCGCGATCTGAGGCCAACAAGAGGTCCTTCTTGGTTCCTCTCTGAACGTATGCAGCGTACACTGGATCTCGTTGAAATCCCCCAAGACGATGGTCTGTTGCAGTGCTTCAGCATCGAGATCGTCAAGAAGCAGATCCCGAGCGAATGAAGGCACCTCGAAAAACTGCTTCCTACCTTGCACCGTTGCGGGTAGGTAGACATTGAGGATCGTCCATGGCTTGGAGTTGCCTGGAATCTGGACAGTGATGCGACTTGCCCGTTCAGCATGTCTCGTTTCACCAATGATTTGCCACTCCCGATTGACCACCACGATGGCAGTATTATAGCCTGCATAGAGCCGCTCGCCATAATGAAACTGGTCTTCCACCCATTCCAAGGTGATGGCATTGCGGTACGATCGCCATTCCTGCAGACACCATGCCTCGATCTTATACTGCTCCTGTCTTTCCTCCATTCTCGTCAAGTTGATAGGAGAGAGCGTGTGAAGATTCCACGAGGCGACAGTAGGAACTCACACGCTCGTTGGAACTGCCTGATGGACCAGTCGGGTTAACCGAGCAACAGGTTGTCGCGCCACAGTCAGGCTTGAGACTGGAGCAGCTTGGCCTTCCACCGAGACGATAGGGTGTAGTATGCGAGAGGAAGGAAAACGAATGGCGTCGAGTGCAGATGATCCTCGAGCATCATCAGCTGCGAGATCCATAGGGATCGGTGCAGTTTGTTCGACATCGTCAGGAGGGTCAGCAGGTGGTTGAGGATCGATGAAGACCGGAAAAACTTGAAGAGGAGACCGAAGCGAGCTGAAAATGCAGGCAGACAGGAGAAGTTTGGTGAGAAGATGTCCTGCTAAGCTGTTGGGAAGCAAGGGCAGAGACGCCGTGCACAGTTTGATCGCAGTGCAACTCTGTTGACCGCGATCGCCATGCTCTTCCGTGACGAGCCTAGAGGTCTTCGGAGTGATCGTCGGCCGTGCGATCACTCCTGTCTGGAAAGGACCGCAAGGCTGCATTCACTGCCTCAGCCGGAGTGTTGAAGAAGCTGGACTGGTTGTTGCTTGGACCCTGCTTGGGAGGGCGACCAACGTTGGGTCCTCCTTCAGCAGGACGGACAGTACCTCGACTGGAGGAAGAGTTCTGTTCTTCCGAGGAGGAGTCGACATGCATTGCCTCCACCGTTTCTTGCTGACGCTATTGCTGGACTGCAATGCTTTGTTGCTGTTGAACAACATGTCCGTGCTGCTGTGGAACGAGTGCCCCTTGCTGTGGTTGACCGAGCGGACCCTGTTGTTGAATGTCAGGAGAGCTACGTTGCTGTTGACCGAGAGGGCCTTGCTGGCTCATGAACTGGCTTCTAGCAGCCGTTGGGCCCCAGATGGATGCAGAGGCTTCGTAGGAGCTAGCACTGAGCGAGGGGCCAGAAGGCATGTTGTCGCGATCGACGTAGCGGCCTCGAGGAGAGGTCGTTGGGACTTGAACGTTCTTTAGTCAACTCCGACTCAAAGCCTCGAGGCAGCAGCGACCAAGCTAATTTAGCGCGTGCTCTTTTTTGGCGCTTTGACCGTGCGGCATGTGCATGCGGACTTTAATAAAAAGTAAATAAAGCAAATCAAATCAAATACAAAATATAGTGTAGTGTTATATAATATCAAAACCTGTGGGTCCGGTGGGACGCGTGAATTTGCAGTAAAATTTGCACTGAGTCCAGTGTGTGTCCGGCTCAAATATGTGGGTTTGTTAGACTTTATAACTCAAATAAGTGAAACATATTGAGCATGTTTAGTTGCAAAAATGGACTTATTCGCAGTAGCTTCACGTGACTTTCTCTACCTTAATTTCAGGGTCTAATTTCTACAACGCCTTTGTGTGTCAACCCCCACCATATCATCATCATCATCATCATCATCGAGTGCGTTCCACCATCAAGATGGCACGCGCACCACGCTATCATCCCGATCGCCCATCGCTCTTGCCCCGGACATCGACTGCATCCGCAGCAGGTCCCTCACAACTGCAAGCCCCCGCTCCCCCCTTCTGCACTTGCAGTGGCGTCTTCACCTCGCCTTCCCCTCGCTTCAACATCTCTTTCGCCGGCTGCAGGTGTCTCCGAACATCCACCAGCAGTCTCGATCTCGACTTTGCTGCCACGAGTGGTCTCGATCGCGACTTTGCTGCAATGGATCCACGAGCAGCATCACGTGGCTCGCCCGATCAACACCACAAAGTCATACGAGCCGAAGCAAAAGGAATGGTACAGATGGTGTGATTGGCAAGTCGATTACGCGTTTCAGGGAGAGAAGAGGTAAGTTTTTGACCACGACGAGGCTCAATGCTCTAGACACGATTCACTGACATCATTCCTTGCTTTTTTATCACGTCTTCAGATACTCTGTCACGGCGGACAAGCTGGCGATCTTTGTTCTTGATTTCGTCCTCACCAAATGCGGTAGACACGTGCGCAAAGTCCGCGACACTTCAAACCCTACTCCCATCGTCTCTCTCGATCTTGATGCGCTCGACACTTCCACCAACAACGTTCCCGCACCTTCATCACCGCCGACAACACCGCCATCTGCCCCGTCCACCGTTCCGTTTCCCGACGACTCTGCAATGGACCTTTTTCCTCCGCCGGAAGACTCAACAGCGGACATTCGCTTGCTAGACGTCCTGCCCATTTGCTGCCATCGTCGATTTATATCACACTCAGCGGCTTCAAGGTATCAACAACTCCGGCCACCCGCGAGGCGCAGCGGTAAAAGCTCTGCTGCAGATGGCACACCACTTCCAGGCAAAGCACCACAAGGAGACGTATCAAGACCGAGGCATCGACACCTACCTCGAGGGCATCTCCGACGTGCAGCAGATCAAGAACCTCGCCAATGACGGACTGGCTCGTGATACGTTTGAGGGTGTCCGCGATCGATTGATGGTTTTGGTCTCGCACTTCGGTCTTCTTTGTGGCGAGAGCGCACGAGGGCTGGAGTTTGCTGATCTCCACTCGATCGAGCTCCCCGAGAGCAAGCACTCCCGCTGTGTCGCTCTGATTGCAGCGATGCGCCATGGCAAGACAAATCAGGGAGGTCGTGTGGAGCTGGCTGGCATGCTGTGCAACAAGCATGTCGAGATCTGTCCACTTGGAGGACTTGCGATGCATCTCTTCTGCCGCTTCCAGCTTGGGTCCACACCTCCCATCGACAAGAGCAAGAAAGCCGACGAGCAATACCCCAACTTCTCATCCAACGAAAGCTAGTATGACCTCAAGCTCTTTCCCTCACCTAATGACGCGACCATGGAACTTAGCTACGAAGCACACAACAGTGCCTTCAAGAAAACGTTTGCACGTTGCAACATCCATTCAGGACACTCGACCATGCGACACTACACTCTCGACGGACTCGGGCGAGGAGCACAGTAGCTGGTTGCTAGAGACGCGTTGTGGAAGGATGTTGAAGGGATGTTAGATTAACGAAAATCAACACTTTGGAGCGTTGGTCCGTTTTCGCATTTTAGCTTGTAACGCGTCTCGGCCGAATAGCGCTCGCAGACGTGGAACTCAGCCTTTTTGTTATCGATCAGACTCTCATCATCGAATCGTTATCGCATCAGCATCGCATCTCTTCGCTTCTTTGTATTTGGCTTTCACCGCCATACACTTGACACGCTCCTTGGCCAAAGCTTCAGAGTGGCCCGAGCGCCTCCTCGGCCCTTGGACATGCGGACCTAGCTCAGCAACACAAGCAGCATCGACCGACACAGCTTCATCCTCGACCTCATCCTCGATCGTGAATGCTGCGACTCGTCAGGAATCGTCGTCGTTGCCGTCTTGGTCCTTTCCGTTGCGACATGATCAACGAGCCGCCATGTCCACCACTTTGGCTTCCGTCGAGGCTGCCAGGAACGCCGCCGCGGCCGCACAACGCTCCTTTCCAGACAGATGGTCCGATCTTCAATCTTACTTTGACGTTTACTCGGCCCGTCTCTTGACAAAGTACGCTCAGATGGATCACAACAACGCAGACAAGCCGCTGGAATCCTACTTCAACGTCTTTGTCACCAATCTCGACAAGATGAGAGACATCGCAGCCTTCTACCGCACCTTTACCAACCTCTCCCGTTCCGATGAACGCTTCTCGTCGATCCAAGCCATCGAGCACCTGCGACCCAAGCTCGACTGTATCGTTCGAAATCCGCTACCAAACTCGGATACCGAGCTCAATCTCAGTGCATTCCTCCTAAGCCTCCATCTGCCGTCTCAACAACGTACCTCTTCTGCCGTCGAGTTCAACGACGTTTCCCACCACTTTTCGGCCCAGTTTGCTCGACCATTCAAAGGCAAAGCGCCGCTTCGCTTCCTCAGGTTCGCTCTTGGCGTCCAGGCCTACTTTGATGGTTCCGCCGACCGCGATCTCTACTTCAAAGGCACTCCCATCGTCCAATCTAGTGGCACAGGCAAGACCCGCATGGTACTCGAGCTAGCCAACTATGTTCCCCTCTTGTACATCTGCTTGCGCGATCAAGCTAGTACTCCGCTCCATGGCTTTCCCCAGCGTGACGCCCGACCTGTCGCCTACTTTTCTAAATACCTCGAAGAACAAGTGCTCGACGACAAGGAGCAGCCACAGCCAAAGTACTGCTGTGACCTCCAGGTCGCTGCTTTCTTGGGCGCATGGTTCGAAAAGCTTGCCCTTCGACTCGCAGACAAGCCTGACGCCAAGGATAAACACGACATGCTTCTCCAGTTCGTTCGCTACGGAACTCGCGGGTCAGCTCGAGCTACTGACTCGTCCCGAGCCACAACCGAAGCCAATCAAGCTACCATCGACGTTGTTGCAGAGACCGGCAAACTTCGTGACAAATTCTTTAGCGAGGTCTGCGATGCAGCAGCCACTCTTCTCCAAACCGCTCCACCGCCTGATCGCTTGTATAACAACCGCCCTATCTTCCAGTTTTGCCTCGAGTCTCGCATGAGATCGCTCGCAGACCAACTCCGCGCCGTGAGGGACTACCTTTGGAAGCACAACATATCCAAAGACGACCAAGAGTTCCTCCAGCAGAACATGTCCAAACAAAACAAGCAATTTCTTCAAGGCATTGTGGGAGAAAACATACAGCTCGACCCTCGCGAGCTTCCTATCTTTGTTGCCGTCGACGAATGCGTCCATCTGATTCGCACCTTCACCAACAAGAGCGACGACGAACATCAGCTCAACAGCCTCCGTCGCGCTTGGAACTACATCAACGAGCAAGAAACCGAGCATGCACCGGGCACACCAGGATTTTGGCTCGTCTTGCTTAGCACCAACAGCGCCGCATCGATCCTCATCGAGAAGAGCGAAGCCAGAGGCTCGGATAGAGCCAAAGGAATGGCGCTCACACCGACGTGGGTCAACACGGGTTTCGACCTTATGCGCTACGATAGCGAGCCGCTTCCATGCGCAGGCGCTGCTGCCGATCTTGAGCACCTCAAGACCTACGGCCGTCCCCTGTGGGTTTCGCTCCGTCCCAGAACGTTTTGGGCCGACGCTCAGCTCAAGTTGCTCAACGCAGGCTCCTATGACGAACGATGCAAGCAGATAGACGGCTCGCATCTGGATCCAAGGATGCAGGAGCTCCATTTCGCCATCCTCGCCTCCCGACTTGCCCTTTCCTTCTGTCCCGCGGTCAAGGGACAGCCCGACTATGAGGGCATCGCACAGGATAAGCTGGCTACCGGCTCGGTGGACAGGCACATGAGGATTCTCAAGCGCATTGTCGACGGCTACCGCTTGGACATCGCCTCTCCTTCCGAACCGGTGTTGGCGATCGCCGCAGCCTTTGTGATGATGCCCTTGTTTGAGATTAGACCAGGCGAGGTCATCCAAGCACGGGTCCAGGAACGCTACCGCAAGATCCTCGAGAAGTTCCAGCTCGGTTGTCTCCCTTTGCTCAAGAAGCAAGACGCTCTCAAGGGAGACATCGGGGAACTCGTGGCTCGTCTTCTCTTGATGGTGGCTTGGGACGCGGCCAAGCTAAAGCGCTTGCACTCTGCTCAGGGAGATCGCATGCCTGCTTCCGTCCCATCTCGAGCTGTCAACGACGGCATCGTTGGGAGCTCAGCCGCGGCAAGTCCATCGAAAGAGTTGCCAGCAGTGGCGCCACGTTCCATCGACCGACGCTTCCAAGATGTCTACAGTCCACTAAGACTAAGGGACTGGCTCGATCAAGTGTGCACCCTCAGCAGCGAAGATCAGATATTGGTGGACGAAAGGCTGGATTGGGTCCGCTCTCAACTCGTGTCGACCATCAACCTAAACCTTGACACTGTCAAGGAACAAGTTGACATTTGGACCAACTTCACTCACTTTGACGGACCCAAGTACATCGTGGGCGAGATTTCGTGCGATTACCTTTGGTACTGCTGGAAGCGTGGCGCCGCTATTCAGACACGTCATAATCAGCTTGGCATTGATGGCATCATCCCTGTCTTTGTCGGCGATCTGAATCGCGCGTTTGCCTCAGAAAAGTCATCGCATTCGGCCTTCGAAGCCTTTCACCCTGTCGAATCGGCTGCTGCTTGCCACATGACCTACATCGGTTGGCAAGTCAAGAACCGTGACAAGAGGGTCTCCACTTCCGATCCAATGGAAAGCCTACGCGGGCCCAAGCTCATGACGTCCGGCCCACGTGCAATCACCGAAAAGGGCGTGCTTACTCTTTTCATGGAATCCGGCACAGAATCCAAGCTGCAACACAGCCGCAGTCCTCACAAGATGACCAAGGTGGAGAAATGGAAGCCGCCACCGAAAGAGGGAAAAGGCGTGGAGCAGGTGCGCTCGAGCCGGAAGCGAGGATTTGATCTCGTCGATGCGACAACTCAAGAGCGAGCCTCCGCTATTCCGGCCAAAGTACGCGCAACATCGACCGAGCAAGCCTCGCGACAAGGACCGACCAGTGGTAGCACGGCTAGGCAAGACGAAACGGCAGCCGATCCCTCTGCCAGCGCAGCCCATTGCGAGTCAGAAGCTTCGGCTCCGGGGCCGACCCCTTGCCAGAAAGGCTTTCTCTTGGTCAAAGTCAGGGGCGTACTCCAGGAGGACGTCTATCCGGGTCTGACGACGTTGGATGTTCGCGACATTGTGGCAAGTATGGTAAAGGTGCATCTACGCACTGAGAAGATCAAGCCGTACTTCGAGCGAGACAACAGCATGGTGATGCCTCTCGACACTCGCGAACCTCATATCTCTGGTCACATCATCGAAGGGGACAGTGGAGCGTCGAAGCAAGGTCGAGCCTCCTCCCTTTTCTCTGCACCGTCGACGTCGTCCTCGACATTGTTGGAGCATCCGCGAGCTAACCCAACCTCGGCTGCACAAGAACAACGGGAAGCGGACAAGGTGACGGAGGAATCGATCGAAGAAGACGACCATCAATAATAAGCCCTCTGCCCGAGCGCACGCCCACAGCACCAATCGCATCATGCATGTTTGTAAATTAGGCAATGGATTTGTGGTGAGTCTGACAACTCACTGGCTTCAACTTCACCGCTGGTGTTGAGCACTTGAGAGCCTGCAGAGTCCGTCTGAATTCATTTGCATTACGCAGCTTGTTGTCACTTGGGATGTCCTGCTCGACGCCGTGTATGTACACTTGTTGTGGTTACCGCGAATCGGTTGAACAACATGCACTGCTCCAACCTGTCACAGGCCGACTGAACCGTCTTGGGATCGCGTCGGTGGGACTGACTCACCGATCTGTTCTACCTAGCATAGGGTCAGTGGGTTGTCGGCTGGACAGCGTCGATGAGCAGAAAGATAGAAAGCCTAGCCCTAGCCCTAGCTCTAGGCGCGGGGCTGTTACTAGTGGACATGGCTGCAGCTGTCCTGCCAAATTGTGGTGATTTTGAAAATTGAGAATTTGGACAGCCACTCTGTCAAAGACTGCTGTAGTGCTGTTATGGTTTGAAATTTTGGACAAATGGACACTGCTGAAGTGCCTTATGGTCCCATCCAACTTTTTGGCAGGGAGCAGCTGTCCAACTGACTAGCAGCCATGGTCAGACTGGCTGTCACTGTAGACTGACTGGCTGTGACAATGGGACTGGCCAGCTCCCTTCTTATGCAACCTGCAGTGTGTAGTGGCCAAGCCTTGAGACATGGTCAATGCTTTGTCAAAGTCAATCATTGCTGCAGTCCATGTGAGAACAATGCATTGATGGCCACAATTGAAGGCCACAGTCAGCTGGCACAATAGATGGCCACCATTGGCTGGCTGGCTGGCTGGCTCCCTTTGTTGAACAAACAGCTGGCCATTGTGACTGTTGGCTGGCTCCCTTTATTGAACAAATGGCTGGCCATTGTGACCATGGGCTGTGAGAATTACTGCAATATTCAAACAGCCACAGCCATGTGTCTGCTTCTACTTAAAGGGGTCAGACTGTGAGAATCTCACAGAGTATTCACAAAGATGTTGAGGCACACTTGTGCAGAGCTTGCCATAAATGACAGAGCATTGATACTTTGCAGCCACCACTGTGATGCTTCAGTCCCTTTGTCTATGCACCATCCATGAATCAGTAGCATGTATTCCTATGGTCTATGTGTGTGATGGACTGTGATGGAGATGTATCAGAGAGACAGGAGAAAGACATATATACACCTGCTTGCAAGCTGTGTGTGGTGAACTGCATATCAATCTTCACTGTACTCACCACTTCACTTTACCATTCCAGCACCCAGCTCATATTACACTATGTCCCAACTCTCTACCTACTCTGATGCTAGCATCACCTACCCTAATGCTGGCATCAATGTCAGTGGTGGCCATACTGATCTCAATAGCCAGCTCTCCCATTCAGAGGTATGTATCTTTGGCACATCACTATGCATACTCAAATTCAGGGCCCAGCTGACACATATTGCACTTTCTACAGTGTGCCATCTTCACCCAGCTATGCCTGTGTTGCAGAGCTTGGCCAGTTCAACTTATGCCTGGTCAACAAGCAGATGCAGTTGGTCATGCTGGATGGCATTCTCAGCAAGCTGTGCCTTGAGCACCCTGCTGCAGTGGCACTCAACAAGGACCTCCTGCCCATTCCACACATCCCAGAGCTCCCAGTCACCTCTGATGGCTGCCACTGCACCATCTGCATGCACACAGTCAAGTCCAAGTGCTACACTTGCCAGTGGATCTTCCTTGTTGGTTGACAGGTCACTGCAGTCTGGATGCACAACTTGCTCAGTGCTGGCTGCACAATGCAGCAAGTCTTTCATGCTCAGAGTGACAACATCAGCAAGCCCTATAGTCTTAGTGACAGCACTGTCAGCTGGCGCACTGATCTGTGGGCTTTCCTTCTAGCACTGGTCTTCCACATTGGGTTTGATGGTGATGTGTTGGGCTATTATGGCAGTGATGAGCCCATTGATCATCATGGTGTTGATGAAGAGATTGCAGATGTGCTCTTGGAGCTCCATGACTTCTACAACAGCAATGATGTTGTGGATGGTTGCACCAATCCAGAGGTCACTGCAGAGGCCATAATACTCCTTCTGCAGCTCTTGGTATGGATGGTGCAGCAAAAGCCAGCCAACTTTGGTCAGGTCATACAGAGGGCCTTGCACTCTCATGGCTCTTCCTGCATCAAAGACAGCATCTGCAACATGCAGCCAGGCTTCAACTTTGCCAACACAATGCTGGAGCTGCCAACACTGCCAAGCATTCTCTGCTGTGCAGTTGCTGGCCATGCTCCAACATCCCATCCACTGCTGGATGCATACACCAATGGCTTGGATTTTGATCCCAGTGCAGCTCAAAGTTACTTTGCTGTGCACAATGAGTTCACTTGGCTGCTTGCAGTGCTGATGGAACTCAGTAGTGGTCTGCCAGCCAGAGGCACAGAGCTTGCACAACTGCAGCACACCAACATGCTACTTGGCCCATGCAACATCTTTGTCCATGATGGTAGTGTATTCACTGCTTTGCCCAGCAACAAAGGTACTGGCAGGCAGAGGATCATCCCATGCTTCTTGCCACATGCCATTGGCTGCTTGGTGGTTCTCTATGTTTCACAGGTGGTGCCATTTGTGCACCTGCTGTACAATGCTGGTCAACCATGCTGGCAAGCCTTGGGATACTGTGGCCATCAGCACAATGCTCAAGAGTCTCTGCAAGCAGTACATCTCCACCACCACCAATGGTCTACCTCTGCACACATGGTGGCAGCTGGCTGTCAGCATTGATTGCAAGCTGATCTGACTGAGGAAAGTAAGGGCTGATGACCCAGAGGACCATGCTCATGATCTGCAAGCAGGGCACTCCACCAGCACCACACAGCAGCATTATGGTCTGGATGCTAGCATGTTGAACCAGCTTACACAAGAGAGCATGACAGTGATGCTGGACATTTCAGAGCAGTGGCATGCCTTTTGGCAGTTGTGGTCCCACTTTCAAGAAGATGTACCAGAGCTGACACCAACAGCAGTGGATCATGGCAGCACTGAGTCATCCAAGGTCTTCCAAGGTCTTCCAAGGTCTTCCATGCTATGAAGCAACAGCTCAACACTGTTCAAGAGGATTTGTGGTTGGTCAAGCAGAAGCTGGAGCACCCAGTGCACCCAGTCAGCAGCCACGCTGGCACTGCAACTTCCAGCTGGTCTGCTGCCATCTCTGCTGTGATCAGCAATGCTCTCTTCAAGGCTACTGGTCATCACTGTACACAGACTGTGGAGCAGGCCTATGCACTGAATGCCATCCACCAAGGTGAGACTCCACTGATCATTGTGATGGCAACAGGCTCAGGCAAGTCAGCCCTCTTCACTGCTCCCCTCTTCTGGCTGCAGCCTGCATCAGTGGTGGTGGTGGTGGTGGTGGTGGTGCCTTTTGTTGTGCTCATTCAAGATCTCATCTGGCAAAGAAGAGAGATTGGCATAGCAGCCAGCAAGTGGGCTGGCTACTGGTGCCCCAACAAGGTGGAAGGCAGCCGACTGGTCTTTGTTGCAGCTGAGAAATGCTACTTGGTGCTGTTCAGCAATTGGATCCAGAGTCTGCAGCAGCAGGAGCGGTTGGCAGCGGTCTTCTTTGATGAGTGCCATGTCACCATCACACAAGTGCACTTCCAGCCAGTGATGGACAAGATCAAGCAGTTGATGTCAAGTGTGATGGTGCCTCTGTACTTCCTCACTGCAACGCTGCCACCCTCCATGGTTGCTGCCTTCAAGGAATCCCTGATGCTCCTGCAAGATGGAGCAGGTCTGATCTGGGCTGCCACTAACTGCAAGAACATTTCCTAGCCCTAGTCCGTGGCCGCACCGCGCCCGCCACGGCCGCCGCCGCCCTGCCCCAATGCGCTGCGATCTCACATCCAAACCAATTCACGGTCGCTCGGCCAAGACACAGGTGGAGTGCCTCGTACGGTTTGAAATTGGGGATGGCCGCGACACGTGAATTTCTCGGAAATGCAGTCACTGCTCTTGTGCCCTGCGGCCCCCTCCCCCTTTTTGGCAGGCCGTCCGGCCATCACTTCGAAGCGGCCGTCCCTTTGCGGACACTGCTCAAGTGCTCTACGGCCACCTTGCAATTTTGGCTGGTACGGCCCGCTGTCCCTTTGAAGCGGCCGTTGCTCTGCTGACACAGGCCACGTGCGTTACGGCCGCAACACCGTTTTGGCATGGCCGCCGTTGGCCTGGTGACTGCCTCTGCTGGCCGCTGTCCAAGGGGGTGTCAATGTTTGATGGTCAGAGAGTATGCATTGATAGGACTTCAGTTTGGAATGGTACACCGTCAATGTTTGCAAAAGGATGGATGCAAAAAGACGTGTGAAATGGATCAGCAGTCCAAGGTGGCTACCGTCAGAGAAGTGGGTTGAGCTGAACAACCGATGACAGTTGTCCTGGCAAAGGCCGTACAAAGGATGGGAATTTGGCAGCCCTGCTCTCACGGTCAGTCAGATTGGGTTGTTTGCACCATGCTTTGTGACCATAAAGCTGCAGGCAACAGATTGTGGACGGCAAGAGTCAGATGCATTGTAGCCGGTCAATGAAAGGGGTGAGGAAGACAAAAGACAAAGCTTGCAGCCTCTCTGAGTTACGGTCCACCATTGTCTCCATGGTGGAGAACCTCTGAGATGGCAGGACAAGTGCCTACAGCTGCCAACTGCTTGGTGTGGCCAGGATGATCTCCAGCAAGAGAGTTGGCCGTGCTCCTTTGTCTATCCCGTATGCCCTGCTGTGCGTCTCTTCCCATCGTGCCATGAGGCTGCTGGGCGGATGCTGAGTATAAAGAGGCTGCCTTCTTGCTGTTGGATGGTCTAAGATTCATTCTTTACTCTTCCGCTCCCAGCTCTGCATCCTCTTCACCATGTCTGCCCTTTCCAACAGCTCTCTTGGTGCTGGCACCAACAGCGCCACCACTGACAACACCAACATGGTCTGCAGCGTGCCTGATGACGGGTATGTACTGTATTTGCACAAGCATCACCACACGTCAACTGCACTCCACTGACATCCAGCCTCTCTGCTTTGCAACAGTGCAACTGATGTTCCTGCTTGCATCAGCGCTGCACAGATCACGCAGCTGCAGGAGTTCCACCTCCGCTTGGTGGCTCACCCACGCATCCTGGTCTGCACGCGTCCCAACTGCGGCTATGGACTTGCACTGGTACCATTGGTGAAGGAGATCATGGCACACATCAAGCAGTTCCACTCCTATGCGCTGGACGATGGTCAGCAGGCCAAGCTCACGCCGCTTCTGCAAGAGCTGGACCTGGAGCTTCCGTCTGTGGTGGAGCTCAAGAAGGAGCTTTTGCCAGTGCTGTACATCCCAGAGCTGGCAGGCAGTTACGGTGGTCGCCACTGCACTGTCTGCACGTACAGCATCAAGAGCAAGTCGGCCATGAACAGCCACGTTCAGCAGCACACTTATGCCGACGGTGCCAGCAAGTACCACTGCAACGATGCCATCCAGTTGTTCTGGGAGAACGCGCAGAACTACCGCCGCTATGTACATGCCACCCACCCCACATTGGTGCCTCTGCCTCTGCCTGCAGCACTCAGTACGGCCATGTCCACAGACAAGCTGGACAATGCGGCCAAGGCCAAGGTGAGCACCCTGCTCCAGACAGATAAGGAGCTGCTCCACAGTGCCGGTCTTCTCACCCCGCAGATCCAGCCACAGGAGTACACTGGCAACCTTGGCCCATGGGCGCGTGCTCTGGACTGGCAGATGTACTGGGCTGGCAAGCCCATCACTGCCCTTGGCCTCCTACGTGGTGAGCCCAAGAATTGGAGAGGTGCCCACCGCTACGGAGCACACTGGGTGTACGCTGCTGGCAAGAAGGTGGCAGTGGAGTGGATGAGCGGGCTGCTCAGCTCCAGCCGGACCACGCAGGCCCTCTTCCATGCTCATGGTCCTAACGCCAGCAAGCCATACAGCCTCAACAAGGACACAGTCAGGAAGCGTGCAGAGCTGTGGGCGCACGTGCTGGCACTGCTCTTCCACCTCTTCTTTGACGGCAACGATGCTGGCTACTATGGCAAAGCAACGCCGTATGCTCACCATGGCCTGGATGCAGAGCTGGAGGATGCCCTTCTGCAGCTGCGGGACTTCTATTGTGGTGTGGAGGAGGAAGATGGCGGCGCCAACCCTGTGGTCACAGAGGAAGCAGAGGCACTGCTTCTCCAGCTGTCTGTCCTGCTGGTCACGCAAGAGCCGGTGGACTTTGGCCATACAGAGCAGCTCACCCTCTCGCGCCTCTTCCTTCACTTGTGCGTCAGTGCTGACGGCACCCTCAAGCCTGTCAGCGCTGCCACCTCTGCCATTGCAGCCTTGGAGTTCTGCATCCGCAGTGTGCTGCACGAGCATCTCCTTCATGCAGAGCACGGCCTCCTTGCGCACCAAGACGCAGCGGGCAAGATGGCAGAGGTGGACAGCATCCTCCAGCAGTACGCCTACCACAATAGCCACTCTGCCAGCGCACACTTGCAGTCTCTCCACTGCTTTGGCTCAGCGCTGGCGCACGATGACGGCAGCAGCTTTGCATTCCACTGGAGCAAGGATCTTGCCACCGTCACCTTTGGCCTGGAGGAGATTGCTGTGGAGCGGCTTCCTGCTCTGATGCACGGTACATTGCAGCAAGCAGACCAGCGTCTGGCAGAGCTACGTCTTCTGGCAAATGCCAAAGAGGCCAACATGGTCGATCTGGCCCTGGTGCAGGACAACATCTGCAACATGCGCCCTGGCTTCAGTGTGGCGGATGCATGCCTGGAGCCGCCAACGCTGCCCAGCGTCCTCTGCCGTGCGGTCACTGGCTCTGCGCCAGCAGCCTCTCTGCCGCTGCTGGATGCCTACTCCAAGGAGGTCAGGTTGGACCGCACTGCTGCTCAGGCCTACTTTGCGCTCCACGACGAGTTCACCAAGCTGCTTGCTGTGCTCATTGAGCTCAGCAGCGGTCTGCCAGCCCGAGGAACAGAGCTGGTCCAGCTGCAACACACCAACACGCTGCTGGGTCCACGCAATGTCTTTGTGCACGACGGCAGTGTGTTCACTGCCCTGCCCAGCAACAAAGGCACCGGCCGGCAGAAGATCATTCCACGCTTCTTGCCGCATGCCGTTGGCTGCTTGGTGGTCTTTTATGTGTGCCAGGTGGTGCCATTTGTGCACCTGCTGTACAATGCGACAGTGCAGCCACGCGAGTCCAGTGCCATGCTTCTTGTGGATCACGCTGGCAAGCCATGGGATACCACCACCATCAGCAAGATGCTGCAGTCTCTCTGCAAGCAGTACCTCTCTCCTTCCTCTGCAGGCTTGACCATGCGCACCTGGCGCCAGCTGGCAGTGAGCATCGACCGCAAGCTCATCCGCCCCAAGAAGGTGACCGCAGAAGAGCTGGAGGACCACACTCACGATCTGCAGGCTGGTCACTCCACCCGCACTGCACAGCAACACTACGGCCTGGATGCCAGCATGCTCCACCAGCTCCACGAGGAGACCATGACAGCCATGCTGGAAGTCTCGGAGAGGTGGCACGCTTTCTGGCAGTTGCCCACCCGCTTCCAGGAAAAGGTGGCACAGCTGGTCCCTGCCAGCACTGCATCCAGCAATGGTGAGGCTGTCAAGGCCATCCATGCACTCAAGCGGCAGCTGGATGCCTTCCAAGAAGACGTGCGGTCGATCAAGCAGAAGCTGGAGCACTCGGCCCCCGCTTCTCTGCAAGCAGGTGCCAGCAGAGGCAGTCGCTCTGCTGTGGTTCCGGCTGTGGTTTGCCAAGCTCTCTACAAGGTCACTGGCAGCAGGTGCACCAAGACCGTGGAGCAAGCCTATGCACTCAATGCAATCCATCGCAGAGAGTCACCGCTGATCATTGTCATGGCCACGGGGTCTGGCAAGTCGGCGCTCTTCCTGGCTCCGCTGCACTGGCTGCTGCTGTCCTCTGTTGTGGTGGTGGTGGTGCCGTATGTTGCATTGATGGAGGATCTGCTGCGCCAAAGCAACAGCGCAGGCATTGCTGCCAGCAAATGGGTGGGCTACCGGTGCGCTGACAAGGTGGAAGGCAGCCAGCTGGTCTTTGTTGCCGCAGAGAACTGCTACTCGGAGCCGTTCAGCAACTGGATCCAGAGTCTGCAGCGGCAGGAGCGGCTGGCAGCCGTCTTCTTTGACGAATGCCATGTAGCTCTCACACAAGTCCACTTCCGGCCTGGGATGGACAAGATCAAGTGGCTCGTCTCCCAGGTGAAGGTGCCGCAGTACTTTCTCACAGCAACCCTGCCACCGTCCTTGGTGGCCTCCTTCCAGACAGCGCTCCTGCTTCCGCAAGATGGCACCGGCCTCCTACGTGCAGCAACCAACCGCAAGAACATTGCCTATGTGGTCAAGCTGGTGGCTTCTGCACAGGAGAAGCGGCTCCAGCTGCAGCATCTTCTTCAACAGCACGCAAGCGGTCCTGTGATGGTGTTCTGCAAGGCCAAGGAGGAGGCAGCGGCGGTGGCTGGAGACCTTGGCTGTGCATGCATCACTGCAGACATGGATGCACAGAGCAAGATGGAATTGGTGCAGGCATGGCTCCAGTGCGCAGCAGCAGAGATGCTGCCCAGCAAGCGCATCCTTGTTGGCACCTCTGCTATTGGCACCGGCATCCATCCTCTGCATGTTCAGCTGGTCGTGCACTACAGCGATGCTTGGGACTTGATCAGCTATGCTCAGGAGTCTGGCCGTGCTGGCCGCAGCGGTGGTGCAGCCACAGCGGTGCTGCTAGCAAACAAGCATAGCCGGCTGGAAGCACAGGTCCAGGAGTATGTGCAGGAGCAGACATGCCGACGCATTGCCCTCTCTACCTATTTGGACGGCATGCCCATCCATTGCCTCAGTCAGCCCGACCTTGCACTGTGTGATCTTTGCAAGCCAGAGGCAGAGGAACCCACAACACCGCCGCTCAAGGTGCTTGCCTTGGAGTCCCCACCGCTCTCTGAGAAGAGACCTTGCCATGCCTCCAGCAGCAGCAGCCGACTGCCGTCCAACACTGTCAACAGCTCCAGCTCTACCACATGCTTGCCACAGCTGCAAGAGTCAGAAGAGCCACTGTCCTTGCAGCTCAGCGTGAGCAGTGGACTTCTCCTGCCGCCCACGCCTCCCATGGCCGACACCTCCAGCATCAAGGCATTGCTTGACAGTTTTACCAGCACCTGCTCCCTTTGCTATCTCTTCTGCCGTCAGCACACTTGTATGCAGCCAGAAGGGATCCAGCATCGCTTTGTGTCCTGCCACTGTTGGCCGCAGCTGCCAAGAAGCTTGGGCGCCAAGATCAATGCTTCTGTGCTGGGTCCCATCCGGGCTCAGATGCGCAAGGATCCTCACGTTGCATGCTTCTCTTGCCTGGTGCCCATCGACATCTGCAACAGCAGCCGCTCCAATGCAGGGATCAAGTGCAGCAGACGGTATGCTGACATTGTCCTTCCTGTTGTAGTGGCCGTCTTGCGCAGGGAGGATCATTGCCGGACAGTGTTGCAGCAGCTTGGATTGCAAAAGATGGATGTCAAAGCGGTGGGCAGCGCACTTGGCTCTGCTGTTGTGTACAAAGGCGAGCGCGTCTTTCTTGCCTTTGCCCTCTTTGCAGCTGCTGTGGAAGCGGTGGTGTGAGTCTGTCAATCAAAGTGATCATTGCTATGTGGTGCGATGTGTGTGTGATTCTTAGGGGAGTGCAGGAAGCGTCCAGACACTCTTGACAGTAGGCTTGGTGCATTTTGTTTCCATTTCCCTTGAGAATGTCCAAGATGTGGCCAGGATGGATCGGATTTGCTGTCAGTGACGTGTTTGCATCTCACCCTGACCTCCGACACAGCTCATGATGGCAAAAGAATCCAAGATGCGTACCATTGACTCTGTAGCTTAGTGGCTGATCTTGTTGTTTTGGACGGCAAGCATTGAGAACCCACAGTAGTGGGAAAAGGGGCCATCATGGGATGGATGCGGGTTTGAATCCGCATTGCCGCACATTGTGTTAATCCTCTGTCGCAAGCAGAAAGATTCTTCTCTCACACCCAGTCTGGGTTCAAGTGTTGTTGAATTGCTCTGCTTGTGATGGCGTCTTTTGTTTTCTTGCCGCTCACACATGCAGCAGTGCACACACACAGCACTCAACACGGCATGGAAACACGGCATAGAAACACAGCATGGAAACACGGCACTCAACTTA
>CP010939.1:0-88018 GCA_001010845.1 Sporisorium scitamineum
ATAGAAATTTATCAGGCTCGTAGATTTTAGTAGGACGACGAATTACATAAATAATAGAATTAGAAGTATAGATTTATAAAAGAATATTTTTAAATGCGCGGGTATGAACTATATAAAAGAGTATATTTTTACTAGTCCTGTTAGAGTCAAGAGGGAATTGAACCCTGGATGGTAGAATTTGCAGTTCCCCAACAGAAGCCATCTGTACTCGACTCTGACTCTATAAAAATAGCTATTCATATAAAGTGGTATAAATAAAAGATAGAAATTATGTCTAAATATATAATTACTAGTAGTCTAAATAGAATCCTATTTATTAGACGTGGCATAATCCATTTAATAGTAGTGGCAGCATATAAGTACTATTAATAATTGAATATGTAAGGGGGAGGAGATAGTTAAGTTAGCAGGTGTTTTATTCATAGAAAGAGTAATAGGTCCGCGGATAATACTTGCAACAATAAGCCATAGTGTTCCAGTAGTATAAATACGGATTTGTAGGAAGCTAGCAAATTGTGTATCCCAAAAGCAGTATTAAATGTATAGTGTACATCACTGTTTGTAAGTGGACTTGTTGAATCAACACCTAGGAATAGAGAATTAAACCAATTAATAATACCTAGTTCAGCTTGAGGTAGAAGATTAGTTACAGCGGTTATAAAATCTTTGAGGTCTTTTTTTTTTTTTTAAAAAAGAATGCCCACTAATGTTAAATGTACCGTTTTCAGATCCACTATAAGCAGTAAATCCAGGTACAATAGATACTAGTTCAAATAGGGCTGCGCCAATAAAAATCGAAGATTTTTATAGGCGCTGCGCCAATAAAAATCGAAGATTTTTATAGGCGCTGCTAATAAAATAAAATAGAAGATTTTATTTTATAATGCGCGACTTCCGTACCGCGGTAGGTTTTGTGTATATTCTGTACCAACAGCACTAAGTTCTGTAAGTTGTAGGTTAAGCATCATAACAACAAATAGGAATAGAATAGCAATAGCTCCGGCCCCATATTGTATTCTCATTTCTTCTTGTGGTAGCGGGGGAAAATGTATAGTATACTATACCTTTAAAGAAGTACAATCTTATACATAGAGTTAATGATAGCACCATGTTTAATAGGAGTTTGACTGACATTTAGAGCTCGTGCACAACTCCGAATAGAAGGATAAATAACTTCTTCATTTGTTTGTAGATTAATAACCATAATTTGTTGTTAGCGCCAGCGCAGCGCCAGCGCCTATAAAAATCTTCGATTTTTATTGAAGCGCCTTATAAAATAAAATCATCTTATAAAATCTTCGAGGTCAAAAAAGAATGCCCTTATAAAATCTTCGAGGTCGCACTCCTTTTGTTTTTTGTTGAAGTTCACTAACTAGATCTGCAAGTTGCTCTTGATTCATTAGACATGATTTGTTAGTATCGAGTGGTGTTGTAGAAAGAAATAGCTCTTTACGATACCGCTTACTCTTTCCAGCAATTTTAGAGAAAGAATCTGTATTAGGTAGAATATGAATTAGTTCAAAAGAATTATCTGAAAGATTATATCGGTAAATATATAGTTTCACCCAAATTTTAAGTAGTTCTTCACTAATAGTACGTTCCTTATTATCAGAAGGAATGGAGTAGCAATTAGACTAATATTGACTGATGATTGAAGAACAAAGAAAAGAGCCGTTCTAGAATAGTTAGAAATGTAGCAATATCTAGAGGTAGATTGTAAGAATCAGGTACAAGATAAAGAGTTACTTTACCCTCCTTCTTTAGTGATGTGATATAACTACTCGCCCGTTGTTGAAAACCGAAGATTCGCATGTTCCCGTACACGATTACCTAGAACGCCCAACATACCCTGATCCAAATACATTCTCGATATTATCATGAATGTGATAACAACCAGCTTTACGCTTTGCAGGGTTTTTTGTGGTATGTGGACCAGCAATAAGTGAAAAAGCTTTACTTGCTTCCGTGTTAGCATATGGAAGGTCACATGTAACACTATTTTCTACGATAGCCATACAAAGATCAATAGTCTCCTGAGAAACAGAAATACCTAGTGCCATCTCTAGATTTTCTTTAGTATTAAGCGCAGTATTTTTTTCTGCAAAAAGTTTCGGTTATGTCGTCGATAATGATCTCCAGGTAGACGTGATCGGCTACTACTAGAGTAAAATCGTTTACCTGTTACTTTACTAGAGGACTTACTGTATTGACCTGGTTCGCTTGGAAAGGGGGATGAATCTTTCTTATTCATAGAAAGAGTAATAGGTCCTACCATTGCTAGAAGTAGAATAAGACTAGATACGATTAGCCAAAGAGCACCATTAGTATAAAGCACTTGACCGATACTTTGAATTTGTAGGAAACTAGCAAATTGTGTATCAGCAGCAAAACTATTGAATGTTTGGTTAACTTCTGCAAAAGCAAAAGTATCTCCAACTCCTAGAGAAAGGGAATTAAACCAGTTAATAATACCAACACCTAGAGATTTAAAAATAGTTGCAGTACTATTAAGTTGATAGAAACCATCAAAAGAAGGAACAAAAGATACTAGTTCAAATAGCAGTAGACTACCAATAATTGTTGCTAGAGGTAGATTTTGAGTATACTCATTACCAACAGCACTAAGCTCTGTAAGTTGAAGATTAAGCATCATAATAACGAACAGGAAAAGTACTGTTACTGCTCCAATATAAACAATTAGATAAGAGATACCAATAAAACCAACTCCTAGTAGTACTAGATAACCTGCAACATTAACAAAAACAGAAATTAGAAATAGTACAGAAATAACTGGATTTTTAGATGTAATAACTAGAATACCAGAAAGAATTGCACCCAGTGCTAGAAAATCAAGTAGAAAATTGTTCATAATAAAAAAGAAAAATAGGACCGTATTAGAAAAGTAAAATTATTTGACCAGCAAATACTCTTTTTCTTTTTCAAAGAAAAGGTCTTGTAGATCGCGCCAATTTCTGCGCTGGCGCCTTTAAATTTTATAGGCTTCTACTACTAAGAATATTCTATATAATAATAAGTATAAAAAGAATTGTCTATTTCTAGAAACAGATAGCAAATTATATGAATATCTGATAGTATTAGTATATCCAATACTATCGTCCTTACAGGATCATCCTATATAATACTAAGTATTTTTTGGGGGTAGTGCCTATAAAAATGGCCTTATAAAATAAAATGGGTAATAAAATCGAAGATGGGCATTGACCTCGAAGATTTTATAAGATGATTTTATTAGCACAAATTTCATGTTCCCGGAGGGAACAGGAAATTTAGTAGCGGATGTATTAGTTAGTAATTTTATAGACGGTATATGAAAAAATTAGTGATAAATAGGTAATATAGGAATCGATGACAATGTTGAATATATGGTTAAGTAATTAAAGGGATTATTAGGGATGCCTAGCAGATATGTTGAAAAGGAAGTAGAATACTAAAAGTATAGATACAATCAGAATATTTATACAATCCTAAGGTAAACCGAATAGTATAGAACGTTGGGAAGTAAAACATTACAGTACCAATAGGAAAGGAAATCAAAAGAGACTCTGGGAGTAATGGTGAGTGAAACCAGAATAGCCAAAATTTTTACTAACACGCATAGTACTTTGGAATAAGTAGACATTAAAATAGTGACAACATTATTTTCTGGGCGCCCATAGAAGGTGAAAGTCCTGTATGTGATGAAAGTAAAGATGTTATTAAGTAATATGAGGACGTCAGCCTTGTATGAATAAGGGGGTACCATCCTCCAAGGCTAAGTATAACATATCTAGCGATAGTGAAGAGTAACGTGAGTGAAAGGTGAAAAGTAAGTAGATGACTAGTGAAATAGAACCTGAACTAGTAATCCTATAAGCAGTTGGAGTTTTAGTAAGAAATGACAACGTACCTTTTGCATAATGGGTCAGCGAGTTAGTTTATAGAGCAAGATGAATAATCTAAGCGAAAGCGACTATAATAAGTGGATCAAGAATAGTTTTATGAACTAGACCCGAAGCCAAATGATCTTACCATGGCCAGGCTAAAAAAGGGCCGAACAGGTGAATGTTGCAAAATTCTCTGATGAGCTGTGGTAAGGGGTGAAAGGCCAATCTAATTTGGATGATAGCTGGTATTCTGCGAAACCTATTTAGGTAGGGCCTCTATTTACATTTTTATATGTACAGCACTGATCATCATACATTAGCCAGATATTTAATATCACTATGTTAAATTGGGGGGTTTCACAACTCTACCATTGATGGTTAACCTCGGAAGGATAATAATGAATGATAGGGGCACAGTCTATTCATGATAAGGTGGATAGACAAAAGGGAAACAGCCCAGAGCACGTGTTAAGGTCCCAAAATATTGTTAAGTGAATATAAGAAAGTTTAACTCCTAATACAACCATGAAGTAGGCTTGGAGGTAGCCATCTTTTAATGATAGTGTAACAACTCAGTGGTCTAACTTGAGGAGAGAAGCGTCGAAAATTAACGGGTCTTAGACAATATACCTACACCGTGACTATTTATAATATTTATTACTTTTTATTATAAGTAAGGGTAGCAGAACACTCAGTATCTGATTGAAGGAAAATGTTTCATTTTCTGGACAGTACTGAAGAGAAAATGCTGACATGAGTAACGTAGAAAGGAGTTAAAACACTCCTCGCCGAATACGAGAGGGTTTCATGGAGAAGTTAATCTGCCATGAGTTATACGGACTCTAAGGATTATAGGCGAACGTCTATATCTGATGAGAATTACTACCAATATACACTGAATTGTCTATATATAATAACCATTTCTCTGTACGAAAATTTACAGAGTGCATATAAATGGCTAGATCGAGAAAAATAAGTGTCACTAGATTTATAGTGAATCCGTACCCTAAACCGACACAGGTTCGTAGGTAGAGAATACTAAGGCGTAGAGATAATGCTTGTGAAGGAACTCGGCAAATTGTGCCCGTAAGTTAGACGATAAGGGTAACCAGAATAAATAATTATATTCTAATTCTGAGTGTCACAAAATCGAGGGCTGCGACTGTTTACCAAAAACACAGCAACTTGCTAAGACGAATAGTACTTGTATAAGTTGTGAACTCTGCCCAATGCCATGTCGTGTAAAGAAGGTGATCTATTTCTAGTGAAACAAAATTTTACTAAATAGTGTCACTAACTGATGCCATGGTGAATGGCGGTCTTAACTATAAGGATCTGAAAGTAGCGAAATTCCTTGGCCATTAAATGTGGTCCTGCATGAATGAGGTAACGTGGCCCTGCTGTCTCCACAAGCATCTCAGTGAAATTGAATTAGCCGTGCAGATGCGGTTTACCTTCAGTTAGACGGGAAGACCCTATGCAGCTTTACTGTAGCTTGATATTGTTTCTTCTATAGCTAGGTGTAGTATACAAGGGAGTAGATCTTTTTCTACGTCAGTGAAATACCTTGACTAGTCTAAAGAAAAGACTTACCTAATGCTAGTTATAAACTAGTTCCTTATGAAAAATTGCTATAATTTTCTAGTTAATTCTCTCTAAATTCTATAGATGTAGAAGAGTTTTCTCTTTTTTCTATAAAGATTTTCCTCTATTCCATTTTTAATACAGCCCTTTAATAGAAATATTAATTGGAATATTTTGTAATAAATATAGACTGTATATAAAGAACTAGAATATTTCTTAGCTGGGAAAATATCAGGTGGTCAGTTTGACTGGGACGGTAGCCTCTAATAAAGTATCAGAGGCCTTCAAAGGTATGCATATATTGGTCAGAAACCAATGAACTATGTAAAGTTTATTAAAGCGTAATAGTATAAGCATGCTTGACTGAAAGACTGATAGGTCGATCAGATACGCAAGTAGGATATAGTGATCCGGTGATTCATAATGGAATGGTCATCGCTCAAGAAATAAAAGTTACGCTAGGGATAAACTGTTGTCCCTATCTATTTATTTTTTATGTTAAATATTGAAATAGCTACTAAATCTATCTATATTTATATATTTATAACCGCTATAACATAAAAGTAAGTAGATACAAAATCGGGTGAATTGCAAGGACATCTTATCTTTAGATAAGACAATTTGCAGCTAAGCTTAAGTCAGTGTATATCTAATAATAAAAATTAGATAGTGATTTAAGAAAGTTCAACGACTAATCGGTGAGTTGCACTAACAATAATCCGGACACGAGCGCCCGACATTTAACAGTACTAATACAGACTACGAGAAATAAAATAATAAAATATACTTGCTCCGCTAGAACAATAAAAAACTTACACGAGTTTCTATTAAGGAGGAACTAGCTAAACAAGGGGGGTGAAACCGCCCTAATTCAAATTATTTTAAAGAATATAAAAAAACGCTAACAGGATTTTCTGAATCTCAAAAAGAGAGTGCTATTGGACGGAGTAAAAAAAGCTTTGCTTTTTTAACTCGAATTGAACAGGCTAAAAGCGGGAATGGACATCTGATGAAATTTGAATGGGCTAATAAGGAATATGCACAGGATGTTTTCGAGCAATTCAAAGCTTATGTTATTACGCCTATTTAAATCTTCGATTTAAATTGACGTGAACAAAAGCGTATCAATAGTAGTGGAAATGAAAATGGTGCTTTCAAACTATTGTACATCCAGATCTTGATTATCTAGGAATGGGCGAAGCCCGCTATTTCTACAAGATGGTGCGTTTCACGCAGGTGCTTAATGAAAAACTATATGAACATATTAGCCCTCGAACACTAGCTTGTTGGTTCATGGATGATGGTGGGGTAGCCATTCACATGGTCTTCAATTCCATACACAAGGTTTTAGCCATTTTGAAGTAACTAAACTTTGTGAAGCTCTAAATTCACGGTATAAATTTAATGCTTGGATGGGCGTAAATAAATCTAAACCTGTTATTAATATTCCTGCTAGTCAATATCAACGATTTCTTGAAATTACAGGAGAATATATCTATGATAGTATGAAACATAAATTTCGGATGCGATAATTTATTGATTGGCGCCCTTTTGTTCTTTTTATTTTTTCAACTTATTTTTATTTTTGATCAATCTCTGATTTCAACAGAGTTAGTCTTATATTAGTAATTAAATGATGACATAGTCTAAACTATATAGTGATATATAGAAAAATAGTATTAAATGTACTATTGGTAATGAATAATGAACAGGTTTATCGTTTGCGAGAGTTCATATTGTCCAAACGGTTTGACACCTCGATTAAATAAAAGAGTCACAGTCGAGGTTAAATCGGGTGAATTGCGGGAAACTCTCATTATCTAACTCAATACTGAGACAATCCGCAGCCAAGTCTATTAAGGTATTTTAGTTTACTAAATCGTAATAGAAAGGTTCAACGACTAGAAGGTGAGTCATACCAACAATAATCCTTCCACGAGCGCCCGACAATTATACCTTATTATTAATTGCATCATATAGGAACTGGAAACATCCTTGAGATATCCAGCATCTGTTCACCGTTTACCATACTATTTAGTATTGGCATACTAGCATACTTCTCATGCAATTAATAATAATGAAGAAGATTACTAATAGTCGAAACGGTTATCATTTCAATTCTAAATATTGGCAAGATTGAAAGAAAAATCTCCCTATGATTAACTCTAAACTATTTCAACTTATTCTAGGTATGGTACTAAGCGATGCTACTATGTATCGTATTAGCCATGAAGCACTAGTTAAGTTTGAACGCGTAGCCCCGAGTTTCTATTTCATCTATTCCTGCCCCGGGGCTGAGTGTAAAGAATATTGCTTTATGACTGAACCAGGAATCCGAAAACGGACCTAAAAAAGGTGAAGTGAAGAGTTACTGGTTTAAAACGTTTAGTCATAAATCTTTCTCTATTATTTGGGATCTATTCTATGATACTTCTAACGGTGTTACTAATAAAATTATCGGTATTATTATTAATCATCTAGATGAAGTTGGACTAGCATACTGGGTAATAGGAGATGGAAGCGAGTTATAATTTTTATTTTATTGAATACAAAATAAAAATTATCAGTCGAGTACTTACTCTACATACTCAAGGATTTAGTCAAGATGAAAATGTAATGATTAGCCAAGAACTAAACTATAAATTTGGGTTTAAGACTAAAGTAGTAAAGCATAAGAATAAGTTTGTTGTTCAATTTACAACTAGTGATGCTAATAAGCTACATGATCTTATTAAGCCATATCTTATTCCAACTATGCAATATAAACTACCACGTAAGCTGTAGTATAATTGATGATATAGTCTAATCCATTAGGTGACTAATGGCGTAAGTATAAACAACTTACACTCTTCATCCCCTTTATATTAGATTTTCATTCATTCTAATAGTAATGGAGAGGAAAATGGTCGACTCATCTCATCCTCCAGGTGTAGTAGCTTGGAAGGGTTCAGCTGTTCGCTGATTAAAGAGGTACGCGAGTTGGGTTCGTGATTAGTTCCGACAATTATCACCATTCATTCTATTTTTATTTTCTTTTTAAACCATGACAAAACTACTACGAAAAATTATTATTGGGCAGGAGATGCTCACATTGAAAAGATTAAGACTAACTGTCGAATGTCTTTTTCATTTGGGACTGCTTTCCAAGAATATGCTAATTGGATTTATACTCATTTTACACCATTTTGTACTAATCCTGTCTACTCTGTTCTAGTTAAAGCCAAAGATAAGTTTTATACTAACTATCGGCTTAAAACTCGTACAATAGAACTATTTAATGAATTTCACAATCTATTCTATGTATATGATCCTGAAAAAGGAAAATATCGAAAAGTAATTCCTGAGCTAATCCGTTCGGAAATGTGTGAAATTGTTCTAGCTCATTTTATTATGGGAGATGGAAACTATGGAAAAGATGGTCGAGTACGTATCTACACAAATAACTACTCCCTAGAAGAATGTAATCTTCTACGTGCAGGGCGGAGCCCAGCTATCCAAGAGAATTGTAATATTAAATGTGAAGTGCTATTTGATCGAGTAGGAAAAGATAAAAAAGAACAGTATATTCTTACTATTGGAAAAACAGAACTGGAGAAACTTCAGTTTCTAGTTAAACCTTACATGCATAGTAGTATGCTTTACCGTGTAGGGCTTAATAAAGAATCCCCTTTACTAGCGCCTTATAAAATTTCCGGAAATTTTATAAGCACAAAAGAATAAAATAGTTTGAATACGATAAGTATTGAGCCCAAGTAAAACTGGATGAATTGCAGGGACATCTTATCTAAAGATAAGACAATCTGCAGCGAAGCTATTATCAGCACCTTATTAACTTTAAAGTTAATTTGTAGATAATAGAACGTTCAACGACTAATCGGTGAGCTGTGCTAGCAATAATCCGGACACGAGCGTCCAGCAGGAAATAATAAACATTTATTTCCTGATGAAATAGTCTGAACAATGGTGTGAATCATTGAAACTGGTTTAAAAACTGGTTTATAACATAAATTGTCAATACGACGTGAAATTTAAATTATTGTAAGAGGCGTAGCCTCTAACCCAACTATAATGCATTAGGTTAATTCAAATAAGTTTATTTAGCAGCAGCAAACATAGTAAATACCTTTCAATTTACATAATGACAACAGCACTAATCAAAGTTATCAAGCGAATTCATTTCCATTCTTCTAATAACTTCTAACGGAGGTGAACGTCCAATTACAACTATTACTAAATATCCTATTTTTCTAAAATCTCTAGTTCAACGAATTAAAGATATCCAAGAACGTTATTCACTATCTAAAAATATTCTTATTTATAATTTAAATACAGATAAAGCTAAAGCTCAATTTGAACTTAGCAATAAAGGTGGTGTTTATGTGCGCCTTCGGCGGTGTAAAAGTACTGGTATGTTTTATGTAGGGCGTAAAACGCGCTCTTCGATTCTTTACTAATAAAGGTCGACTAACAGATTACTTCATGCCAGGACGTATTAAAGCTAGTCTAGAAGGTGCCCAATAAAATTTCAAAGAAATTTTATAGGGCGTACAAAAGTAAGTAAAGATCTAGCATTTGCTATTTCTACTTATGGAATTGAGAATTTCACACTACGACGGGCCGGCCCAGCCTCAACTAGAAGTTTCTAACAAACTTGATAAATCAATCATTCAAAAGTGGGAACGATGATGCTTAATCCTACACTAAATCGTAGTCGCCCGAAGGGCGGTATCAAGTAATAGTGGAAGTATGATGTCTGAGGAGGATCGAATGATAATCAGCACTATGTTTTATCAATATGAAATTGATAGTGATAATGCTATTATTCCTAATACTGAAAAGATTCTGCCTTCGGCGGACTTAAGGAAACTAGTCGAATTGGAATCACTAGTGCTAATAATAAACACTATTCAATCCAGTATGATCAGGGCTTCGCCCAGCTAAAAGGACATTATGATAATAAAATGATTTGGGTTACACCAGAACATAAATTTTACTTTACAGATGAACCTCTTACAGATGGTTTTATTCTAAATTCTGTAACTGGTAACACAGAACTTACAGATAACCGATCTCGTGGTGCGGGTTTATGATGCCAACACTAAAGAACTTCTTAGCTATGAGAAAAGTGTTAAAGAATGTGCGGGCCAATAAAAATCGAAGATTTTTATAGGCCCACTGAAATATAATATTAGTCGTACTCACCTAAAACGAGTTCGTAAATATAATAAAGCTTACCACTATTTAGTAACTATAAACTATAATCCCCTGCTAAATAAACAAAAACAAAATCTAAGACTCGCGTCGTAAGGAAACTGTATGCTGGAACACCTTTATAGCTCTTAGTACTAGATAATATTCAGTTAGAATCTAAGAGATTAGGCAATCAGCAGGAAACCAAAGTTAAGTATATTAATAAGTAGGATCCTCAGAGACTATGTGTTTCCATCTTAATAAATAAGATAAGATATAGTCCGAACTAATTAGAAATAATTAGATGTAATATTTCATAATATTACTATAACACTCAATAGACCATACCATAAATATTCTATAATTAGGGTATTTGTGTATTAGGAGTCAGTATGGTCCCTATCTTCTGAAGGAAAAAGTAATCGATTAAGGACCTCCGGTTAGTACGAAAGGACCGCTGGGGATGATTCCATGGTGTACCTATTGTTAAATCTAATCTTAGACATAGCACCGTAGGGTAGCCACAATCATGACAGATAAGCGCTGAAAGCATCTTAAGCACGAAGCACACCTTATTAGATTACAAGAAATAAGAAGAAGACTACTTCTTAATTTATAGGGTGCAAATGTACGTATAGTAATATATTCAGTTTAGCACTACTAATTTATTGATTTACTTAATCATAAAACATTGTCTACTATCTTATAGTATTTTCTATTATTAAAAAATGAAATAATAGAATAGCAATCCAATATTTTTTTTTTTTATTACTCCTAGCGCCTTATAAAATAAAATCAATGATTTTATTTTATTAGCACTAACAAAATTTATAGATTTTTAATTTTATAATATACACTCATATATGAAACCTATATATAAAGTTAGCAAGATATCTTTATTTAAATACTATTAATGTAATGTATAAAATAGTAAACTAGCAAAATACTAAAATGAGAAATAAAAGTACATTAAAAAGGACTATTTTATTGATGTACAGATTGATGGCCTAATGGTTCAGGGCGATCACTTTGGGAGTGATAGTACTGAGTTCAAGTCTCAGCAGTCTGACTTATTATATATAAATATATAGGATTACTAAATAGAATAGAGTATATAAAATAACTCTATAAAACTGTGGGCCACTAATATAAGGAAATAAAAAAGAAGAATAGATTGAGTTCTATTAGCACTTATCTGCTGCCTAATAAATTTAGAATAAATTTAATTTATTGGGTCAAAGATTTTATTATGTACGCGATTGAAAAGCGTTATAATATAGGTACTATAACATAGTGGTAATGTGGCGTACTGTTAATACGTTTAACGAAAGTTCGATTCTTTCTAGTGCCTTCTTTTTATTGTATAATTTAATTTTTGTATTTAACAGTAAAATCGTAAGAATAGAATCTATAGCGTAATTATAGTGTATACTCTTAAGCTAATATTACCACAACATGTATAGTATTACAATAGTTTAATTTAATTATAAGTAACACTGTAATAAAATAAATAAAATACTTCCTCCTTTCTGGTTATTGTACCCATTTTTCTATCTACTCTTCTAAATTCCCATGGAAATTTAGAAGGCGACATATTGAATAGATCTCGCGGGATTTTTCATAGTATTTAATTTTACGGTAAGTCTACTAAATGGAATCCTATTCCATTTTAGTATAGCTAGAAAAATGTTGGGCTTATAAAGTGAAATAGTAAATTGAATTAATTTCAAATCATTTTATACATAGCATCTCTTTACTCGCGCCTATTGCGCATTTTTATAGAACAAAATGAATATTATTATGCCAACAATTCCTAGTGTTTACGTAAAAAATAGTGGACGTCTAGAACAACCACAAATTCAAATGAATAATGCCTCCGGCGGTGTCGCGCCAGCGCATTCATTTAGTAAACAATCTCCAGGACTAGGTTCAACTCTATCTGGAAATACAGCCCTAAATAATAGTGCAATTTGTATTATTAATGCTTATTTTGGTACAGTAAATAATACTACAAAGAAAAGTAATACTACAAACTTTACATCAAATAGCAATAATGTATCTACTTCTTTTTTTTTCATCAGTAAACCAAATTTTAGTCACACTAATAGTAAAGTTACTATTCAATTCTTTTATTATACTGCTAGCTCCAAAAATGGAATCCGAACACATGTACAAAACAATGAAAATACAACTTTCCGAAAAAACTTTTCAGATCTAAGTACTACACTTGCTCAAGTATATCAAAAAGAAGTTAATGTTATTGCTACTCGACTATATTATCCATATCTAAATAGTGATATTCTAAGCCAATATCTTGCCTACAATGCACCAAGTAACACTTTTATGGATTTCCAAGAGGCTATTCTAACTAATCCTAGTCTACATAAAACAAATCTACCAGCACATATTAGTGGTATTAAAGTACAAGTTTCAGGACGACTAGTAACCGAAACAGTTATCCCACGTATTACCGTAAAATCTTGTCTAATTGGTTCTTTCCAACGTAATTCAAATAATGCAACACAAATTATTGATTATAGTAAATTTACAACTAAAAATGAACTAGGTGCTTTTACTGTAAAAGTTTGGATCTGTCAACGAACAGTATAACTAGACTGATATAGTAAATGAATCTACATTTAACGTCAGATATTTACTAATCCTTTTAAATAACACCCCCTGGCCACTATATTTACATAGAAATATAGTGGCCAGAGAATTAATAAAGTCCTTTTGTTTGCATATTCTTATGAATAAAATAAATCTCTTTTAAAAAGAATTAGCCTATTAAAAACTCGTTTACATAAATATGCACTACAAATACATTTGATAGATGTGTGTAGCGCCGTCCATCTTTTTTATCTTTTCTCTGTATAAATAGTTTTGTAGGGTTACTGAGGCGAGATACTCAATAAAACTTTTAATATTATTTTAAGTGTAAAAGAAGACACTCCTATTTATATAGGTATATAAACGATAGAGTTGTCTTTAAATAAAATGGAAATTTTGGAATGTATTGACATACTATTTATTCATTCAATTTTAGCTAGAAATTGTATAATAAAGCTAGTGTAGTTTAATGGTAAAACTTGGGACTTCCACTCTCACATTTTCGGTTCGATTCCGAATACTAGTATAATATGTATAGATTTAATTAAATTATACCCTATATTAACTGCTTTTTTGTTAGGCTAGCGCTTTAGAAAAGAAAATCAATGATCTTCTTTTCTTAGCATTAAATTCTATATAAATTTAACAAGCCACTGTAAGAAAATAGGAAAATAGATTTACGATTTTATTATAAATAGATATTTATAATTTCTTCGTTTTATAATACAATTTATAATTAATAAATTTTAATGTCTATTTCTTTCTTTTTGAATAAATTCTCTTTTTCTTCTTTTTAATATAAATTAGTGGCCTAATAAAATATTGAAAATATTTTATAACCGATGTAATGCTTTCAATTGGTCTAATTTCACTACTAGTAGCCATTCCTGTTTTCTCCTACCGAATTACCCCTAGTCTATTTAACCGAATTACATCTGTGGTTCTAATCTATTCTGCTCTACTGGCTTTTAATGGTCTACATATTGAGTCACTAGCTTCCGGAGTAGGTATCTACAGTGGACTATTTCATGTAACAACAGTATCAGTAGCTATTGAAGGATTTCTACTATTTACGGGTGCTCTAATCCTACTAGGTTGGGGACCAGTTACAGATAAAACAATTGTACGATCAAGTACAACAGTAGTGCCAACAATTAGTGAATATTCACTAATGATTCTATTTACATCAATGGGTGCTACACTACTACTAAGTAGTTCTGATCTAGTAAGTATGTATCTAAGTATTGAGCTACAAAGTTTTGCTGTATATATTCTTGCGACACTTTACCGAGATTCTGAATCAGCAACAAGTGCTGGTCTTAAATACTTTCTACTAGGAGGTCTATCATCAGCTCTAATTCTACTAGGTACTGCACTAATTTATAGTTATACAGGTCTAACACAATTTGAAAGTATTTATACTCTAGTACAAGTAACAGGATCTGATTCTGTAGCTTATAGTGCTGCTTATAGTGGTGGTGTTACATGTGGACTACTTCTAATTGGTATTGGATTCCTATTTAAAGTAGCTGCTGCTCCACTACATAATTGGGCACCTGATGTATATGATGGTGTACCGACTATTGTAACATCTTGGCTAACAACAATGCCTAAAATTTCCATTTTTGTATTCCTTCTAGAACTACAATCAGGACTAGAAGGTAGCTTTGAATCACTAAGTCTTCTTCTAGGCGATGAGACATCTATTAATATTTGGAAAAATCTACTACTTATTGCTAGTGTTCTTAGTCTAATTATTGGTACAGTTGTTGGACTAAGCCAATACCGAATTAAACGACTTCTAGCATATAGTACTATTAGTCATGTTGGATTCCTACTGCTAGCTCTAGCTATTAATACGGAAGAATCAATTGAGTCATTCCTATTCTATCTGATTCAATACTCACTTACAAATGTAAATACATTCCTAATTCTTCTTGCATTTGGATACATTATGAGTACAAGTAAATCATATCTACTATCAAATCGAACTATTAATAAACAATCAGTAAATAGTACAGATATTCAATTTATTGATCAACTTAAAGGTCAATTTAAAGAGAACCCTCTACTAGGACTAAGTCTAGCTATTTGTCTATTCTCTATGGCTGGTATTCCACCACTAATTGGATTTTTTGCAAAACAAATGGTTCTATACTCAAGTACTCATGGTGGTTACTATTTCCTATCTATTATTGCAATCCTAGTAAGTGTTATTAGTGCATCTTACTACCTAAAAATTATTCGAGTTATCTACTTTGATAGTCCGCGCGTTGCGCCTCGAACTGATGTAGTGTATACAGAGAATACTATTAATTCATCTGAGACTATTACTACACCTACAATTACTAATGTACATAGTCTACTAATTTCAAGTCTAACTATGATTATTGTACTATTTGTACTTCAACCATCAATCCTACTAAATAGCTGTCATATTCTAGCTCTATCTCTATTCTATTACTAATGAACACAATTACACTATTTTTTATTTTTATTCCAATCCTTGCTGTTATCCTACTATTCGCTAACCTTCTGCTAGCTGTACACCGACCTGATTCAGAAAAAGTTACACCATATGAATGCGGTTTCTCGCCAGTGTATGGTCAAACACGGAATCCATTCTCTATCCAGTTCTACCTAGTTGGTATCCTATTTCTAGTATTTGATATTGAACTCCTAATGACTTATCCATTTGCCGTAAATCTTTACCAGACAAGTGCTTATGGGTTCTGGATCTTTGTTATCTTTTTCCTAGTACTAACTGTCGGTTTTATTTACGAGTTTGGTACTGGAGCTCTATACTTCACAGATAAACGATCTTCAATTAATAATGTTGATGTTATTAAGTCTGATACTTCCCCTTTTACAAATCAAAAACGATCTTATTCTACCAGTTCAAAAAATAGTAAAAGTGAAACTAACAATAATGAGGTAGAAAAAAAGAAAAAATCAACTTATCTAGCTGATGCCTACGAAAAGGATCTAGGACAATTTACTGAAAACGTGCACCTAAAAGCACAACGCCATATTCAGAGTGGTAACCCTACTGATCACACAACTATCAATGAGGTGCAAAAAGCTCCTCATTCTATTCCTATTACTCAGGAAGAACTAGATAAACTAGTTAGTATTTCACCCAGTACAATTCTTCTTTCTGATAGCATTAGTGAAATCCGAAAAGCGCTATTGTAGGAGTTGGGCGAAGTAAACTAGATACTAAAAAACGTGTTTGTGGTGTCTATGTTTTTACTAACCTAGTTACTGGGGATCAACTAGTTGGTAGCAGTATGAATCTCTCTGTTCGACTAGCACATTATTTTAAACCTAGCACTCTAGCCACTAGTTCACGTTATTTTTTTAAACATCTAACACTATACAATTATTCAGATTTTAAACTAGATATTTATATCGTTAAAAATGGTTATGCAGTAGAAGACATTGCTAAACTGCAAAGTCTTGTACTAAGTCTAGAACAATATTCTATTTTTACTCTAAATAGTACCGGCCGCCTCCGGCGGCAGCAATACAATGAAAGTTGCTGGTGTTACACCAGTAGGATCAATTAGTGAAAAAGTGAAAAGTAGTATTATTAAAGCTAACTCTGTCCCTGTCTATGTTTATGTGAAGGATGTTCTTATTTATATTTGTTCTAGTGCAGCTCAACTACAACGTGAAACAGATATCTCTCGAGCAGTCTAGCAACGGCTAACCCTAACCGTCTTGTTTTCGGAAAATTTTTTATCACGCTCCCACTCAATCAGTTCTTTCTACTTGTGTTCTACTATCTACAGAGGAATTTGTAGACCTAGTTAAAGAAGCTCGATCTATTTTTACTAAAGCACCCAAACCACATCTAACATCGGAAAACCGTCTAGCAGTAAACTCACAGAAGATTGGTGTTATGGCCTTCGACCGATTTTTTTCCGAAGGAAAAAAATAGGAAACAGGAAAAACTTATTACAAAGAAAGTATTTCCCAAATGAATCAGTTTACACGAACCCCACAAAATATGTTAGTATGGATACTATTCGTAAATGTATGTCTAAGGGAACTACATATAAAGGATGGAAATTCTCTCGTACCCCCTGACTGATTCTTCTAACATATCCTTATGCAATGAACCTGTACCAAACAAGTACATATGGATTCTGGATTTTTATCATTTTCTTCCTTGTTCTAACTATTGGATTTGTTTATGAGTTTGGTTCAGGAGCTCTATACTTTACTGATAAACGAAGCTCTATTCGTGTAGAAAAATCTTAATTATAGATACCACCCCCCTTTCCTAGTAAATTTTATATTAAATAGAATTTGTAAACAATTAATATATACGACTAAGTATATTTACTAATTTACATGCCTTTTATTTTTCTGGCCCGGGCCTGAATAGGTATAAAAAATATCTTTTTCTTTATTTAACGGTTCTCTGCTGCTCAATAAATTTATTGGACCGAATATTTTATCTACTAGAATAATAAATAGTAAACAAAAGTAAAGAAGGGGTTATAAAATCTTCGATTTTATTAGGGAGGGGTTAAAATTAGAAAGAATAGAAGATAAGCAATGAATAAATATCATAAACATCTCCAGGAATATAATGTACAAAAAGGAATAGTACACCTTGGTATAGACTAAAGAAAGCCATAGATGTTGCAATTTTTAGGAAGATATTCAGAACATTATAAAATAGTTCTTTATTACTATTATAAGGCCAATTGCACTTTGACACAGCTTTTTCTTTACTAAGGAAAAGGATATACTGAGCTACAATTGAAATAATAGCAATGACAAATGAGTAAAATACTAGATCAATACTAATATTACATTTACTAAACAGTTTCATAAACGTCATACCTTTATCATCTGTTTCAATTAGGCTAACGATAAATTGAGAAACAAAATTAACAATATTTGTACAAGTAAAAATAAGGATAACTTTAATAATTTTATTACATTGAAGTGGATTAATAAGGATATATGTTCGATAAAATCCAAGAATACAGATTATTACAAGTACACTAATTTTTTGGATATAGTGGTAAGAAATACCTGCTGTGAAATATCCAATAAGATAATCTGTTGTTTTATTAAGTTGACTTATTTTAATAAAATTAAGGTCTTTAGCAATATCCAGAGGAAGATGATAATAAATATAAAGATATGTACTAAATGCTATAGCAAGCATAAATACCAGAACTAGAATAACCTTCAGAATTAGAATCATTTTTCCAATTGCAGATGTAATGTCGACCCCTAGAATCTCTTTCTTTTTTGGAAGAGATTCTACACGTGACACAATCTTATTAAAGGAAGTAACTGTAAATAGCACAAAACCAATAATAATAAAATATACTAGTACTGTAAACATAAGATATACAATAAGATTAAAACTAGTAAAGAAAAAGTTGTAATTAGAAAGATCAAATGTAATTCCATCTGTATTAGATGGAATTGGAAGTCGATTTGGATCGTGATATTTCATCCAGTTTAGTAGATACTGATAAATAGATTTCACAAAACGGGGTTGTTCAAGAACACTAGGGATAAAAAAAGGGTTATAATTATTAGGGTTAGGCACAGAATCTGAAATGTTGTCATTATCCGTAAATTCTGGGTTATTAAACTCAGGATATTTACCATTAGCAACATTCTTTCCTAGAACAGTTCCGAATGCTGTTGCAAACGCTCCTATTCCAGCAGCAGCTGCTTTAGCACTAGGTCCTCCTGGAGTTATTTTGTAAGCAGTATTAGCAATCATTGCACTCGGAATAAGATATGGTAGAGCTTGATCAATCTTAAGTTCCTTTACTGCATATTCTACTGTTGCCCCTGCCATTTTTGCAACATAAGCACGAGAAGAGTTATCTACTGTCTCAGGGGCACTCTCTAGGGTTTTGTCAAGTGTTGAATTAATAAGTGTCGCACTATCTTTTGTAATATTACTAGAAGAATTCCCCGTTTTCTCAATTACTGTTTGTACTTCTGCTACTGATGTATCTGTAGCAGAAGTACAATTATTCTGAATTTCTTCTGCGCAATATACAGGATCCGCTACAAAGAAAATATGAATTAGCATTGATACTGTTACTAGAATAAAGAAACGAAGGATACGTGATGTAAAAAGTTTTAGGATGATATAATAAAGGTAACTTTTTACCACACTATTTAGACCTAGAATAGTGTGTGTTTTAAGTAGTCGCATTAACTATTCTTCTATCTTTTGACCTTATCATGAAATATAATTTAATTTCCTTGACATAGAGCTTTAACATTCTTTTCTCTACCTGTTTATATTATGATAAGGCTTTTATTTATTAATTAAACTAATTTTTAGGGGCCAAAATATTTTATTATAAAATATTTTATTAGGCCGCTAGTTTATTATAAATAAATAAAGAAGTAAAACACTTCTATAACTTTGGATGAATTTTTATTCATCTTGTTCTGTAAATATACACACCTCTATGGTATATTACTATTTCTACGATTATTTCTAAGATTTGATTTCTAGATTCAATTATATCAACACCTATATATTATATAAAAATGTATAAAGTTGTTAATATAATTCTAATTATTTAATAAGATAAATAGTAATAAAATACAAAAATAGTACTTAGAACAAAAAAGTATTTTAATCATCTAAAATAATTGTCGTATATAAATAAATTATATCAATAATATAAACACTATAAATTTATATTTAATAATAATTAAGCTAAGATTTTTATAATATAGTAAGGATTACTATTTTATAACTTATTTTTGCAACTACTTATAAAATAAAAATCCGAATTTTTATAGTTAAATATTAACAAGTAAAAAACTTTCTAAATATTCTATCTATTTAAATTGGATACTATATATAAATAAGAGATTATATACTATTTATAAAATATTTACGGGGAGGGATTGAAATTAGAAAGAATAGAAGATAAGCAATAAATAAATATCATAAGTATCTCCAGGAATATAATGTACAAAAAGGAATAGTGCACCGACCGCCATAGATGTTACAATTTTAAGGGAGATATTCAGAACATTATAAAATAGTTCTTTATTACTATTATAAGGCCAATTGCACTTTGACACAGCTTTTTCTTTACTAAAGAAAAGGATATACTGAGCTACAATTGAAATAATAGCAATGACAAATGAGTAAAATACTAGATCAATACTAATATTACATTTACTAAACAGTTTCATAAACGTCATACCTTTATTATCTGTTTCAATTAGGCTAAGGAGAAATTGAGAAACAAAATTAACAATATTTACATAAGTAAAAGCAATGATAACTTTAATAAATTTATTACATTGAAGCGGGTTAATAAGGATATATGTTCGATAAATTCCAAGAATACAGATTGTTACAAGTCCACTGGGTAAGAGATACCGTTGTTTTATTTAGTTGACTTATTTTACTAAAATTAAGGTCTTTAGCAATATCCAGAGGAAGATGATAATAAATATAAAGATATGTACTAAATGCTATAGCAAGCATAAATACCAGAACTAGAATAACCTTCAGAATTAGAATCATTTTTCCAATTGCTGATGTAATGTCGACTCCTAGAATCTCTTTCATCTTTTGAAGAAATTGACCTACTTTATCTACACGTGACACAGCCTTATTAAAGTAAATAACTGAAAATAGCCCAAAACCAATAATAATAAAATATACTAGTACTGTAAACATAAGATATACAATAAGATTAAAACTAGTAAAGAAAAAGTTGTAATTAGAAAGATCAAATGTAATTTCATCTGTATTAGATGAAATTGGAAGTCGATTTGGATCGTGATATTTCATCCAGTTTAGTAGATACTGATAAATGGATTTCATAAAACGAATAGGAGTTCGGGTTAGAATTATTAGGATTAGGGTTAGGCACAGGATCTGCAATATACATATTAATAAGTAGTACTATTACAGTTACAAAGAAAAAAGTAAATACAGGGGACGTTTTAGCATTGTAAAATAAATTGGAGCTTTAACTGAATTAATATAACTTGTAGAATATTTTAGGTAATTTTTAGACGTAACAAATACAATACTTATAATACCACAAGTAATGAATAGATCTTCAAGATAATCAATATTATTGTCTATATTTGGATAAGTAAATAGAAATGGATACAGAATACTAAGCAGTGGTACAGATCGTTTTTAAGATAGGGGACGTTGTAGAAGTAATGTATGGGAGACATACCATACCTACAAGCAGTACAAGAATTAGTGGTACAGTGCAGCGTACAGGGCTTAGTAGAATCATAACAAGAGTTACTAGAGCAATAGCTAGATATAGAGCATAACTAGTTAGGTTACCAGTATCTAGTTTAGCGATATCTTGTCCTGTAGCTAGACCCCAACTAGTTCAATAATACCACGATCTAGTACTTTACTAATAACGTATCCATCCACCATTAATAATGTAATGGTTATAAATAACATCAACATAGTATTTACCATTAAAGAATCGATAAAGTTTTTGTCCGTACTATTTGTTAGATCAATAGTAAATACAGGTAGCATATGGTATAGATATAGAGCTAGTCCAGCACCGTACCGATAGCAGGAAGTAGTTTAATAATTTGAGGTAGATGCCCTAATAAAATATTCTTATATAATACAATTAGGAATAGTACATAGTGTAGTAAACTTTAATTAAGGTATGGTAAAATACTGTGGAATATATTTTGGGTATAGTAAAATATTTTAGTAAATATTTAAAGTATGGTAAAAGAAAAGTAGTAGCTATTTGAAGGGATAGTTAATGAAATGTACGGTTTATCACCATTCACTCCGTTGCAGAAGGTTTAAGGAAATTATCAAGAGATGAAATATAATATCGTAGAATATTTTTAGTGTCTCGATAATAGGGAACAGTTAGCGAACGTTTTACATGGTACCATGTGTAGAATCTACATATTTCATTAGTTCATGGGCACTATTGAAATAATGACAAGTAGAAGTATCAGTGTCGATAAGTAGGAGAGGTTTCATTTTAACTAGATAACCAACTACAAAATTTGGATTTTGTGCTAGATAAAAAGTCCCTAGTTCAAATGTGATAGTTTTTGCCTTGTTTACAAAAGTACTAAGCTTATCAGAACGATATTTAAGTCGTTTCTTATCTACAGATTCAGAAGTAGTAGGGTTCAGTGTCTCATAAAGAGATACAGGAATTTTTGATAAATACTCAGATCTTCATTAATAGCATAAATGTAGTATGGTTGTAGATCTGATCTGTTAGAGGGAAAGATAGTAGATCTTGTAGATTACCAATACTATCAAGAGCCTCCATCTTTCTATAGTACCCCGTTCGATATACATTTACTGACTGATTATCTAGAAGTTTAGCTTTGATAGTTGATTCTAGATTAAGATAGTTACGTACTCCTGTTTCAGTAAGTCCTAGAGCTTTAGCTAGTTTAGCAAGAGATGTAGTAGATACTAGTACTTTACCTTGATGTGAGGCTTCGTACCATTATCTTGATATATAGAAAGTTCAGTAGCATCCCATTCAACATATTTAAAACTAACATTATATCCGATTTACCTTCAAAGTGAAGCATTACAGCATTTTCAAGTGTAAATGGAGAAAAATGACTAATAGCTTTAAGGATTTTATCCTCACCAATAGAACATTGATAATTAGGGTTGGTAGTGTAGAAGATTGTTTCAAATGAAACAGTAAAGATAAGAGGGAACCGTGATTTTAGTCCTCCATTCTCTTTTGCCCAAGAGTGACACGTCCGTCCGAGTTCTTTATGTTGGGACCGTGTACCTCCAATACTAAACATTTTTGGAAAAAGAATAGACTTCCACATATATACACCACCGTTCTGGAATAGCACTGTTTTTACTGGACTATACTGAAATTTAGGATCTTTTTCGAAGTATAGTACATTCTCCTTCTTGTAATTATCAAGGATACACTGTAGAACTGGGCGGTAGAGAATCAATCATAGCAATAAGAGCTTTTTTAGCCTTTTTATACCCTTGTTTACTAATTACTTTTTTAATGTCTTCTGTTAGGAATTCTCCACCAACATATTTTTTTCTAGTGTTTCCACTACAATTTCTCCAATTGTCTTTGATTCCATCATATGCGATACGCTAAAGATAGCTGTTATAGTACTAAACCCTGCAAATCCTCCAATAAATGCTTCCACGGCTACTACTGGAAATAGAATACTTATAATTATATTACTGGAAAGGGGGGGTATTAGCATTATCTTTATTGTAAGTTACGTATCCAAGAGATACCATACCTACCATAATAACTAGAATTAGTCGTACATCAACAAATGAAGTACTAAATAGTGCTGGAACAACTAGAACAAGTAGTAGAGAAACTAGTACCACTGCAAGATATAGAGCATAACTAGTAAGATTTCCTGTATCTAGTTTAGCAATATCTTTACTTCCTGAAGTAAGTCCTGTTGTTAGACCATGCGGTCCAACCATCTCAATAACACCTCGATCTAGTACTTTACTAATAGTATATCCTAGTTCAAGAGATCCTTTAATAATGTATTCGTTATACATTACGTCAATATAGTATTTACCATTAAAGAATTTATATAGTCCACGTCCTACTTTGTTATTAGTCATATTAATCAGCACATTAGGAGTCACATGATAGAAGTATAGAGCTGCACCCGCACCAACAATTGATAGAATAACTGGTAGTAGTTTAGGTAGTAGCGGGATATTCTCTGCTTCGATCAGGGAAATATGTGATGGATGAGTAAATAGGCTAGGTGATAGGAAATCACTACCAATTCCAATAAATAGATCACTAGCAACATATCCAAAGAAAATGGCTAGAATTGATAGGATTGCGAGTGGAATCATAACGATAGTAGGAGCATCATGAACATTATTATAAACAGATTTGTTTGCATTTGGGTAGGTAAGGAATGTTAGACTAATAAGTCGCAGACTATAGAAGGCTGTAAGACCCGCACTAATAGTACCTAGCCAATAGGCTAGTGTACCGCTAAACTCATATTGACCATAGGCTAGCTCGATGATGATATCTTTACTATAGAATCCTGTTAGCCAAGGTAGAGCCATTAGACTTAGACTACCAATTAGAATAGCAGTGTATGTAAAAGGTAGGAATCCAATTAGACCTCCTAGTCGTCGTTGATCTTGTTGATCATATGTAGCATGTAGTACTGCTCCAGCTGCTAGGAATAGTAGCGCTTTAAAGAAAGCATGGTTTACAAGATGGAATAGTGCTACATTATATTGACTTAGACCACAAGCCATAAATAGATACCCCATTTGTGAACAAGTACTGTAAGCAATAACTCGTTTAAGATCATTTTGTAGTAGACCTGTTGATGCAGCAAAGAATGCTGTAAGAGCACCAACCCAAGTAATTACAATAAGAGTAGTAGGTCCATATTCAATAACAGGTGAAGATCGTAGAAGAAGATATACCCCTGCTGTAACTAGTGTAGCAGCATGAATTAGAGCACTAACCGGTGTTGGCAAAATTGTTACTAATAGTTTTCTCTTTTGACGAAAAAGAGTCCACTATTATCTATAGTTTACATCGACACAAAATAAGCTATAGCAATAGCTTTCACTATTGATCGGACTATATCTTCTACTATTTTTTTTTTTTGATAGTAGCTTCACACGTAGTCTCTGAGGAACCCATATTTTACTGGTTTCCTGCTGATTGCCCATTGTACTATCCTGTATACTGTTACTATAATACATACTATTTCCTTACCTAATTGTCAATTGATAAGTTTTATGAAATAGTACTACTATAGTGCTACAAGCTTTAGGGTATTTCAGCATATAGTGAAGTTTAAGGAAGGCCCAAGTTATTTACCAAGTTTGTAGTGAAATTCAGCGGGTATAATAGGTAGTAGAATAGATTGTAGTTGATTTATACTAGTTTTACTAATACGAATACGGTATGTTTGTCGTTGTTTATCTCGAATCTTCAGACTACTTTTTAGTTGAAAATTAAGTAGAACTTGTTGTAGTAGAAAACATTCGTGAAAGATTCAGTACAAAGAAGTACAGTTTTCGTACGTCCCTGTCCATCATAATATCCATCTTGAATAATCCAATGTAGTAGACTTTCTACTGTAAAGAAACTAAGAATATTTTTAGGAACTACCTTTGTATATTTTTCTAGTGAAGGATCCCATTTATACCATAGACTATGTAGAATGGTGAAGAATGGTAGATTAGCAGTACAGAATGAATATTGTTGAATTTCTTTCTCTTTATGTTGAGGTAGACTAGGATTAGGATAAGGTGTAAGATTACTACATCGAAAGAGATGAAACACTGTTTGTGTTAGTATAGTTATATATTCTTTGCTAGAAGTTTTCATAGTTATTATGTAACGAGCATTTGCTTTTTCTGACGGAGTGGCATTCTTTTTAAATTGAATATAACCATCTCCTAGCATACATCCAGTAATAGGTCCAAGTAGATTCTTATGATTTAGCAGTAGCGGGATGTTATGCAATAACAAGTAGGCTCGGTAAAAAGAACAGATGTGTCGATATATTCTCAACCTTCCATAGCTAATAAATTATTATCTTAAATGTATTTAGCATTTAATTCTAGATATCACTATCTAGTTTAGACTATGTCATCATCTATTCTTAATAATCACTTACTAAATAATAGATGTTGGGCGCTCGTGTCCGGATTATTGTTGACGTAACTCACCGATTAGTCGTTGAACTTTCCTTGATCTATATTTTTAAATATACGTCGACCAAGGCTTAGCTGCAAATTGTCTTATTAATTTATATCACCCATATTAATAAGAGATCCTTGCAATTCACCCAATATTTTTTCATAATACTCACGTATTACGCAGACGCTTATCCTTATTTCTAAAGATGGGGAATTATCTACTTATTTTATTTTCAATTAGATATTTCTTATTTTCAATAATATATTGACCAACTACTTTTTGTAGTTTACCAAATTCCTCAAAAGGAATTAGAATTCGAGGTCCCGCCCGCATACGACGTACACGAGATAGTGCAATAACACTATCAATACCTAGTTCACTAAGACGATTTTGTAGAAGATTGAGCTCTTCAGATGTACTATGATAAGGCAGGTGAAGGGCTAGTCCCGATTTCCACCAATCAACTCGAGCATTAAATCGGGATGAAAAGACATAATTAGAATGAACTCCTGTTACTCCATAGTCTAGAATGTAACCACTAGACATAATAAGAGCTGCTAGAGAAATTTCATTAAATTCACTAAACATTTCCTTTGTAAATACACGTGACCCAGATCCTTCAGGAAAGAATAGAAGATGTAGTTTATAAAAACAAGCATATGTTAGTGTTGAAAGGATCATTCGGACACTAGTTGTATTATCACGAGTATCAATGTTCTCTTGACGATCCCATCCTTTAGCACAGTAAGGTCCTAGCAGTGAAAGAATGTAGTCAAACCAAGTAGAATCGTGTTTTTCACTTGTTTGATATACTAGTCGAGACATTGTGTTGTCTTTATGTGTTCGACTTAGTAGATTTCCACTAACCGCGCTAATAAAATAAAATCGATGATTTTATTTTATAATGCGCGTCCAATTAGGAAAGAATAGAGAAAGTCATCCATAGAACGGGTACGTCGTTTGGCCATAGATTTAGGAGAGGGCCCTTGTTCATCTTTAGTTACAAAATTAGAAAATAGAAGAATTGAATTATAAGTAGATAGGTGATTAGAAATAAGGTGGAAGGAAGGCTGATCTGGTAGCCATGTATGTAGTCCTAGTTGTGCACTTTTACCCATAGCTGCTAGTAGTAGTAGTAGACCAATAATAGTAATAATAGTTTCGTTAATAAAAGGTGCAATACTAAATACAGTACTATAATCAAGATTACCAAATACAAAGAAGATAGCAAAGAATCCAATTGATAGGAACATATCACCTACCCGATTTACTACTAGAGCTTTAATAGCACTTTTATTAGCTTGAATTCGTGTAAACCAGAAATTAATTAGTAGATATGAAGAAATACCAATGCATTCCCACAAACGATATAATTGAAGAAAAATAATAACTACTCCTGAACTTTGTGCCGCATGCTTGGCAGGAGATAATCTCCTACAATGCTTTTAAGTGCTCTCGTTTGTTTTACAGGAATATGAATTAGATATTGACCTGGACGCTTTTCAGTGGTACGTGTACGTAGTCCAAAATTTACTATTAGTGCCTCTTGAAGAAGGAGAATCTCGGAATAGCGAAAGCTATTTGTATTTAGTACTGTGTGATTGTAAGTACTACGATGTCCATCGTCCATAATTCAATATGCGAGACTGGCGGGAGTTATGTATTTCGAAATAGTCTTGGGAACTACTTTTGTATAACCTCCAGTTCCATTAGCAATATAAAATAGTTCAAAAAACTCATTTAGACAAGGTAGATGACGTGTCTTAAATCGAATAGTACTATAAACTTTCCCCGTACGTTTGTCAGGCTTGCGTACAATAACACTAGGTTGACTCCCTTCTTTAAGTACAGTAATAAATAGAGAGTGAAGATGAAGGAGATATTCTTCATGTTTTGGATACGTCTGTTCAATTTGTAGTACACTATTAGCGGTCGCTGAGGAGCGACGTATATACCCGTCTCCGAGTAGAATCCCAATTAGAGCATCTCGTTGTTGTTTTGACAGCACAAATGCGGTAGCAAGAGTTATATGAAGAATATTATTACATTCCTGCTAATTATAAAATCTTTCGATTTCTCTAAAGAACGGACTATATCTTCAATTTATATCAATAAATAGCATCACGCATAGTCTCTGAGGGTCCCATAAAAAGAACTTTTACGGTTTCCTGCTGATTGTCCATTATAATCACTAAGATTTTTACTAATCATTAGTACTTAGGTGCTTTAGGATGTTCCAGCATACAGTGATGTGCTTAATGTAGAAGTGTTACATTTTAGGCCGGGAAGAATTAACCTACAAACATAATTAGGTAATTATCTCCTGTTACTAGTACTAGCATAAAGAAAGTAAACATACTTAGATATGCAAAGAATCGTTGGTTATGTGGGTCTGCACTCATATAATCTACAGAAAAAATATGAACAAGACTAGAAACAACTAGAACAGGTAGAAGCATTGATACTGTTAGACTATCAAACATAAATCCCCAAGAAACATCCATTAGTTCAGAATCAATCCAACTAATTAGATTAATTGATACTGGACTATTACATAGCCCTACTTCATAAAAGGCTACAATAGCTAGGATAGCTGAAGTAATTAGACAAGAACATGTAATAATATGTGCTCCTGTTACTCCAATTTTACGTCCTAGTAGACCTGCAACAGCAGATCCAAACATTGGCAGTAGAAGAAGTGATAGATACATTATTGTCGTAGACTAATATTTCCTCGTAGTCGGTAGTAAGCAACTAGAATACCTAGACCAATTGCTGACTCAGCACCAGCAATTGCAATAATATAAATACTATATGTTTGACCAAGAATGTCATCAAAACTGTAACAACTTACTAGCACTAGTAGTGTAACTGCTAGTAGCATTACTTCAATTGAAATTAGCATAAGAATAATATTCTTTCGGTTAAGAACAAATCCTAGAATACCAATTAGAAATAGAATTACTGAAAGATTCATTTCATATAGTGCCAATATATATGGCTTCCTTAAGGACCTTAAAACAAAGACTATCTATTATAATTTGTGTGACGATAACGCATAGTATGTCTAAAATAGAAAAAGATTATACTATAATCTTATAAGATTAAAATAAGTATAAACAATGATGTAAATAAAATTAGTTAGAATATATAATCCTTTCTTATTACTTTAACTTGTGTATTTTATAAAAAAAGAGTATAAAAAGAAATACATAATGGACACGATACAAAATACGAGAATCACCCGATTCGAACGGGCATCATCTAAACTGACAATTTAGGACATTAACCAATTATGCTAGATTCCCATAAATAATTTGTCGCGCCTAATAAAATTTACTGTTCCCTTCCGGTAAATTTTATTAGCATAAACGGATTTATTACTTTATTTTCTATTATTATTCATATATATATATATATATAATGTATTAAATTTATAGCTCTTTACCCTATTCGAGCGGCGATACCTGATTCTATATAAATATCCTAAATATAGGATATATAGAGAATAGAGTTGAAATTTTACTAGTTTTTCGATTTTAAGTTTTAAAATAATATTTTTCTGTTCTGTTACTAGATCTTCAATTTAGAAAGTGTTATAAAGGGGATAATTGAATAGTATCCATCAGCCACAAGTTCCCTTACGGCTACCTTGCTATAACTTAGCGTTAGGAGTTCTAAGCTATTCCATGTGTTTGTTATAGAAACTTTCAACTAAAAGTATTATTTAAACTATATAGTCTATATTATTACAAATAAGTAAATATATATATATATAAATAATGTTACTTACTTATATACAACTACGAAGTAGTAACTATATAGCAATACTGAAATAGAGGAAAGAATCAAAATAAACACTAGTTCATAGCTTGATAAACGACCAACACTTGATAGACGGTTAGTATCTCCCAAATGTAAAGGTTCACCGTTGCGTACTTATCAACGATTACTCGGAATTCCTGATTCACGTAGTCGAATTTCAGACTACGATCCTAGTATCACCATATTTTACTGGTTAGCTCCACCTTACGGTATTGCATCAGTTTGTTAGGTTCAAGTAGCACGTCTGTAGCCCATACTCCATAAGGGTCATGAAGGCTTATCGTATTCCCAAAATGCTTCTTATTGAATGCAAATAAGAAGAACAGTATAACTGAGACAACTTCTTATAGGGATTGCGTTCGTTGGCGGACTCAACCTGACATCTTACGACACGAACTGCCGACAGCCATGCAACGCCTGTGATCTTACAAACAAAGTTATGTAAGCCATTCAAGGAGAGGTAAGGTTCTACGCGGATTATCGTATTAAACAACATGCTCCACTCCGGGTCTTTAGGATGGTCTAATCTTTTTGCTTTCGGTCCTGGGACTGTACTTACAAGGTGTTACACATACAGCGGTTTGCTGCTTATCTGACATAATGATAAATATCTAGCCAAATAAGAAATGTAAATAGTTTACGGTCTGGACTACACAGGTATCTAATCTGTTTTGCTCCCCAGACTTTCATCCCTGAGCGTCAATCTTTAGCTGGATAGTTGCTTTCGCCTTTAGTGTTCCGCTAGATATCAATGGATATCATCCCTCCTCCTAGCATTCCACTATCCTCTATTAGATTCTAGTTTCTTTAATAGAAACCGCCTACGGATCCTTAATACCTATTAATTTATTAAACGTTTGCCCAGTTCGTATAACCGCGTCTGCTGGCACGAGACTTAGATTGGACTATTAGTAAGGTAACGTCATTATCCTCCCTTACGACACTCTTTCGAGTTCTGGTTAGCTGGGTCACTCTTTCGAGCATTGCCCAAGATCCTCCTCTGCAGCATGTCTTAAAGACACCATTGGTTATTCTCAAACCAATTGCGGGAATTGAAGCTTTCGCTATTTCCTATCCGTCATAGGCTTGGAGCGCCTTTACCACTCCAACTACCTGCTAGATATAAAGCCAATCTTTAGTCGGAAAATTTCCTTTATTAGTAGATGTTTTTATCATCAACTAAAGGTATGTACTTTTTTCTCCTCGCCTGTACGCCATGATATTTATAAATACCATACGACTTGCATGAGTAAAACTACCAGATAACGTTCTAACTTTGCCACGATTAAACAATTACTAAGCGTTTACCATTTCATTATTTATTTAAAACTTAAAACGCCTCTCATAATAATTCATAAAAATGAATTATTATTTATTGGATACACTTTATCAGTGATCATTCTTATCTATACCTTTATAAATATAAAATAATATTTATATTAAACTATTTCTAATCTTATTTAACTATTCTATAGCTTTTTATTATAATCCGTATTCACTTCGAATATTTAAATCCTTTTTGTAGTTCTTATTTCATTTTTATTATGCCATAATATATTAATCCTATATTAAATAATATATTAATAGAAATTAGAAAGGAGAGTTCACCTTCGTTAGAAAATAAAAAAAGGCTCGACTCCTTTTCTAAATATTTTATTAAATCAAATAAAATGGTATAATAGAGTGGAAGGGGGTAAAATCTCTTTTAATATTATACCGTGTTTTTTGTGAAATGATGAAGGACCTTCAGCTAGAGCAATATCCATTAGTGTGTTTTCAATAATACCGGTACTACTACTAGGAACCATGCAAAGTAGTAAGCAGTTAAAAAAAAGACTTCGTATTTTTTTTTTTTACTGCAGCACCGGGCTTTCAACATGTTGACTACCGATAAACATTAGAATAAAGAAACAAGCAACGAATGTCCAGAATGAGAATCGCATTAGTGGTCACTACCTCGGATTCGTGATGTATCTAGAATAGGCATTCCTAGAAGAATTAGAAGTGACATAAACATAGCGATAACTCCATTCTAATAAGATGAAAAGGGGAAGAAATATTTCAATGAAGGCGCGGTATCTGTAGAATCAATAGAATCTACCCAGTATCTCGATATTCAATTGCTTTAGTTAGTGCTTTATTGCTATCTGATTCGTTAGTAAAACCAAATTGTTTCTTTTTTAGTTTACTTTCGACAGGGAAGACACATTTCCAAGCAATTGTTTTACCTTTAGACGTTCCACGTCCCCCCAAATGTGATTATGATTAGATTTCATTTTCTCTGCTGCCTGACTGAATAGACCTGTGATAATATCAATCCAATAGGCGTATTTCGATCATTTTCATAGCTGTAGATAATAGTAAGGATTTTAATAAATCCATAAAGAGTGTGATGTGCATTAAAAGTCATAAGACGTTTAACTCGAATAAATTGTTCCGATACTTCCAGTAGAATAGAGAGATGTTTTCTAGAAATAGAGTTGCTCCGCTAGAAGTTTCTCAAACACATTCTCGAAACCGTAAATCCCTTCCTGTTTCTTTATCCACAGTTCCGATATTATAGTAATTAAGCATAAGAACTAGTTGAGAAAGAAAATGAGTGTTATATTCCGTTTTAATTTGTGGAATAAAAATCATAGGGATGATATAAAGACTATTCTTTACTAGACGTAGTCGAATAAATAGAGTACCAGGATAAATCCAATGAAAAAAGGAATAGTAGGAATTAGAGTGTTGTCATGAAAAATTCCTGAATATGGTGAAGATAGAGGTAGATTGAACTTAGTCATAAATTCGGAGAGAGATAGAACTCGTTCCTTACCTGTGAGACTAAGTGTGTATAGTAGTTGTACTGCTTTGCTTAGGCTCTCTTTAGTACGTTGTAGACAAAGAGACCGAATAACAGCAAGCTTTGCAAAGGAAACAAATTTCTCACCATATGTCATAGTAAAATAATTACGAACTACTCCGTCCCAATCTTCAGATCGAAGAACGATAATTAGTTTACCGTAATGTACAGAGCACAACGCCAGAGAGTAACAAAGAATAGAAGTGATTTCTCGTTAAGATTCTGATTCATTGTAAACACTGGCTCAAACGGCCTCCACGGTCACGAACTCGACATCCAATATGACCATCCGCTCTTGAAACTTCTTAAGATTGAAATTCTCTGGAAGTTGGAACTCTTGCTTTGCTTTTTCAAGCTGAATTTTCGCAAGTTGTAGGTTTGTGTTAATTTAAAATCCTACTTAGTTGTTCTTTTAGTCTATGTACTTTAGTTCTCCACCCTGCAAGTTGTAAGAAGTAAAGAGCCCCGCTTTATTTGGAATATTTTTATTTATAAAAAGTATATATTTCCTATATTTACATACATAATCATAGGACCCTGTAGTAGAAAGGTACCAAGTTTATTTCTTATTTCTACTTGATTTACAATCGTGACTGTAAATAAAAAAGGGGATAGTATTGCTAGGAGTTATCTGCTCCCGCCCTCGAAGATTTTAGTTGAGGGAAGGGGAAATCGGCCCACTATTACTAGAAATTGTATCTATTTATTCTTTCATTTACTGGCATTCTTTTTTAAGCACTCCGAAATTAGTTGAATTACAATAGAGATAAGGGGAATTCGTAATTAACAGAAAAATTAACTAAGCAGAACTTGTCCTTTTACTGGTTTAACTGAAGATACTCCTTCATCGCTTAGAGCAATATCCATTAGAGTATTTTCAATAATTCCGGTAACGGGAACTACGATAATAAACCATGCAAAGTAGAATGCGGTAGCTGCAGCACCAATTTCAACATAAGGGCTCTCAACGTGTTGGCTTCCAATAAACATTAGAATAAAGAAGTCAGCAACAAATAGCCAGAATGCAAACCGAGCAAAAGGTCGGAATTGGTTTCCTCGAACTCGACTAGTATCCAGGATAGGCATTAGAAGTAGAATTAGAAGACTCATGAACATTGCAAGTACCCCAATAAGTTTTGAAGGAATTGATCGAAGAATTGCATAGAATGGTAGTAGGTACCACTCTGGAACAATTGATGCTGGTGTTTGCATTGGGTTAGCTGGGATATAGTTATCTGAGTGTCCCATAGCATTTGGCATGTAGAATACAAATACTGATAGAGCTAGTAGGAATACAAATACTGTAACTAGATCTTTGAATGTAAAGTAAGGGTGGAATGGTAGTCGATCTGTATTACCTGAAACTCCTAGTGGGTTACTACTTCCATGCTCGTGTAGAGCTAGTAGGTGCATAGCTGCTAGAGCAGCTAGTACGAATGGTAGAAGGTAGTGTAGTGAGAAGAATCGGTTTAGTGTAGCATTATTAACTGAGAATCCTCCCCAAACAACAGTTTTATTATCTATACAACATTTAATTGTATATTCTTATTATTTCTAATAAGCTTAGACTATGTCATCATCTATAAATATGCCGAAGGCTCTATAGATGTCGGGCGCTCGTGTCCGGTTTATTGTTAGCACAACTCACCGATTAGTCGTTGAACGTTCTATTACCTCTATATTTTAACGTATTATAGTAAAATAAGGTGCTGATAATAGCTTCGCTGCAAATTGTCTTTTGTATCCTAAATAGTACTACAAAAATATTATTTTATAAGTAAGTACTATTAGGGGAATACACGAAGAGTTTCTTGCAATTCACCCGATTATTCAATATATCTCACGATATAAGGGAACTTTATTACTATTTATTTATTATAACTAAATTTTAAACTTCTTATTATTTTGTTTAAGACTAGTCAGCCAAGCATTGTATTGATCAGCTTTTAGTCCGAGTAGACTATACAGTCCACTATTACCTGCTCCCTGAAAGGGAGCCGTGAATGTAACAACATTAATTAGATCTTTTGTAGAAGAGACACTAAATTTCATATGTTTACCATCATCTTCAATTTTACGATTTGTATTAAATATTAGTTTAAATGCCTCAAACAGTGTTGCGTGTGATCGTTGTCTTGTTTTCCCAATCCCCTGCGGGGATAGGGAAAACAGGAGAAAAGAAATGCTCTCCACTACTCTTAATATGAAAAGACCCTTCTGCAATAGTAAATCCAACAATCCAATTAGTAAAGAAAGGTAGATTAACATATCCAATACTAGATAGAGGTAGACTAAATAGATCTTTGATATTATCAATACTAGCAATAGTACTAAATTTAGTAACATTATTTTCTAGAAGATGCATACAAAGATTAAATTGTTTTCTAATTTGCCCTGTTTCCCCTGCGGGGAAACAGGGCAAATAAGTGTTTCAGTGAGAAAGAATAGTTTATAATGAAGAATAAGTGGAAAAAGAACTTCTTGTAGATCTACTTTACCGATAATTAGTTTAGCAGCCTATTTGGATATTCATTAATACGTCCAATTTTTAGTACATTTTGAATATGTTGTAGTAGTTTAAGATCTTTAATATCTACACTTAGAATTAGTTCCATTCGAATGTTATCAAGTCCAATTTTAGTAATAGCAATATAACCATCACCGTCAATAAGACCATAAAATTTCTTTGAAATTTTATAGGGCGCAACATACTTATAAATTCGTAAGAAATAGAATATAGAAAAGCTTGTTTTTCTTGATCGATTTTTTACCTCGTAGAGCAGATTCATTTACTTTTCCAATAGTATTCATATTGTTGTTGCATTTAGTAATAAGATAATAAAAAATAGAAAGTGTTATAATAAATAGTAGTAGTTTTTCAAATTCAACGAAATCTTGACCAATCCATGGAATAGCACTTAGAAGGTTAGTAATAACTGTAGCCAAGTGTTTAATCATATATAGTGGTAATAACCTTGTCTCCTAATATATGACCCTGTACCCTATTTCTCCATGATACATAGAAATTGAAATGGGCCTTGTGTTAGTAATAAACTAAAAACACTCCGACTGTACATTAAGCATTTTTGTTTTCTTTTTCTTTAAGTAGAGTAAAGAAGATAAATACCCACCGATGGACCAGTCTGTAGCGATCATTCTATTTTTTCAGAGGTACACACTAAATTATATAGTGTAAATACCCAATACCATAGAATAGCCGACGGTCTAGATTTGAGATACAATCTTTGACCGTTTTCATCAGTGTCGCCTTAAATATTTAAGACTATACATTAATAATAGAAATAGATTTAAGAAGTGCAAATCTCCAAGTTTATATAGCATAGATGAAACAATATATGGTTGTACAAGTTCACGAAGAGCAGGCATTGACTCTTTAAATACATAAATAATATACTGATTTTCAACACCTGCGGATTGTACTGAAGTACGTAGATTATACTTATCAAATAGCACATTAGATAGTAGAAGACAATCTTCATAAGAAAAAGAGTTAGTAGAAAATTTAAGTCCTTTACCGACTCGACCTCCCCCCGCTTCGCTTGCCATAATCCAGATAGCGAGGGCAAGAGGTGTTAGGAACTCTCCAATATTTTTTGGAACGCATTTAACACCATTCACATACCAAAGATCATGAATCCAATTTAGACTGCTATAAGTAAAAGTGTGAAATCGAATAACATATCGAAGTTTACCACCTAGACCTAGTCGAGTTTGAATTTTTGGTAGATTAGGTGTACTATACCCTAGATTAGAAATAAGATTATGAAGCCAAAGAAGATATTCCTTATGAATAGCTTCTTGACAAAAACTAATACGAGTACCATTACCAATAGCACGCCGTTCAGCGTGACTATCCCCAAGAAGAGAACCAAAAATAATAGATAGAATATCCATATTATGTGCTCCAACTCGAGATGTAGCTGGTAGCCGTTTTGCTATAAGATTTTTGCTAAGATAAACAGTAATGAAGATAAAGGATCCAAAGATAATATAACTATTATTAATGCATGTGGGGCAATAAAATTTACCCCAAAGACTCATTTGTCCGTAAGGTAGAACATACAACATCTCTATCTATTTACTATTAGATATCACAGTAAATAGTAATTGTACCTAATCAATAAATAATCATATTACTATTATTTACATCATTTTAGGCCTTGAAAAGTAAGACTACTTTAGATGTCCGACTGTACATTAAGCACCATTTCAGGTACCCACAAGTGACCCAGTCTGTAGCGATCGTGTATACAACCGACGGTCTTGAAAGGTGATAACTTCCGTTGACCGTTTTCACTCGTATTGCCAGAGATATAAATATCTCCAATACCCCTGTCGAGGTATTCTATTGTTATTTACCCTATTTTCTATACAGATTGGAAGGGGGAAGTAATAGGACTATAAAATATAAAAAACGTAATAAAATAAAATAATATAGAATAACTTAACTTAACTTGTTTTACAATATATTTGTTTATAAATGGTTTACCAGATGAAATAGACCAACGAATAGCCCCTCGTTTTTTATCATCATTAAAGAAGTGAAGAGCACATTTAGCAATACTTGGAAATGTATATTTGAGTTTGTTATTTTCAAATAGCATAATTTCTGTTTTTTTAGCATTACTATCACTTATTTTTATACGTGTATCACTAGTTATGATTCGTCCTAGAGCTGCTTGACGAATCAGCTCACGAGTTTCCACACTTACTGTTTTGCCAGTATGTGCCTTAATGATTTTATTAATATGATCTTGTGTCATATTAATACTAAGGTTTATACGTTGTTCCATAGATCGTCGAATACCCATAACACTACCCGCAATTTTAGCAATATTATAAGCGGGTTTAAGTAGATCAATATAATATTGTTCCCGTTCTAGAATTAGTACTTTTTCATTTTTCACATGTTCTAGAATTACAAAAGCAAAATTATCAAGACCATATTTAATTACTGCCTTATTTACAAGTTTACTACCTTGCTTTTTAGCTAGAAAAAGATGAGCACGATAACGGTCATAAAGATATCCTTTACTAGCACTACCAATATATATTTTACCATTAGTAAGGTTAACACACATGTAGATGCTTGCGTTTTCATTTAGCATTTTTTTAATACCGCGTTTGCCCATTTATTTCTAGCACTATCTTAAAATTAAGATTGTATTTATCAAGAATATGTTGTAGTCGTTTACTTGGTATATTAATAATACCGCCGATAGGCGAAGTTATGGTAGATATATCTATATTAAAATTTTCAATAGTTAGATTATTTCATTTTGGGCCAATAAAACCCAGGAAAGCAATAGCCATCATGAGGATCAGGATCACGACTCCAATTGACCATAGAAGTGTTCGTGGTGATTTATATGATCCATAGTATAGTCCTCGTCCAATGTGAAGGTATACAAAGATAAAGAAGAATGATGCTGTATTAGCGTGTAGGTATCGAATTAGCCATCCATAGTTAACATCTCGCATGATCAAAGAAATGGTACACACATAAAATACTATTTAAATTGTTCCATATAGAAGAGTAGATCTTTTATTGGAGGGGGAATAAAGAATATTTACTTAGCGTTTGTTGTAAACTGATATCGTCCTTGATATGATTTTCCAGTATCAAGGTATCGGGCTACAGCTCGTGTGGTACGATTTAGCCCAACACTGCCTCAGCATTACTCATAAAAGGACTACCTTTTACTAGTACATTATTGTCATAAACCCAAACACCTCGTGTTTTATAAGTTTTAGCAAAGCTTTGTGCTAGTTTTAGATGAGTCATTTCAGGAGTTAGGGTTACAGGCAGAGATTCATTGAATAGTGTTATATCAATAATAGGGGTATCAACTTGTTTAGGTGATGTACTATATCGTGATTTATTAACAAAAGCGCGTTTTCGTCCTGCAAGGGCTGTTAGATAAATATAACCAAATTTGTGCATATACAGTACAATACACCAGTAATAGAAGTCAATTCCTTTTCGTGTTTGGAATGGAAACTGAAGTAGGCAATGAGCTAGAATATCATGAAGAGGTCGCTATATGAAATAACTAGTACATTAGTACGTTTATTAAGCGTACTATTCTCTTTTAGAGATATAAAATGTGCTGAATTTAAATTCACTTGAAAGTGAACCTAGAAATTGGCTGATTGCAACAAGAACATAAGTATTTTTAGCATGTTGTCCGATCTGAAAGTAAGGTACTAGATTCTTAAATCCAAAAGTACTAAAAAAGCTTCGCTTTTTAACTCCTTCAATGAAACCGCGCTAATAAAATAAAATCGATGATTTTATTTTATAATGCGCAGCCAGTCACAGGTGTATTAGGAATTAGTGAATAGTCAATAACATCTCGGCCTGAATTCATGTTTTTAATACAATTGTGCTAATAAAATAAAATCAATGATTTTATTTTATAAGGCGCTAGCCATGTTAGATTTTCACCTGTAAATACAGAACTTTTATTAGTAATTAGCTTATTAACTACTGAGGCTTATAAAATCAAAGATTTTATTAGGGCCACAAAATCTAGGTAATCTAGATATTTTGTAGTTAGTAGCTTGTACTGATCTAGAATAGGGCGCCTATAAAATAAATATTCTATTTATTTTATTGGCGCGTACATTAATAAGATCTCCTGCATTAGTAATAACAAACAGAGCCTCTAGCGGAGCACTTTTCCAACACCGCCCCCGCTAATTCTTTAATTCGATAAAGAATTGCAACGTCATCCATATGAAGTCGAATTCGAAACATAACGCGAATATATTTACGATCTATAAAAACCTGGAAATTTCCTTCAGCATCAATAAATCCAACTAGCCACTGCTTAAATTCTTCCTTATTCCATTCTTTCATCTCCTTTTTATATAGTGAAAGCACTGTACCTGATACGCTAAGGTGTGTGATCATCACCTTGGACTATATCATCTTTTATTTGATATTATACTTTTTATAGCAGAGCGTCAGTTAACAAATAAAAGCTTCGCGTTTAGTCTCTGAGGGTCCTAATATCTTTTCATTAAAGATTCAGTTCCCTGCTGATTACCCTGCAATATTCATATAGATTTTTACTAATCAATATAGATTAGTACTATAGACTTATTGGGTTTTCCAGCATATAGCGAAGTTTAATGAGCACATCAATAGGACTTAAAAAAGTATGCTCAACACTAATAAATGCTAGGTCAACTGAAGGTGTATAATGCATAGCTAGAAATACTCCTGTAAGAATTTGGATTCCTAGACAAGCTCCTAGTAGTGATCCAAAGTTCCACATGTAAGAAATATTTGAAGGTTGTGGGCTATCAACTAGGTAACTATTAAGTAGACCTAGGATAGGATGTGTTTTAAGTAGTCGCATTAACTATTCTTTCTTTTTTAACCTTTCATGAAATATAATTTTTCTTTTTTAACTAACGTAGTTAAAAAGCAAGGCTTTTTATAGTTATTTATTTATATTATGATAAGGCTTTTATTTATTAATCAGACTATTACTTATTAGTCCTAGCTTATTAATCCGCGCTACTAAGAAAATTCAATGATTTTCTTTAAGTAGCGCATCCTTAAAGATATTCAAGATTATAAGATTTAGAATAAATAAAGAAGTAAAACACTTCTATAATTTTGGATGAATTTTTATTCATCTTGTTCTGTAAATATACACACCTCTATGGTATATTACTATTTCTACGATTATTTCTAATATTCAATTTCTAGATTCAATTATATCAACACCTATATAAATCCGTTTTTTAATAAAAATTTTTGATTGTGGGCGGGAATACACTTATTTATATTGTTATATAGAACATTTTCATTTATTCATCGAATCTTTTTATTTTATTTGTCCTAGAGGAATCGAACCTCTATAATGTCTTTATCGGAAACACATTCTAACCGTTGAATTAAGGACAATTTAGGTTTTTTCTATTCTTATATAATAGTAATATCTAGGACTATTCTCCATTTTTTTTTTTCTAGTATTTTATAAAGTAGTTGTCTAAAGAAATTTTTAAGGTATTCGTGTTTTCTCAGAGAAAACACGAAAAAGAGGAAGCTAGTGAATCTTAGCATCTTTTCTTTTATAAAATCTGCTAGGGGATATAAATACAATGTATTTATATTAGCTTCCCCACCAGTATACTGAGATGAATAGGAATAGCCAAACAACATCAACAAAGTGCCAGTATAGAATTGATGCTTCAAATCCTGGTGATCTGTTAGATGGTAGCTAAGCATTCGGAAGAATGCTACAGCGCTGTTCCAATAATAACGTGAATTCCATGTTAGCGCCGTGATCATCCGTATCGTAAAAATAGATAAATAAGATAGCATGAAATAGAGTATATCAATCCAGCTTGGAATATTGTAAATAATCAAGTAAATTCTATGCTAGATACTATGACTGTAATAACTAAGAGTATATCTGTATTTAGAATAAGAGAGGGATATAGAGGGGGTAAGTAGTATTAAGATTTATAACCAATCAGCTTCTCTAGTCGATGTTTTTGTGTTCCATCAAAAATAGAATACATTAGTGCTACAGCACGTTTTCCATCAGTAGCATCTTATTGTTTCGGATTAGTTTAGACTCTAGTCCAAGTTTAACTTGCAGAACATCAATAAGACGTTTCTTATCGTTTTCAGACAGACGTCCAACATAAATAAGAAATTTTTTGTTTGTCCATTGTCCGTTACGCATAGACAAAAAAGCTAGTGTATAAGCACTAAAATAATACTCGAAGTGAATAGGGAGAAATTCAATGTTATCATCATTCCAATGACACCAAAGAATATGTCATAGCTTACTAGGAGAACTAATATATTTTATACTTCCTGAGGATGAATAGTAGGAGTATCATAAAATTCAAAATACTTTCGAAACACGTTAGTTACATATTCTAGCCATTCTAGATCGGTACTAGTAAAGCGTAGTACTTTACTATCTAGATACCCTAGACGTGCACCACTAGAAGCTAGTAGACCTATTAGAGCAGAATAGTAAGAATAAGGAAGATGATTTTCTTCCTTATCAGAAGGAAGTCGAGTTAGTGGATAAGACTTTGATTCTCCATTTTTTCGTTTTGGATTGAAATTAGTATTAACTGTAGCTGTTCGACCACGGCTCTTTATCATAATCAAGTTGTTTTTCTTCATCCTCTTTACTCTCACATTTAGACTGAGATAGACCTAGTAGGAAAGGGGGAAAAAGTATAATTACATCTGAATTATAAAGAGTTGACATTATATCAGAATCAAAGTCACTAGGAACCCCACCAATAAACGGAAATAAATAGGAATAGCCATACCACATCTACAAAATGCCAGTACAGAATACCTGCTTCAAATCCTAGATGGTGATGATCTGTTAGATGATAACTTAGTAGACGGAAGAATCCAACAGCTAGGAACAGTGTTCCAATAATAACATGCACTCCATGGAAACCAGTACTAAAGAAGAATGTACTTCCGTACACTCCATCTGCAATAGTAAAAGGAGCATTATAGTATTCAATTCCTTGACAGATTGTGAATAGTACTGCAAATACTAGTGTCATAACTAGTCCTAGAATTGCACCCCGCCGATCACCTTGGATAACAGCATGGTGAGAGTATGTAACAGTAGCTCCTGAAGATAGAAGTAGCAGTGTGTTAAGCAGTGGTAGTTCAAATGGATTAATTGTAGCAATTCCAGTAGGAGGCCATTGAGCTCCCAGCTCAACAGTTGGAGATAGACTTGAATGGAAAAAACTCCAGAATACAGAGATAAAGAAAAATACTTCTGAGATAATAAATAGGGCAACACCCATAGTAATTCCTTTTTGTACTAGAATTGTATGGTCTCCAAGGAATGTTCCTTCTGCTACTACATCTCGGAACCATAGAGCCATAGCAGCAACTGTTGTTGCTAGCCCGATTCCAACTAGTAGAGCTCCTGAACCTCCAAGAGGGTTAGCGTAACCGTTGAAGTACATTACTGCAGCTGAAGTTAGGATTAGAAGTGCAAATGATGTTAGTAGTGGCCATGGACTAGGTGTAACTAGATGGAATGGCTGAAATTGAAATTGTGTTCGTGATAGTGTTGTGTTTTGTGTGTTCATTGTTAATTTGAATATATTGTAGTGCGCTGGCGCTAGGATGTTAATTTTTGTTTATTGTATTACCTATAATCTTTTCACTATTTTTCTTCGTATAATAAAATACTATTCTTTAAAATAAAAAGACTATAAATAATACTTCCAATAAAATAGTTGATTTTATTGGGAGATACATTAAAATAGTAAATAAATTTAAAATATCTCCGGCTCCCTTTCAGGGAGCAGGTAAAAGAATACTTTTTCAGACATCAATAGCATACCTTTGAATTACTATATAATATAGTAATTATCTCTAATATAAATTAGAAGGATAATTAACTTAAAGAAGTAATTCAATTAAAACTTCCTATTTTATACTATTTATTACTATAAACAGTTTACTAGTTAGCAGAATACTGAATAATATCAAAGCTATTCATAGTATAGTATAATAAAAAAAAAAAATACTTATATAAAATAGTCATATAAATCCTACGGGCAGGGCCAATAAAAATCTTCGATTTTTATAGGCCCAGATAATTATAAATAGATAATTATTTTATTAACTATCTAATTATAGTGTATCTATAATATTAATATTCTTTTATAGTTAATACCTAGACATAAACAAATTGAGAGTAGTTTATGCTACTTTTTATGTCTTTCCAGGAAATTTTGGGTACTTTATTTATTATATTACTAGATAATAAATATTGGATTGCTTAATAAGGCAAGAAAACTAGAAGAAGAAAATAGAATGTTCTTCTTTTCTAATTACGCTTACCGATTCCTATACAAGTATATATATATAGGAGATATATTTATATATCATAGTGAAATAAAATAGTACATTGAAATCTATTTTATTGGAGCTTGTATAAATATAATAGAATAAAAACCTTCATTATAAACTATAGTGTTACATAAATATAAGATTTGAATTCATTAAATAAGGACGTGTGACAGAGTGGTTTAATGTACCTGGCTTGAGTCTAGGAGTTCTCACCCGAGAACCGGGAGTTCGAATCTCCCCGCGTCCGTATACATATACATACACTATCCCAATTATTAAAAAGAAGGAAATAAATTCCTGGGAGACTAAGTTTCTTATTATTTATTATAGATATATACATAAAAAAAGAAATAAAAATAAATAAGCCCTACTTGTACTATTTATTATAATACTATTCTTTCTTTTTTTAGAGTAAACATACTATTCCGTTCTTATGTAGTTAAAATACTTTTAAATAAGTGTAAAACTTATTATGAGAAAGATTAATTATTAATTACTAAATTGCAGATGTGAGATTCGAACTCACCACGGCATACAGCCAATGCTTTTACAGAGCACCGCCCCAACCAATAGAGCATATCTGCATTATTTTTAGTAGGCCCTTTCATGCGCTCCTTAATCTATAAATAAAGAATGCCTCAAACTGGAATCGAACCAATCCGTTAGAAGCTTCAGTTCTATGCTCTACCATCTAAGCTATTGAGGCCTATATATTTTATAGAAATGCAGGATTTCAATATAGTAATAAATATTAGAATAAAAGTAAAAATGCTTTTTTCTTATTGGAGGCGCGCTATGCGCGGACTCGAACCTGTCTCTCATCCTTTATCTTCTCTCCTTTACATAATTATAAGTATCCTTATGTTTCCTATATAAAGCACAAAATGAACTATATCTATATCTATATACAATTTACTCTACTTACACCATTTAAAAAAAGAGGTATTTTTTATGTATTTATATGCTACTACTAGTAATTCTTTTTATACTTTTTAGTAAGTATATACCTATTAAAATACATAAATTGCGGGGGAGTTTGTAATCGTTATTCTGGTCGATTTTTAATTACGTTTTTGATATTACTAATAACAGTAGCATCTGTAGATCGATGTTGCCCTGCTTCCATTAGTTTAATAATACTTTTGAACCATACCTGGATATCTTGTTTAATACGAAGCGGATATTGTTCAAGATGTGCAGCTTTAACACTCGTAAATTGCACGATATGTGGTTCCTTAGTGACTAAGTGGAAAGAGATCTTTAATCTCTTTAGCCTACTAGAACAAGTAATTTTAATTACAGGACGAATGTTTAGACCTTTAACAGAATTATTAGTAATAATTGTAAAGTAAAACATACTGTAACCATCCATATATCCTGATAGCCAGTAATTATCCTTAGTTACCATACCTTTACTATAAGGAATAGAATTATTGATATTACCATAAGAATTATTTTTAATATAATTCAGAAAATCAGTCTTAAATTGATTAGATAGCAGATTACCAGAAGGTAGAAATAGAGTTAGAATGCTGAAAGATCATTAATAGTAAGTCGATTATACTCTGTGTTTACTAGAGTAGTTAGTTCTAGTAGCGGGCCTACTAGAACTTGTAGATACTCAACGTCTTTCCGGTTCCCCTTCGGGGAACAGCTAAATTCAAGACTATCTTTATTCCATCGTTTTACCCCAGAAAATCCAATAATATATTCTAGCCAGTCTACTGATAGAGGCTCAATACCTTTCCAATTACAGTAATCATAATAAATAGAGAAATCAAAACTCGTATTGAGATTTAGATTATTCACTTTATTAGAACGTGATTCCATAAAATATAGAGGTACGTTTTTTCATCCAATAGATACTAGGATACTTAACTACTTTAGATTTATTAAGACCTGTATTATAATGAGACAGTAGTGCTTGTTCTAGAACTCCAACATAAAAACGGCCATAAGAATAGAATTATTATGTTGATTAGGTAGAGTACCGTGCATTATAATAAAAAACATCAAAAGCTTCGCTTTTTTTAGTCCAAATATCCGTAAAACTTGGAACTGAATGTAGAACTTGATATTGGAAATTTTGAATTCCACCTCAAACAAAGTGGGACAGTGATTTAATAAATAGATAGAAATCTCCGGAAACATTTGGCTTTAGAGAACTAGTATAATGATGTAGTGGTCGTGTTGTTAGGGAACACCAATGTACATAGTAGATAGGCTTTTTGCTATCTTCACTAAAGACATAAATACCCATTGAATTATTTACAAAATTGGCACCGTAGCAGTCTTTTTATCTGTGATGAAATATACGTTCCTAGATCTAGAGAAATAGGACCGAAGATATTTACAATGCTTAGTTAGAAATTTATACAGATCACTATCTTTATCTAGAGAATTGTACATTTTTGTAAGTTCTTGTTGAGCCTTAAGGATTTCAGGGGTGATAAACCATGGAACCTTTTTAGTAGAAATAAGAAGAGTGCTTATAATAGATGTTACAGATTCTACTACAAGTTTATCTTCAATGCAAACACTTATATCGGAAGCTAGGAATGTAGAAATACTATCATACATTTGGCTGTTTCCCCTGCGGGGATTGGGGAAACCGCCAAAATAAATTAGTGCTAATAAAATGAAATCAATGATTTCATTTTATAAGGCGCTAGACACCTACAATAAAATCTACAAAAGTAATTCGGTAGGAGCGTTCACCTTCGTTAGAAATCATTGTAATAAAGGGAATTTTTTTCATTAGGATTTGGATCATGTTTATTAATTAAAATTATAAGACTACCACAGTATAACTAAAAAAGAATGGTGTTGGAGAGAACAGGACTCGAACCTGCATCAGCTTCCTTGCAAAGGAAGTATACTAACCAATTGTAATATCTCCCCCACTTTAAATAACCATAAATTAGATATAATTAAACTATATCTAACAAAGTACAAATATTTTACAGATATAAACTCGAACCTGTAGGAATCCAATTAATAAATAGAGAATTGCAAAGGAAGTATACTAACCAACTATACTATGCCCCCTATAAATAAGGAAATATTTGTATTCCTTTATAAACCTTTATTAACTTAGTTAATAACACATAAAAAATAAGGATTAGAGAAGGGGAAGAAAAGGTAGTAATAAATAGAATATTAGTATGGACTAATATCAAAAGCAATTAGTAGGCTAGGTACAAGAATAAGTAGTGCAATAGCTACGGGAAGCATACCAGTCCAACAGAAGGTCATCAGCCCTCTAAATAATAGATAATTAATTATACCTAACTTTACTTTTTCATTAAAAATAAGTACGGTAATTTAAATAATTTCATTTATCATTTACCTATTCTTATACTTCTTTAATAAAAGGGGGATGTACTATTTATTAGTATGGTAATGAATTTGGGGTTCTAGACGATATACCGTTTTTACACCTGAGTTAACCAGATGTTCAGCAAGTGCTGGAATTGCATAGGATATGGTTGAGGTGTAGGTGTAGATGGTGAATAGAAGTAGTCAGCAATATCATCTGCAGTAGAATATACAAAGTCTTTAATATAAGCACTAGTAGAACTGATGTAGTTATAAGTATGGTGAATTGAAGAAGAAATACCACTATAAGTAATTTCTAGAGTGTCACATAGAATATCTAGAATGATTTGTGGTGTTACTAGTGTAGTAAATAGTCCTAGAATAGTAAGTGTAATAGGATGACCAGCTAGTTTAAAATAAGAATTGTTAAAGAACCCATTATTTTCAGTAAGTGATAGACGAATATCACTTAGACTGTTACTTAGTTGAATTCGAGCATCTCCTGATCCTGTAAATAGATAAGTAACAATATTACTTAGATTCTCAAATACTTTGCAAATACTAACAACTGTGAATTCAACACCATACATACTAGTGAAGTACCAAAGAAGGTAGGGTAATTATAAATAAAATTACTTACAATATTATCAAGACCGCTACCGATAGTGAAAATTGAAACTAGAGAGTTAAAAGTATTACTCTGGTAGTTAAGTACATTAGCTAGTTGGAAGGATCCTATTACAATATTACGTACACGACGAAGAATATTGTACTCATCATTATTGGTATTAAGAGAATGAACATGGGCTTTAACTAGTAGCATAGAAAGGAATTTAGGATTACGTTTATCAAATCCAATTTCCAGAAGTTTTGACATTGAGTCTGTATAATCTACTTTAAGTTTCATATCATAAAGTAGACGTTCAAAAAAATTCATTGAACTTCGTTTTGTAATCTCAGTATAAAAATCAGATTGAACTGTATTATAGAAAGGGTATATGTAGTATTACATTTTAGGATAGTCGTAGTTGGAACAGCATATAATTAGAACTATTAGTATCATCCATAGAAGTAGCTAGCGCACATGAACCCAGATCATTGTAATTATCGTAAGGTAGATGGAATGGACAGTGATGTTCTACGAAACTTGCTAGAACCTGTGGAGACCTCATGACCAAATGAACTGATACTTGTTCCGGATACAATTGATTGGAGTTGTTCTGAGTTCTTGTCGGGAACATCTCCATTATCTACCATATTGATTAGCATAGGATCTTTAAAATAAAGAGATAGGTCAGTAGGAGTAGGACTAGCAACCTGATTTTGGTTAGTTAGTGAAAGCTCAGCTTTAGCAGTAGGTTGAGGAATAACCGTATTAGCCTCAATAGCTACAGGAGGGAGTTCTGTAATTACTGATTCAGGAGTCCAAGTTCTGTAGAAGAGAAATAAGCCTCATCTTCATCATCTTGCACATCTGTAAGAAGGTTAGAAGGACTAGCCACTTTAGGTGTAATATGAGAATCTCGTTTATTGCTAGGTTTGATAGTCTCATCGCTATCAACAGAATCTCCATTTACTGTACCGGTAGGAATATGGACATAATCTAGACTATCGTGAAATACTGAAATATAAGATTTAGCTGTTAGCATTGGTGTAACATAACCCTCGTTACCAGCACCCATACCTACCATCATACTTCGACTAGCTTGCATTGAATTAGTAGTAACAATCTCCAGTTTTTGGAAGTTTTTACTATCTACTTCTTCTGAACAGTGTACAGTAGGGAATAGGTTTTCTAGTAGGTAATCAAAAGATTCTGTTAGTGAAGCAACAGTAAATTCTAGTAGATTACTAGCAATCATTTTTAGATTACTAAGTAGTTCACTATCTAGGTTAAATAGTTCAGTACTAAATACAGAAGAAATTTGAAGAATAAAGATAACGGCCCCAGCCGATAAACTGTAAACCAGTTAGACAGTTTATTAGCCATATGAGCAACTTGCATATCTACAAAAATTTTAGGTACGAAGGTAATACAATGTTTAGTATAAATACCTGTTGCATATACAAGGAATACAAACATAAATGTAGAGTATACAAGTACTGATAGTGGAATATGGTCATTATTCACAGTAGCTCCGTAGATAGTCCATGTGGCCGTTGTAATCTCAATTTGGTAAAGACCGAAATACACAAGAATAGTTAGTAGAATAAATAGCATAAATGCTACAGTTCCTTTAGTTAGTGATGTACTTTCTTTTGTAGCTAGTTTATTTGTACTGTACTTTTTATAGTTAGTAGTGTTAGCATTTTTAATATTATAGTTAGTAATGTCCTTTTTCTGTTTCTAGCGCTTATAAAAATAAATTCTTTTATAAGCGCGCAACTCCTTATCTCTTTTATTTTTTATTTGCTCCTTGTTAGGAACCGTAGCTATACTTATTCTACTAAAAAAGAATAGAATCTCTCTAGCTAATTTATTACCTACTCATTTATGTATAAATTAAGAGAGGCTTGTAATATAATAAAAGCATAAGTATTACCTATATTAACATATATAAATAAAATAGTTATAAGAAGGGCCCTTTTTACTATCATCAGTTACTTTACTAAAGATCCATCATTTTTGAGAAGCTAGATAAGTACGTAGTGTTTTAAAACCAACGCTACGACCTTCAAAGTTATAAGTATACACAGAAGCTGTAGTAATAGAAGGTGCAATATACTCCGTATTATTAATAGTGTCTTTAATAAGCACTTTCATTGATTTAGTATTAAGACCTACACGAGATTCAACACGATATTCACTAAATAGTTTTTTAAGAACATCAACTGGAATCAGTGCTACTTTAGTATCCTCAGTAGGTCCGATTCGTGACACAGTATAACGTCGGAATAGTTTAGTACCATATTTCGGAAGAAAGAAACAACACCAATACCTAGTTGACGAGCACCGACTGCAGCACTAGCTGCTTCGAATACTAGAACACCGAGACATACTCGTTACCATTTTGTTCCATTTCTCTGAAGATAGGTCAGAATGATCTGTATAAGGTGCAGTATTAGCTACTTTTACAATATTAAGAGAGGGTTTAAGAGTTAGAATAAGATATTGTTCAAGAATAATAAGTTTACGAAGTAGAACGGTACTAGCATCTTTAATTTCTTCTAGTTGAACCTTTTCAACTAGATAAATAGTAAGACTAAAGTTCTCTAGTCCATATTTAGACATATTAGAAATAACAGAACGTGTCTTTTTTTTAGCAATATCTTGCTTATAATTAGCAACACGTTTAGCTAGTTCTACACTACTTCCAACATATTGCTCACCCGTTAGCATATTAGTCCAAACATAAATACCGCTTATCCCGTTTTCCGGTAAGTTCCCAAACATCCTTTTTATTTACTTGTTTAGTATCTGGATTACAGTATTGTACAGTTTTAGGTTCAATACTAATTAGTTCTTCAAGTTCTTGAGGAAGAACTCGATCAAACTTACTAGGAAGAATTTTATTAAGTACTTCAGTATCTGTTTTATTACCGTGTCGTCGAGCGATAATAGGAGGATTAGAAGTTTCTTGTCCAAAATCCTTTTCTAGAACTTCTGTCCAAAAAATTTATTTTTCGTTATTCTCTTTCTTCTTATTCTCTTTCTCATTTACCTCATCGGAATAGTACCAAGCGTAGCTTCCAACAATTGAACTTATACTCATACTGCTAATATCTGTATTAGAAGCTAGTTTTTCAATTAGTAGACCTGTTTGAGAAAGTAGAGTAATACAAATTACAAAAAATAGCCAAAAAAAAAAATCTGAGGATAAGTGGTAATTCGGTAGGAGAAAACAGAAGTGGCTACTAGTAGTGAAATAAGTGGTTTGACGTTCGCCATTCCTATATGTTTATTAAATATTTATTAAAATACCGGTATTCTTTTTTAATAAATCTATTTTACTAGTATTATTATTACTATTTATGAATAACAGTAAGTCTTTAATAATATCCTATTAATTACCTAACTTCCATAAATAAGAGAAATTATAGAAGGGGGGGCGGAGCCGGGCTGATATCGAAAGCTACTAGTAGACTTGGTACTAGGATTAGTAGTGAGATCGCAATTGGAAGAAGTCCAGTCCAACAGAATACCATTAGAGAATCGTATCGCATTCGAGGCAGTGTCGCTCGGATCCATACAAACAGGAACATAATTAGAACTGCTTTTACAGCTAGAGCGATACTTTGTAGATTAATAAACGAATCTTCAGCAAATAGTACTTGAGGTGACATGTTGTATCCTCCAAGGAATAGAATAGCTGTGAAAGTAGACATTAGAACAATACTTCCGTACTCAGCTAGGAAGAAGAATACGAAGATCATACCTGAGTGCTCTGTCATGAAACCAGCAACTAGCTCTGATTCAGCTTCTGGAAGATCGAATGGTGTACGGTTTGTCTCAGCAAGTGCTGAGATAAAGAATAGAATAAAGATTGGTAGTAGAGGTACAATATACCATACACTTTGTTGAGCTTCGATAATTTCTGTAATATTAAATGTACCACAAAGTAGAATTACAGCTAGTACTGCAGCACTATAAATTAGCTCGTAACTAATCATTTGAGCTGTAGATCGTAGAGAACCTAGGAAAGCATATTTAGAATTCGCTGACCATCCAGCGAATAGAATACCATACACACCAATACTTGAAAGGGCTAGAGAATAAAGAATACCTAGTGAGAAATCACTAAGAGCTAGACCAGGACCTAGAGGAATTACACCCCAACCTAGTAGACTAAAAATTAGTGTAACCATAGGTGCTAGAAAGAATAGACTTTTTGTAGCTTGTGATGGAATAACTTGCTCTTTAATAACCAGTTTTAGAGCATCTGCGACTAATACTTAGTTACTATTATTATTATTTATTAATTGAGGGATCTTTACTTGTGGAGTTGTAAAGTAATAAAAGCCTTTAAATGGTTTTCCAGTGTTTAGCTTTGACGGAAGTGTAGCAGGTGAAATAGGTAGAATACTAGCTGCAGAACGTAGACTACGAAAGGGTTTATTATTTACGAGTGTGAAAGAATCAGCACTGTAAACATATACTTTTGTACCTGACATTTCTGCTGCTTTATCTAGAGCCGTGGTCCTTTACTAAAGAAAGGATTAAGAGTCCCTAGTCGTGATTTACTTTTTTTAACTCGAGTTATTTCTGAATCTTTACGTCCAATAAGACTAGCACTAATTTTTGACCGTGTTAGTAGTGACATAGTGCTAGAAATGGGTTGAACACCGTTAGTACATTAAGTAGAGGTTGAAATTGAGCAAGGTACCAATTCTCACGTAGAAATAGATCTTTACGTGGACACTACGGTAATAGAAAAATATTTTTATCCAAATACACGAAGAAATAGGCCAAGAAAATTAGTGCCCCATTATAGTAATGGTATTTAAACCGTATTCCAAGATTAGAAGAAGACCCGTAATATGTAAACATTCGAAAAGGTAGAAAAGTAATTTTGTAAATACCACGTTCCACTTACGCCGAAAAGCACTTAGATTAGTAGGTACATCCTTACAATGATCTACTGCTTTATGTTTTTTAAATCGTTGAATGCGCTTTACGCGCGGCCAAGAAGTAAAACGAAGAATGTGTTGATAAAGTTGACTAGGGTTTGCTGCGGTACTCCCATCAGGATAACCGAACTGTATTCATATTCTTCATAATATGAATATACGATCCAAGTTATTGCAATAATAATAAAAATAGCGACCAAGAGTGGATTATATCATCATCCTTATTAAGGATGCGGAACACGTAATCTCTGAGGATCCCATAAAAGTAACTTAGATGGTTTCCTGCTGATTGTTCATTGTAATATTCGCCAGATTTTTACGCGAGGTACTGGTCGACATTAGAGGTTTCCAGCATACAGTTCCGTTTTCATTTATTTCTTACGAAATAACGCCGCTCGCCAAATTAATTAGAATAAACGGTTGCAGTAGAGCGTAGTATCCAACTACATTAGGCCCAATTCGTCGTTGCATTGATCCCATTACTTTTCGTTCAATTACTGTCATAAAAGCAACACTTAGAAGAATAGGAACAAGTACTACCAGAATCTCTAGTAGATGATATAGAATTGAAAGCATTTTATTTTTACTAATTTACTGCGTTATTGCACACTTATAAAAATAGAATCTATTTATTTTAACAAGTAGATACGCACGTTACTAAGTCTATACTTAATAACTACAGAGGCAAGAAAAAAAGACCTAGTTTCTTTTAGTAGAGCCAAAAATCTTAGTAATAAGTATAAACAGGTTTAAATCAAGGAATTTTAAGCCCCTTCCTATATATCTACTAAAATAGAATAAATAGAAATGTGTGGGTATTAAAAATCTTTTAAATAAAAAAGATTGCGCTAGGATAAAGAATACAAGAAGAGGGAGGAGTTATTAAGATTGACTATCAATCCATGCTAGGTATTTAGCCTACGGCGGTGTTACTGCTAAGTAATTTTCTTTGTATTATATTCAATAGTCTTTCCTGTAATGTTAAATTTATCTGCAGAATAAAATACATATTGCTTTTTATAAGATTTACCTGTATCTACATATGATTTAGTTAGATAACGTGGTAGTTTTAGAATTCGTTTTACTTGTTCTAGACTAGGGAAATAATAGTATTTATCTGTAATTAGACAATGAACAATAATAGGCACAGACTTCACTCGTGAATCTTTCATATTACAAGCAAAAAGTAGACTTATAGTAACTCCTAGATGTACACATTTCGTAAATACTTTATTCATATTACGCACTACTGTAGTATTTGACACACCCACTTTTAAATTCAAATACTTTATTAAGGTATTTATCAAAAGCCCAAACCTCACCATCTGGAATACTATTATAATCAATTCCCTCAATATTCATTAGAATTTGATTATAACGGTTATCAAGTTTAATAGGTTGAGAAGGATCAATAAAACTATATAGATCTTTAGTACTACGACTACCTCGAAATGCGTTTTCAATATTTAGAATCCCTTTAATAGAACGTGTATCCATATCTAGAGCTTTTGCTGCTTGACGAATACTATCAAAAGGAATTTCAATATTAGTATATTTTTGCATAGCGGACGAGAACCTCGAATATTTCCTACTAGATTTTCAGGATTAAAGTTGAAACTAAAAATAACATCATGGTTTACATTAAGATTAGGTTGCATAGCAGCAATAAGAGACTGTTCTACAAGTCGACATTCATATTGTGTTATGATCTGAAGTGCTCGAAATGATGGTCCATCGAGTTTATAATCAGGATGCTTATTAATAAAATCATAAATGTAGTTAGTAGTCGTTTTTACAGGGAAAAAAGTATAATTATATGCCCCATTATTTAGAATTGCTTTGTGCATGGGACTAGGTTTATTACCAAGCATATCTTGATAATGTAGTTCCCAACGACTACGGAAATTCGTAGCGCTCCCAATATAATTATCATTAGTATCAAGATTAATTACACTATAAACTCCTGCTTTATTTAGGAATTTACTAGGTGTATACTTATCCATTATAACATGAACACCTTCATTATTTATAAGACTCTCTGGTTTTACAGATTCCCAAGTTATTCCCGTGTGACCTTCAGGTTTTTTCAGGAGTTGCTTACAATTTTCATTCAGGTAATTACTTATAATTTTTTCTTTAGCATAAAAAGAAAAAATAGATTCTAGAACCTTACGAGCCTTAATACTTTCTTTAGTATCTACCCACTCAATATATTTATTACTTTCATTATTGTCAATATTATCTGTACTAGCTTGACTATTAATCATTTTTGGTTTAATAAGTGTAGCTGTAGCTAGAAGGGGGGATGCTTGGCTATCAATCCATGCTAGATATTTCTCTGGTGTAACACTTTCGATTGCTACAGGCATAAATCCGTGGTATACTCCACAAATTTCGGAACATTGTCCGTAAAATACTCCCTCACGTTCGATAAGTACTGATGTCTGATTTAGGCGACCAGGGATTGCATCAATTTTAAGTCCAAGTGAGGGTACGGCAAAATCATGAATAACATCTGCACCAGTTACAATGAACCGGATATGTGTATCAATTGGCACAACCATTCGATTATCTACTTCAAGTAGTCGAAGCTGACCGTCTTCTAGGTCTGTCTCTGGTACCATGTATGAATCGAATTCAATACTTTCACCGTCTTCATTGATGAAGTCAGAATATTCTGCACTCCAGTACCATTGGTGTCCTGCTACTTTAACTGTCATAGAAGGACTAATTACCTCATCCATAAGGTAAAGTAGTTTGAAACTAGGGAAAGCAATAGCAATAAGTACTAGAGCTGGTGTAATTGTCCAGATTAGCTCAATTAGAGTTCCGTGGTTAGCATATTTGTATACTAGTTGTGATTTGTTACTATTAAAGTTAACAATAACTGATGATAGTACCCATAGTACTCCAAAACAAATAATTACTAGATAGAAGAAAATAGAATCGTGTAGTTCTGTAATTCCTTCTTGTGTTGGTGATGCTCCATCTTGGAATCCTACTTGCCAAGGTTGTGGTGCATCATTAAAAATTGCTGTACTAGCGCCGAACGGCGGAAATAGATTAAACATTGTTAAATTTATATATTCTAATTATAGCTTTACTAACCCTACATCATTACTTCCTAATTAATTCAAAATTAGAGTAAGAAAATAGTATTTTTAAATCCACTCTTTAAAAATAACTTTATACTATAAAATATGTATACATATTTCATATTAGATATAAAGCAGTTCCTTTATAGAAATTACACTTCTAAGCCTATAGATATTTTATCGGTTATGTAATACGATAAGATTAAAAAGTAACTAACTATAAAAGAGAAAGCAGCACGTAAAATAAAAAGGAAATGATTCCTTTCCTATAAGATTAAATAATAGGGAAACATTTTTACGATGTCTTAAGATGTTAAGCACTTATAAGAAAAATTATTTTAATCTTATATAAGACTGGATATAAAGTCATACTTTTATAGAAAAACCAAAATCTGTAACTCAATTTTTACTTAATTTTAATTAAATGATTTTTGTGCGCTCATGCTATCAACCTCCGATATTAAAAACACTCTATTTTTGTTATCAATGTGTATGCTCTATTACTAAGATTGAAACACCTAATCAAAAATATTTTCAATTTATAGCAATTTTACTAGGGGGATAGCTAGAGATACTGCTTTGTCACAAACCATACCAAGATCCGCTGGAAGAGGGTTTGCATAAAGAAAACAAAGTGCAAACCCAAATGCCATAACATAAAGCATAAGAGATGCTTTGTTAACTGTGATCATAGCGCCAAGAACCGACTTAGAAGGTACAAGTTTACTAAGGAATGTTGGTAGTACTTTTTCAATAAAATACTCCCGATTATTTTTAATCCACGTAAGGATATAAGTTAGAGCAACGAAAAACCAGAAAAAGAGGAATGCAGCAGACATAAGATAAACAAAAATGTTATATTGCATAAATAGAATGTGGTAAGTACCCGTATTCGAACAACTGGGGAGTCGACTAGCAATATCTTCCTTGATCCATTCAGGAAGGATTTTTATAAAGAGATCCCAGATTAGTGAACTCTTCTCCTCCTCAACAGGTGAATGAATATTATAGGGTTGTTGGTCAAGTGATTGTGTACTATCACCATTACTTGAAAGTGGTGTAGTAGTAGCCGGAGAAGCTTCCGTAGTAGTAGCTGTGGTAGCAGTAGAGGCTGGTGTAGTAGTAACTGGTGTAGTAGTAGCAGTAGAAGCTGGTGTAGTAGTAACTGGTGAAGCTGATGCTGAAGAAGCTGGTGAATGAAACGTTGAAGAATTCATAGTTGACAGGACGTCTGCATTAGCTGTTTTGTACATACCATATGAAAATCCAGTTCCAGTACTCATTCCTGCAGACCAAAAACCACCCTTTAGTACTGGTTTCATCTTTGCTTTTATAACAATACCACTAAAAGCAGTTATAAAACCAACCCAGGCAGTCATAGCAGTTTGAAGATTCTGAGATTGCGCCTTAGTTTTGATTTTCATTGCTTCAAGTTCTTCTGGAGTAGGCCCAGCACAGAAAATGGGATCATCACCGACGCAAGCATATACTAGAAGAAAAAAGCAAAAAATACCAATACAGATAAGTACATTACTTGTCATGTGGATTAGTTTAGCGTATTTTACTGAATAAGTTTCATTACAACTAAAAATAACAATACAAGATAGTACACATAGTACTGAAAAGCAGAAGATAGTGAATGCATCAGTTTGGAATCCTACTTGCCAAGGTTGTGATACATCATTAAAAATTGATGTACTAATTGATAGAAATAGATTAAACATTGTTAAATTTATATATTCTAATTATAGCTTTACTAACCCTACATCATTACTTCCTAATTAATTCAAAATTAGAGTAAGAAAATAGTACTCTAAAATAGTTTAAATGAAATTTCTATTTTAGAATAACTTTATAATATAAAATAAAATATTTTATCTTATGTATAAAGTGGCACTTTTATAATGATTACTTTTAATAACCAATTTTTAGTGAAAGCAGCACGTAAAATAAAAGGAAATGTTTCCTTTCCTATAAAATAGATAAATTGATATCTTCCTTTTTTAACACCTCTTAATCAAATTAAGAAGGTCTCGCGCCTAATAAAATGAAATCATTGATTTCATTTTATTAGCACAAATTTATTTAAGAATTAGAGGAATCGAACCTCTGTCCTCGATGTGTAAGATCGATGCTAAACCACTCAGCTAAATCCTTACATGTATATATACCTATATATATACAGCTTAAATGTAATGACTTCCTATTTATTTCTATTAATATACTATAAAATAGATTATTTTATAGTTATATAAACTAGTACTATTTTATTTAATTGCTACTCTAGTAGATAATAGTATTGATTTTACTATATATAGTAGTTATTGTTGTGCTAATAAAATAAAATCATTGATTTTATTTTATGCCCTAATAAAATCTTTGAGGTCTTTTTTTTTTAAAAAAGAATGCGGGGGGAGTAGTACAAAATAAGTATTTTGTAGATAAAATTGTATTACTTAGTGTAGATCAATAGCATCTTTAAGGTATGAGGCTGTTAGAATACAGAATACATAAGCTTGAATAAATGAAACTGCGATTTCTAGTCCAATTAGTGCGATAAAGATACTAAATGGGATTAGAGTAATAACAGCTGTAATAGCACCTGATGTGAACATTGGTGCTAGGAATCCTGAAAGGATTTTAAGTAGAGTGTGTCCCGCTACTGTGTTAGCGAATAGCCGAACTCCAAGTGAGAAAGCTCGTGCTAGGTATGAAATCAGCTCAATAGGTACTAGTAGAGGTACTAGTCCTAGTGGTGTACCTGAAGGAACAAAGAATGAGAAGAAGTGTACTTTGTGTAGTCGTAGACCAAGGATTGTAACTCCAATAAAGATTGTCATACTTAGACCAATACTTACCATAATTGATGTAGCAACTGTAAATCCGTATGGAACGTTACCACTTAGGTTAGCGATAAGGATAAAGAAGAATAGTGAGTAAATAAATGGTAGGTACATTTCGTTAGCTGCACCAATTTGTGATTTAACTAGTCCATGTACTGAAGCAAAACTACTTTCTAGAGCAATACTCCATCGACTTGGAATTAGTTGTTTGTTGTTACTTCCCATAATGTGAAGTGCTAGTACTAGATATACTGTTAGAATTGTATATAGTCCTAGGTTTGTTAGACTTAGATTAATGTACCCAAGTACTGGTAGATTTAGAGAAATAAGACTAGTTACTTCAAATTGCTCTAGTGGTGAATGAATTAGGAATGCCATTGCATAAAATAATAGAAATTGGATTATTACTTAATGTTTATTATAGTGGTTCTAAAATATTTTCTTAGAAAATATTTTAGTGCTACAGTAAACTATTATTTAATAAGAATAAATATTGATTAGTATAAATTAGGTACTGGTAAACAATCCAAGTTAAAATACAACTTGTTGCTCCGCTAGAAAAAACTTTGAACACAGGACACACATAGAAATAAAAATCTTCTATTTATAAGTTGCTCCGTGATATTTAGACATGTTGACTTTAACATAAATGAAGCTCAATATAGAAATCTTCTATTTACTCCTATACGTTAATAAAAATGAGAAGGATTTCGCTCTCTAACGAAGGTGAACGTTAATATTATTATAAAACTTTTTTGTTTTATTCTGTTACTAGCTGCTACTAAATTTCCTGTTCCCTCCGGGAACCCATATATCCTAGATATAAATATATTAAGATGAAAGGGGTTAGAAAATATTTTCTTAGAAAATATTTTAGTGATTGTAAAAATAGTACTTTTACAAAATTTTTAATTATAGTTTAGTAATGTACATTCGTGAAACAAATAGTTCTACAAAAGCAGGTAGGATGTATTTACTAAATACAAATAGTAGTACAAATAGTCCTAGGAATGCAAATGAAATTTGGTTTACGAAGTAAAAAGGTAGTAGTTGAGGCATTATTTATGGATCAATAAAATGGTTCCAAACTAGTAGAATATATCTTTGTTCATTTATATCAAGATATACCTCTACTGGAACTGTTAGTACTAATCAGTCTTACAAACAATTATTTATAAGTTGTGATAAAGCATATTTTTATAGTAAAATATTTTGACTATAAAATAGGAAACAATAGATGTTGTATGAAAGGGGGGCGCGTATACGCCTCCTCTTTCACCTTCCATTTTTGAATTGTGTTTACAAAGCGGTTATAAAAATCGTAGATTTTTATTAGTCCTTTTTAATTTAATATATAAATTATGATTGTACAGGTAGCATGTTGAAACTATGGTTATCTGCTGCCCCGCCGCTCGAAGATTTTTATTAGGTGTTGGTGAATCTAGAGCCGTGAAGAAGCTGTGTGGCTTGGTGTTGATTGGAAGAATGCTGGTACGGGTTAGCATCTACTGGTTTACCGTTTACAAGGATATCGTAAATGATGTAACCGAATAGTGCTGTAGCAACTACTGATACAAGACTTCCGAAACTACTGATAGCGTTCCATGCAGCAAATGCATCTGGGTAATCAGGGATTCGTCGAGGCATACCACCTAGTCCTAGGAAGTGTTGTGGGATTCTCTACTTCTTAGAATATGAGTAAATACGACCTTTGTAAATACTATTATTTTTAATAGCAGATACAATATCACTATTTTTACCAGTAACTGTACGTAGTACTTCATTTAGTGAACTATATGTAGTAAGTAGTTCTCCTGAAGTAGCATCGTAACAATCAATAGGTTTAGATCGACTAATTGGTGTTTTCACAATAATCAGTTCTTCCCATTCCATTCCTATAGAAACTGATTTTCGTACGGATCAACATTAAAATGTCGAGCCATAGCACGTAGAGAATCGAAAGTAAAAACAGTGTTTCCTAGTTTATCAACTAGTTCTAGACTAAATCGTGTATTACCTGAACTAGGTAGATATTCTGTAGAACCCGTTCAGGAGTAAGAGGCACAAAAGATAGTACATAATTACCATCATGAACAAGATGATCAGTTGCACGGGAGATAGCAGTAGCATGTTTCAGTCCCGAATACAAGCATTAATAGAGTTATATACTAGAATTAGTTGTCCAGTACTGTGGTTATAAACAAAAACTGGTTTACCGATCCTTCAAATTTACTAGGATCTTTGTTATACGCCTCCGCTCAATTTGATCAATTAGAGACTGGAAAGCAAGATATTCATTACTTTCCGTAATCTCGATATTGTTTGGCAATATCTACAGCAGTTGCACCATGTTGAATGTGTGTATGTGAAAAGTTAGGGAAAGCAATAAGATAAGTGTTCATGTTTGGGTAGAACATAAACATTGCCAGTTGTTCCTCAACTAGACGGAGGTACAAAGCAAAGAAATACTACATTTACATCACCACATTTTGATAGTTCTCGTTCAGCACTAGTTTTAGGTTTACGAGAACCTTTAATGATGTTATAGTATTCTTCCATTCGTCGACCAAGGTCAACTGAACTTCCGATGTAACGTCGACCGCAAGGGGATACTAGCATGTAAACCCCTGACACGTCTTTATACATTCGTTGAATATAAGATACCTTTTCTGTAAGACTAGTAAAAGTAATCGGACAAGAGTCCGGATGCTTCATTTAGAATACTAGTAATTTTTTTAGCATAACTAAAAGTACTAGTACTCATCATTGAAACAAAGATTACGGTCATTACATAGTTAGCACCTATAAACTCAAGGAAAGTATAATTAGTATCTAGATAATAATAGCTAAATACAAATAGAGAAAGGATTTTTGTCATCTCCCTATGATTGTACTGGCAGCATATTAAATGAGTGGAATGGTGTTGGTGACTCCAGTGCCCACTCAAGAGATGTTGCAGTATGACTCTCCATCCAGAATTCAGGAGTACTTTGGAAGAAGGCAGGTACTGCCCAAGGGTTAGCATCTACTGGTTTACCATTAACTAGGATATCATAGATAATGTAACCAAATAGAGCAGTAGCTACCACAGATACAAGGCTACCAAAACTACTGATAGCATTCCAAGCGGCAAAAGCATCAGGATAATCTGGAATCCGTCGTGGCATTCCACCAAGACCTAGAAAATGTTGCGGGAAAAATGTTAGGTTAACTCCTACAAATAGTGTCCAGAAGTGGATTCGTCCTAGGTTTTCGTTAAATGTTTTACCAATAATTTTTGGTGTCCAGAAGTAGAATGCACCAAATAGAGCAAATACAGCTCCCATTGATAGAACATAGTGGAAGTGAGCAACAACGTAGTATGTCAATTAATATTTAATGTCTAATAAAATAATTAGACAGAGTATCTATCTTCGCAGATAGGATCGGACCATATCTTACATAGGAGAGAGACGGATCTCATAAACCTATGCAACCACGTGTGGCCTCTACGGAGTCTCTTCTTGTAATAAGAAGAGTTCCCACGGTATTATCTTATTCTCTTTTGTAGGGCCCAACTATTCTACCGCTCTAAGTAGATCAAATAAGACTTCACCGTTAGCATCTTTAGCATTAAAGATACCGAGAGATGTACTCATATCTCTCACAGTGGTTTGACAACACGACACATACCTAAATAAGAAACTCTTTAGTAACACTGTAACTTCGTAACCCGAAGTGATTTGCTCTTATTAATGAATTCTACAAGTTGAAGATATTTATATCCTTGTAGAAGAGGAATACAGTGATTAATTACACGGCTAACTCCTGATAGACTAGCAATAGAGATTTCGTGTAGTGGATATCCACTCACTTTTATAGCGGAGCGGCACTTGTTAGAGATCATTAGGTGATTTACACCATAAAAATCCCGAATAGCTTCAATAAGATAATAGTCATGATTCTGAGCGATACTGAAGGAGGATGTCCCTGAAAATCGATTTACAAATGATCCCTCAGATTCAATAAATCCACCAAGCCAATCAGAAAAATAAGCAGGAGCAAGACTTTTTTTGAAGAGAGGTGAAATTTTATCTCGATCAATATATTTAGAATCACGAAGTTTAAAATAAAGTTCAATATTAGCAGGGCTCCGCCCAGCATTAAAGAATAGTAGGAAAAACTGAAGTTGAAGATGCATACGACTAGTTAGAGGAGGATATTTGTCAAATAGTGGTAGAATTGTTCGTGTGAATGTTTTCTTATCATTCACAGTCCAAATAATATAACCTCCTTTTAGTACACGTCGTACATTTCCACCATAGATAGATGCAATTGCACAAAGCATTTCATTATTCATAGGTTTATCCGATAGTTTTACCACTAGACGAAATTGTAGAATTTTATATCGCCAATGATTAACTTGTAGACTACCATCACCATCAATAAGACCAACGACAAAAGCATCGAGTTGTTGTCGAGATAGAATAGAAGGTTTGTAGCAAAGCGGCCGTTGTGTAATAAGAGTTCCTATAAGTATTTGATTGATATTTTGAGTATCGTGTAGAGCAACATCTAGTGAAGCATTAGCTAGAATTACTCCTGTTAGACCTCCAATTGTAAATAGAGCAATAAATCCAAGAGCAAATAGCATAGGTGTAGTGATTCGTAGTGAACCACCATATAGTGTAGCTCGTTTTCGGCCTTTAACCATCTCAGGTTACAGCTAGCCTATTCGTCTTAATAATATGAATAGATCATCTATAAATAAGCAATCTATCGATATTATATTAGTTAAAGTACTACCTTTAACAATCATTACTGATGACACGGACTATGTCTTACTATCCCTTAGAATCTAATCTAATTCCTTAGGAATAGTGGGGCGTATAGTCTCTACGCTTTTACACAACCGTTTCCGAATTGTGACTTAGTTCGACGATCTTCCTCTATTCATTCAAATTCTGAAATAGAGGGGTTCTCTCGAGTTTGCCCCGCTCTCATTAATTTAACTAATTAACACGTGATGATTTTCCTATTAGTTTATAATACATACTATCTGGCATATGTTTTAGTAGTTCTGCACGTAGTTTCCGAACAGAGCGACTACTAATATAAATAACAGGTTTACCCTCTTGATAGTGAATAGTACATTTACAGTTAAATTTAATAATAAGTACATTAATTAGACGTACTACTTCAATAACTGTGAAACTTTGTGTCTGTAGGTAAATACCACCTCCTTTGACAAAAGTACCATCCCCACAAATTCAATGACTAAGTCCTTGAATTGTAAGTATATTATAAATATCAGAAGGAACACATTTTTTTCCGTTTTCATAAAAAGAATTATATAGCTCAGTAAAACAAGTAAGTGTACGTGTAACAAAAGCGACAGCAATAAATCCTCGGGAATTTACAATATAAGGGTAAGATGAACAATAATGACTTAGTAGAAAAAAAAAAATATAAAATAGGTAAGACACATTATTAATTGATTGTTTAATAAATAGCCGTGCTTGACCATTCACATTCTTTTTACTCATCCAAGCATCAGATAGCATAAGACCTACAACTACACCATAAAGATAAGATGTAAGATTTACCGCCTAAAGGCGTTGTAGGATAATATTATATCGAGGATAATGCATAGTACCTGTAAGGTAATAACCATAAGGTACTAGATCTGTACATTCATTATTAATAATAGTATTTTTAGGGTAAAGATTAGCACGTGGAAAGCGCTCTCGAAGAGTTATAACTCCTTCGGTAAGCGAATTAATAGAGTAGGCCAGAAAAGTCTTGCTGAAGGACCCCTTAAGCCATGAGAAGATTTTAATTCCTGTAGGAACAGCAATAATCATTGTAGCAGCTGTAAAGTAAGCTCGAGTCAAATAATGGGACTCTATCTTCATCCAAAGAAATTTTTGGAGTTTGGCGTATTAGTCTCTGAGGATCCCGATATTTCCTTCATTTAGCTGTTTTTTAATAGACATAATTTTATGTAGGCCTTCATCTGAAAGATGTTTTTTATTTTGAATAAGGAGAAGAGTTTTTCGCCAATAAAAATATCGAAGAATTTGATTCTGATTTTGAAGATGAAAACTGTCAAAGTAATTAGCCGTTACAACAGCTATTTTGAAAGATACTGTTGAATATCGATGCACACCTTTCTTATCTAGTATAATAATACCACCTTTTATTACCTCTTGAATTTTGATTAGCAGTTCTTTGTTTTTTTGGGCAATTCGAAATGGGATAGTAATATTATTACCATTATTATGTGTTTTACTTTTAGTAACAAAAATAGAAAAATTACCATCTGCATCTGAGAAACCTGCTAGCCAATGAGTCTTAGTAATATTAAGCATATTATCTATTGGAAGAATTGTGGTGTTAAATTTTGCATCATAAGAGTGGAGAATTGCCTGTTGAATTTTAAAAGGTCCTTGAAATTTACCATTAACGAGATTTCATACTTTTTTAACACCCTCTTTATGAAAAATGACAAGTTTATAGGCTTTTTTCTCTTTTACTTTATAAACAGACCCATAACCAATTCAATTTTTAATAAAATAAGCATTAGAAAGGTCTTTTTCGGAAAAAAGGATTTCGAAACCTCGTTTACCGATATAACCGTCACCTTCAATGAGACCTGCTAGGTAATAACCTATTTCTGTCTCATTTTTGATTTTTTTATGCTTATTTATATGCTCACTCAGATGGTTTCCTGCTGATTGTTTCTCAATTTTGTTCGTGTTATTTCTAGCATCGAATTCAAAATTAGAATGTTTGATTATTCCGTCGACAGTTTTCGGACAAACATATATAAGAAAGTTTCCAGCAAATAGCCAAATAATTATAACTGAATTTACATTCAGAAACGACACTCGAGAAGTATCAACATCTAGTCCTACAGCATACATGTGGTGCAAGTGTTTTGTAGGACTAATATTAGTTATCTATTTTCACAAATAGGTTCGGACTATATCTTCATCTCGGTTCATTCTTTTTATAAAGGGGAAATATTTAAAATAAGTAGTATGTATTATAGAATATTTTCATTTGTTACGTCATTTTTCAGACTTCGTACTTTATTAAGTCCGCGCTCTGTTAGATGTTCTTTGTTAATTACCATGTTATAAACTTGTTTCCAATTATTCAGTGTTACTGCTTTCTTTGTTTTAAGAGGGCGCCTATAAAATAAATATTCTATTTATTTTATTGGCGCGTATCAAAATATGCAATAATAGAAGTGAAAAAGCTTCGCTTTTTAAGTCCTACAAAAGTATCACAATAATATCGATACATATCTTCTTTACGTACGATTACTTTACCATGATTAAATAGGGTTTTAATTAGAGTAAGTAGTTCCATAGCATATTTTTGATCTAGAAGATATCGTAGCTGAACACGGTAACCTGTTTTAGTATTATCACGCTTAGTAATATTAATATTGAAAGTTCCGCGCATTATAAAATAAAATCTTCTATTTTATTTTATTAGCGCGCATCTGTAAATCCTGATAGCCAAGCATCTGTAAGAGTAGGTAGAAATACTGTAGTAATTAGAGAGATAGTAGACACTAGATTAAAGATTGTAGATTTCGAATTTTCAAGCTACGGGTTATAAAATCAAAGATTTTATTAGCCCACCCATTAATACATTCAATCCATTTTGATAGTTGATTGATACGGTTAGGAATAGCAAGATTACCATTGAAAATTAGAGCTAGGAGTAGTACTCCTTTAAAATCCTCTACAATATAACGATAAAACGTTGTATTACCAGTAATGAATTTACGTACAGTACCGCACCTAGGTAATTTACAATATGAAAGAGAATAGTGCTTTGTGTTAGAATGAATCGTGGTCGCCCATTAGAAATAAGAAGAGCACCATCACCCTCTTGTTTTTTTTGTAAAAAAAAAAAACATCACCTACAAACCAAGAAAGCCAAGTATCGCTGATAGGATTAGTAAATCCTAGTTGTTTATAAAGAGCATGAAATGATGAAAAATTATGAATCCGAGATGTTTCGCGTGTAGTCTCTGAAGAGTTCATCTGAGAATCAGAATGATTTCCTGCTGATTCAGTATAAATATATAGATTTTTACTATTAATAGTACTATATACCATAAAACTGTTCCAGCATACAGCGAAATTAATTACTCCTACTTCGTAGTAGGAGAGAGCCACCACTTCTTTATTAATATAAAAAGAAGAAAAAAGACTCCATACTAGGAATCCTAGGATTCCAATACTGAACATAGCGTAAACCATACCAAGATACTAATTATTATAGATTTTGAAAAGTGTAACACTCTAACAAATAGGTAAGTTAGTAAAAATAATAATTGTGGACTGTCTCTTTAACAAAAGATCTACATTGGCGTATTCTTTCCATTGTAGTAGAAAATTTTCACGAAGTTTGATTACTTCTTTTTGTTTACTACTAAATACACCTAGTTTACTAAGACGATAAAACTCTTTAATTATATTAAATCGTTTATTTTTTGCTGAAACACAGTGATTCCAATGAAAATAGTTTTCTAGTAGATTGATTACTTCTTCTTGTTTATAAACAGTTCATTTGTAGGCTGATTTTTTAGAATTAGCACTATAAACTTTACCACCATAAATAGAAGATAGTATATCAAGTAGTTCATGATTTTTTTGTGCAATGGTTAGAAATACTTGATTAGACTTAGTATTTATATAAATACTACCATCTGTATCAAATAGACCAGAAAGATAGGCACTCTTATAAAAAAGAGTAGGAGACGTTTTCATTTCAATAGTATAAAGACTACAGAGATTAGAAAATTGTTTAATTCGAATAGGATTATAAAGTTTTCCGTTTATGTCAGAAATAAATCGTAGTACTCCTTCTTTATGATGTAGTCGATAACGAAAAGCATTCCCATTACTAATTGATTTAATAGAACCACCATATCGATGTTTAATTTTACTTAGACAAGCGATATCTCGAATTTCTATAACAATTTCAATAGTTGTATAGCCTTTTTTAGAAATATGAATATGTCCGTCTCCATCTATAATACCACCAATTCACTCCTGAATTTTTTGTTCAGAATTTTCTCGTGAAGTTAGACCTTTTGAAAACATACGTACAGTCTCTGAAGTTCCTACTAGCATGCTAATATTTTCTACATATAGAAAATGTGCGTTGGTTACTTGCGGATTAGTAATTTCATTATAGATTATTACTATAACAGATAGTACACAAAAAGAGTAAATCAGAAGAGTTATAGTACTATAATAAATATTATTACGTTCCTGCATATAGTATGTTGCGATACAATCATTAGAAAAAGAATGATTGCAAGGGCCATCTTGGAATTGACCAAATACTGGTTTACCTGAGAATGCACTTACAATGTGACTAACCATACCAAATCCTGGGATAATTAGGATATAAACCTCTGGGTGCTACTTGTTACGAGTATATTTTAAGTAATTATTCAAGATTCATATTTAAATAAGAAAATTCGATAATTTATTTATTAGCATAAAATAAAAATATTTTATTATAAAATATTTGGGCAGTAATAAATAAATTACAACATTTAGTAAAAAGGAACTGTAACTAGTTTACATTATATTTTGGTTATTTTGGATTGCAATATCTGTAATGTTTCCGATATCACAAGGAATATAATTTACATACATAAAGTAAAGACACTTTCCTAGTACTGCAAAGTTAAGATATAGGCTAAGTACTAGTAGACCAATGTAGTAATCAGTATAATGACTACTAGCTAGTTTTCCTAGAAAATAATAGTTATTTTCTAGGAAATACAGTTTGTGAATTTTCAGGAGATTTAGAATATAAATCACTGTAAATAGATAAACACTAATAGATAGACTAACTAGACTAATTAGTACCATAACATTATATTGTGTAAACAGAGTTTGATAAGTCATGAGAAAATTCTCAGGACATTGATCAGGTAGTCGCTCAAGTACAATAGTTTTCAGATTCGGAAAATAGCCGAAAAGAGAGTTCATCATTCCAAAAAAGTCAAAATCAAAAGGGGTCACACTAAGTTCCTGAGTACGTGTTGTCTCTACAGAGCTTGTTTTATTCTCTGTAAGCCCTGATTGCAGCGCTCCTTTGATACGTACCCAATTTTGCGGATTGGAAGCTTTGTCGGCCATGTTTAGCATTGCTAGCCCTCCGACACTACACCCACCAAGAAATTTCATTTTTACTGCTGGAGGCGCTGTTATAGTAGCAACTACTGCTCCTGTAGCTGCTACCCACGCTGCAGCTACAGGGGTGTCAACACCTATAAAAGTGTGTTTACCTTCTGCGGGTACATTAGCCCCTGCTTCTAGACCCATACAATATAGAGGACTAGTAGTGTAGAAACTTAGAATCATATAAACGATCATAAACACAAGAAAAAAGAGAAATGTATAACTGAAAGCCGATTCGGTGTGATAATCGTGTGATTTTGATGTCTTGTTATTATCTGCATAAGTAAAACCAGAGTGGTAAATAATATACATAATAATAGCTGTTGTAAAAAAACTAATTAGATATGTTGATTTGACTAGAATGGAAACAATGGTTACAAAACAAGTAGTGGCCCGGGCCTGAAAACTAAAAATACGGTAATAAATTTGCGCTTGTTACTAAACATTATTTTAATATGGAAAATGGAATAGAATATTTATTATATTGTTATATGTACCAAAGTAACAAGTTGGACTATATCTTCTACTTATATTCTTCATTTTTATAGCTAAATGCAGTGGGCTAGTGCAAGTAAACCTAAGGTTTATTTACACTTGATATTAAATTAGTGGCCCGGGCCTGACATTTCCAAATTTTCAGGCCGATTTTATACGTTAAAAAGTTTGCATTTAGAAATAGAAATATAAGTAGTTGTGCGTGTAGCCTCTGAGGATCCTACTAAATTTAATACTTTATTAAACGTTTGGTTTCCTGCTGATCATTGTAATTAAAAGATAACATTTTTACTGTAATTAATATATACCGCTAATTTCTGCTAATTTTTCCCCATTTAGTAAGTATTCCAAACAAAACACAGTATTTTCAGGGGTCTCGGTATTATAACATTAATACGATTCTTATACGTATTAGAATTAGTGTGTAATTACTAGTAGTTAGCTTTTTATTTTTAAGGAAAAAATTACAGTTTTCCAGCATATAGCACAATTTTACTGTAAAATATCACTATTAAACATAGGCCAATTGACCAAAGAACCCACTTTCTCAAACTCTTAATTATTTATTATATTACTTCTCTTAAGAGTCCCTGTATCACTTTTATCTCTTATAGAGGGAGTGACCTTGTGTATCATAGGATAGAGAAAGCCGACTGTACATTAAGCACCGTTGCAGGTACCCACAAGTGACCCAGTCTGTAGCGACATTTTAAACTGCCGACGGTCTTTATACGAAGATATATTAACCGTTTTCACTTGTATCGCCAATGAATAAGTCTTATTCATTCTAATGCCTGTGGGCATTAGTATACCGTTTAATAATTGTTTTCCTTTAAAGGTTACACAATTTTGCTGTGGTATAGACTAGAAATTGGTAGACGTTTTGTCTTTATATAATGTAGGTCTTTAATAAAAAAAGTACACCTGCCTAATTATATTTCATAATTTTTTATTATCGTTCATAAAAATAACTATTTGATAAGAATTATATTAAACCAATTCCTGTATTCCCGATAGGTTTGTACATTTATTTATTAATCTGTTGTTAGCGCCAGCGCATTCATTTTTAGGTAATTACGACTATCTGGAGATAGATGTTCACCATTTTTAATAGATTCGTAAATCTCAAGCCAAATTTGATAAGACTTAGCTTTTTTACTATAAAGTTTATGATTAGTAAAATAATCAATAATTTTATCCATATTTCGAATCCCATTTACTGTAATTTCGTAAACATCTTTTACAGAATGAGATCGTACTGTTCCCTTCATTAGATTAGCAATATAAATTAGTACCTCTTTATTCATTTCTCCTTCAGTTTCCTTTCAGGAAACAGGAGCTAGTAGAAATCGAAATCGGTATACTGTGGAATTACCTAGTAGTGAACATGTAAAACATCCGCGCCGATGGCGCGCATCAGTAAAACCACAAAACCAATTATCATAATAAGTTGGTAGTGTGAGTGAACTAATAATAGCAACAGTTGGGAAATTAGATAGCTTATTAAAATGGTGAACAAATTCAAAGAAACTATTTTGTTTACTAGGAAAAACAATATTTCCATTAAATAGTTGAATTAGAATATATAGATTGTTTATATCTTGAACAATAAATCGACTAGTCTTATGTCCTTGTTTAATAACACGACCGAAACCTAGTTCTTGTTCAATATAATGAAGTACTTGAATATCCATAGTAGATTGTGTAATAACAAACATAAGGTTACCACGAGTACTAACAATAAAGCTTCCATCTCCTTCTGTAAAGCCTACAAACCATTCAAGAAAAGAAGGCGCTACGCGCGGTACTTTAGTATTAGGATATGTTTTATTGTATTCCTGATAGAAGTTATTAAAGTTGAAAACATTATCTACTGTTGTAGTACTTGTATTAGTATAAATACTATATTTTAGTAGCACAAGAGTAAATTTATAGATTAGATAGAAAAATGAAATGTACAGAGTTGTTTTTGAGAATAGATGTTGGTAAAGGATAGGATCACCACCTCCTGCAGGATCATAGAATGATGTATTAAAGTTACGGTCTGTTAGTAGCATTGTAATTGCACCAGCTAGTACTGGTAGTGATAGTAGCAGTAGAATAGCTGTAACAAAAATAGCCCAAACAAATAGTGGTAGTTTATGTAGTGTCATTCCAGGATTTCGCATGTTAAGAACTGTAGTAATAAAATTCATTGCTCCTAGCATTGATGAGATACCTGATAGGTGTAGACTGAAGATAGCAAGATCTACTGAACCTCCTGAGTGGCTTTGTAGTCCTGATAGTGGTGGGTAACATAAATAATGAATTACTATATATTACTAATAATTCATTGCCAATATTCACATATTGGATTGGACTATACCTTCATTTTCTCTTACTAGTAAATATATAAGGGGCGGAGCCCAAAAAAATATACTAGTATTAACTTATTTTTAGTAAAGTTTTTATCTAGTCGAATACTTCGAATATTACGCATAAGATTTTGAATTTTTGTCATGTATTCAAAACCACCAGAAGTCTTTTTATTAAAAGATCGGGCCCAGATTCGATATTCAAGAGCTTTCATACCTTTCATAGTCTTAAAATAATAACTAATAATATACTCAATTGATTTAGAATTTGTTGTTACAACTGTCATATATGTTTTTTTCGTTGTCACTTTTAGATCTAGAATAAGTGCGATAGCTTCTAGAACAATTTTATCTAGTTGTAGCCCGCCTGAGGGCGGGCAAGTAATTTCAAAGGCATGAACTAGTCGAAGAGGTCCTTTCTTAACAATATAAAAACTACCTTCTGCTTCTGTAAATCCAATTAGCCAACTTTTCGTCATAATACTCATAGCATCTAGAATAGAAGTTACTTGATTATTAACATTATTCCAAGCAGGGCTAATATAATTATTAGGTAGGCGCTTCGCGCGTGCTTTTAGATAAGAAATTTTTTCATCTTTTTCTTGATTAGATAGAGATGAGTCATTCATAATTAGAATAGCTTTCTTAAATAGATCATAATTAAAATATTTACTAGTAAGTAGTGGATATGCATCAAAAATAGGTAGAATGTACTGAATAATATGTTGAATATTACGCACTCGATAATGTGCTGTGTTATCTTTTGAATTAGTTACTGAAACAGAACCAATACCAAGCATAGATTTAATATAGTATAGAAGACGTAGATTATAATTACTTTGACCAATTTGGAAAGAGAAGGACCAAATTCCTTTTTTAGTTTTAGCAAAATAAAATGTTCCGTCTCCATCTGTAATACCAACTAGCCATTCTTTAAAATTTGTGCTATTATTAACCATTCCACTAGAAAATGCATTACGTTGAGTCTCTGATGGATTCTTACTAAAACTAACACTGTTACTAATTACATGAAAAATAGCAATAGCGTACATATTGATGTTATAACATACATAATATACTAGTCCTATCACTAGATTACTGAAAGTAATACCGAATTATTTTGTATAGAATCCAGGCGGATTGTCCCCAAGTTGATGACATTATTACGTCATTCCAAATAATACTAAAATAATTTAGTAGGGAATGAGTATTCATCTCCGAGTAGAGGAGTTTCCCGCATCGAGTAATGTTTAGTAGATTATAAATACTCACAAACAGTAGTATAATCTGGGACAGCTTACACTTAACTGTCCATCCTGTTCCTGCTCCTTGCTCTACAAAAGCACTAGCTAGTAGTAGAATTAGTGAAGGAGGTAGAAGCCAGAATGAAATGTTGTTTAGTCGAGGGAACGCCATCAAATTATTTAGATTATTCCATTTTAAAGAATAATCTCTTGATATTTCTATCAAGTTTAGACTATGTCATCATCTAGTATTTTATTTCTAGATGTCGGGCGCTCGTGTCCGGATTATTGTTAGTGCAACTCACCGATTAGTCGTTGAACTTTCTTAAGTCACTATCTAATAAATTTATAGATAGGCACAGACTTAAGCTTAGCTGCAAATTATCTTAAATAATATAAACTACCGCGGGGGTTTATAACTATATGAAGATTTCCTTGCAATTCACCCGATGCAACTCTATATTTCACAATATAGAAGGACTATGGCTATAAGATTAATTTACTACTAACAATTTATATTATTTATTTAGTTTATCCAGATGATCCCAATTATAGTATGTACGTTTATTGTTCATACCTTCTTTTAGGATTGAGATCTTTTCTCGACCTGAAATTGTGAGATGTTCTTTATTTAGCATTATATCTACACACTTAGAAAAATCTTTGAAATTTAGGTATTTACTAGTAAATAGAGAATACTCATTAAGATAGTTAATTAGAATAGCTAGTTTTGTAGGACTAGTAATAGCAATTACATAATAATAAATATTACCATTATGAATACTAGTAGTTAGTTGAACTCCAAAAGTATCAGCGATAAGTTTAAGAATTGATTCATAAGATTTTCCAGTTTTAGGGTCTTCTTGTCGTTGTTCAATACGTGCTCGAGCCTCAATACGATTCTTACCTTTTCCATCAATTGTCTTCTTTCGAATATTGATAGAGAAAGATCCATCAGCATCAATAAATCCTGATAGCCAGGCATTCTTTAGAATTGAACTAGTATCAGGTTCATTAATAGGAAGATTGTTATTACTATTATTATTGATCCAAGTAACTAGTTTATTAAATTGATCAATTTTTGGAGTACGTAGATACCCATTAATTAGATTAATAATCATAGTTAGTCCGGAAATACTAGTAATTACTAGAACGTAGGCTGAATTTTCCTTTTTATGTCGAATCGTACCCTCTAGTAGATTTTTAAGTACTACTACTAGAGGGTAATCAACTTCATTAAAAGTAATTGCGAAATGAGGTGTATATCGCTTTCCACTTGGAGTTAAAAAGCGAAGCTTTTTTAGTGTAGTGTTAGGAATCCAAATGTGTCCATCTCCTTCCCAAAGTCCTGCTAGATAAGCACCAAATTTAGGTCGGGATGTTATAGTTGTTAGTAGTCGTATAAATTTCTTATATTTATAATCTGGAGCTCCAATCATAACGGGTACAAGGTAATTCATTTTTATCATAATATTTCTATTATGTTTGGACTATCTCTTCATCTTATTTAAGTAGATGCGCGCTAATAAATCTAAATCTCCGATTTAGATTTATAAGGCGCTGCTAATAAATCTAAATCTCCGATTTAGATTTATAAGGCGCGACAACAAGGTTATAAATTTTACTAGTAAAATTTATTAGGCAGATTACTAATAGAACAGAACGTTTTAACTTGTATCTTTAGAATTTTACGTTATAATATACTATAAATAAGAGCGCTACGTATAGTCTCTGAAGATCCTATTTTCTACGATATATAAACATATATATGTAAATGTAGATTTGGTTTCTTGCGGATTGTCAATGTATCACATAAGATTTTTACTTTTTTCCTACAATAATCCTTTTTTATTTTTAGAAAAATAGTCCTTATGGCTTTAAGAGTTTCCCGCGAATAGTAGCGTAATAAGTTTTCATTGCTGAAAACACGGCAATTTGTTTAAATTAAAGAGATGTATTCTATTCTCCGATTAGTTAAGTTGTTAAAATTAGATAGATGCTTCCAAGTAAAAGTAGTACGAGTACTATTAAAATCTTTTCGTAGTAGGTTCATTACTAATAGTGTTTTGATTAGCTTGAACAAAATTTTTCCAATCTAGATAATCTAGATACTTACTTGACCATAGTGAATATTTGTCAAAATAGTGAATTACTTGCTCTTTACTATTTTGACTAAAACACATCACAATATAACTGTAATATGTTTTATTTTCTACAGTTCGTGATCGAGTATATAGACTACCATTAAGTAGTTCAGCAATAGATATCATAATATTAGAATAACTTGTTTTTTCTTGTAGATTTGTATCACGATGATAGTTTATACGTTGTTCTAGTGAGAAACGAGAAATAATACGAATTTTACCATTACTACGTTTAGTAATAGAAATGGCAAAATGACCATCCGCATCAACAAATCCACTTAGCCAACTATTACTACTGAGACTACTGATATCAATAGGTAGAATAACTAGTTTTGGAAGATTAATAGAATAGTCAGCGCTATCTATAATATAATTATTATACCATGTTAGATAACGAATAAGTGTTTCATGTTTGGGTGTTCGCATATATCCATTAATAACTGAAACTATAATATAGACATCAAGAATATTCGTAATTTTCCATAGTACGTAATTACGATTTGTTTTAACTTCTACTTTACCACATCCTGTAAGCTTACATAGAAAATTGGCTAGTTCTAGATCAGCTATTTTAAATACTACAATAATATGAGGATTATAGTGGTTACTTTGATTAGTTGGATTTTTAATAGCAAAAGTACCATCACCTTCAATAAGACCTGCAAGATAAGGACCAAAGCGCCGAAGATCCTGAATTTTTTCTTTAGCGTTGATAATACTTGTAAAAATTTTTTCTTTTTTTGATCGATTAATTTTATTAAATGAACGTAGAATAGAATACTCTCCAATTTCCATTTTACCAAAACCACCAACCATAGCTGGCATACGATTTCCTCTACAGTTTCCTGTAAAGTCGGACTATATCTTCACCTCTTCATTATTTCGTAGTAATATATATATACATTGTATAGTTGGAGATCTCCAACATATATATTACATGTAAAAGGGTGTTTCGCATGTAGTCTCTGAGGATCCTACTCAGAATTTTATTAAAACTCTTTTGGTTTCCTGCTGATTGTCCAATCCTAATCTATTTTACTTAATTTTGTTACTAATTCTAGTTTATTAGGCTCTAAGGAAGTTCCAGCATATAGCGAAATTCGAGTTATAACTGCATAACCCGGCTATGCCTTATTTGTTGAAAGGGGAATATTTATTTAATATAACTTAGTTTCCACTGCTCAGTTTCCCTTCGGGAAACAGGATATAGAAGATTTGATTGACTATTAAGATATTTTGGGCCTCAGTAGCTCGATCTCCTTTAATATCTTTAGCAAAAGAATGTAGACTCTCATATTTCTTAGTTAGTGCGGGTATAGAACGCTAGAATAGATTTACTAGCACTGTAGCATTATTATGCTCACTACAAACATTATTTAGAAGATCTAGAAAGACATTTAGACCCCGGATCGTAGCTAATAAGGAAACGGTTAAGATATAGTTCTGCAGTACTAGTATATCGTAGAATTGTAGATCGATGAATACCTACATGATCAGCAATATATTGTACACTATCGCTTATAAATACAAGTTGTGCACTTTCAGTATCATAGATAAATACGGGCAGCTCGTAGTTTTCGAAGATAATCACGCCAGTATTGTGACATTGGTTCGTGATAACCTGAACTACTGGCTACTGGATCTACATTAAGATCCGAGTATCCATACAATACTGTTCTAGCTGTACTGCCATTTCACTAGTGCTATTTTTATCCATAATAAGAAGAGTCAGTGTAACATTGGTGCTAATAAAATGAAATCAATGATTTCATTTTATGTGCCATATTTATGGAAGTATCGAAGTGGGCATAAAGTAAGAAACAACTCGAGCATAGAGAGAAATAGAGCTACCAATATAACAAGCACCGCGCAGCGTTGTAAAAATATATACACCTACTGCCTTTTTAGCAATGGCAGCGATACGATCACGATTATTAAAAGGATCTTTGATAACATATTTACTATAACGGTATGGAGCGGTTCTAGTTCATTCTTATTTCCATTGCTAACAGTACTATATCGTTTAGTATTAATAGTTATATTAAATAGTCCTTCATTGTGGCCTATAAAATTACTTTGTAATTTTATTGGCCGTAAATACAAGCATAACCATAAAGAAAATCATTACGAAAGCATGTGCTGTAATAATTACATTGTATAGTTGATGGTCTCCGTTAAGATACTGTACACCAGGTGCTGCTAGCTCCATTCGAATTAGTACTGAAAATGCTGTTCCAATCATAGCTGCAAATACAGCAAAGATTAGATACAGTGTACCAATGTCTTTAGCATTTGTTGAGTAAAGCCATCGTACCACAGCTATTTGCTGTGGTAAATCCTTTTAGTCGATTTCCTTTTTTACTTCTATCTTTTATTTATTAAATAATTTAACGTATACCATTAAATTAAGAAAGTTAGTAAAAAAAGTCTTCCATATTTATTAATTTTGATATACCTGTATATAGGTATATAATTACTCACTACGGACAAAAGGAGATTCGAACTCCTAAGGAAGTTTTTAATATTCCAGACAATTAGCAATCGCCTACACCTCGCCAATAGCGGTTTGTCCATAAGTAACCTATATAAAGAAGGTATAACTCAGTTGGTTAGAGTGCGATACTTTTAATATCGACGTCGTAGGTTCGAGCCCTACTATCTTCATATATTACTAGGATATCGAACAACCATTCTCATTACTGCAAGTCCAGCAGTAAACATTATTTATACCTTTATATTTAATCTCTAATATAGTTAGATATATATAACAAAAATTGCTCTTGAACTTTGTTACCCGGAGCATTTTTGATGTTGACTATATAGGATGATCCTACAGGGACGTGCTTCTTTTAAGAAGATCCTTTCAAGGATACTCTTAGCAGTAGATATAATAAATGATCTACAGAACCAATTCATTTTATTTAGAGCTGGCGCCCTATAAAAATCGAAGATGCATATAAAACACTTTATAAAATGTTTTCCAATACGGTCAATTATATTAAACAGAAACAATGAAATTTATGAGCCTACAACGTAAGACACGAGATATTGCAGAAATTTATAATGGTACTGACCCTCTTCGACCACTACCTCAGTATGCCAAAAGTGTAGATACTAATGTTAGTGGTCCTAATTGGAATAAAAATTACGGTACAGAGAATCTACCACCATGCACGGTAAAAGATCCTTTTAATAATCGTAAACTGATTAACGAGTTTAGTAAAGGTTATTTTGGTATTTATATTTGGACATATGATCCGCGCCCTTTCTTTGAAATTTTATAGGGCGCGGAGTATGTCTAGTAGGTCAAAGCACACGTAAGACGGTAAATATTCATTTTATACCACTATATTTTACTGATACCTTTCTATCAACTCAACTGCGTCGATCTACAGAGTTCTTTTACTATTATGGATTTACTAATATTTCACTAACTCTTCTTCGTATTGATCCTAATCAGTATGGACCGTAACCAAGATGGAGCAATATTTCATCGATACACTACACCGGCCAATAAAATTACAAAGTAATTTTATAGGCGGAGCGAGCAGGAACTAAATGTTATTCGAGATGTTTTTAATCCCACAAATGAGACACTATCGCAAAAAAGTAAGCGGCTGCATCAGGGTACCGCGCCTCCGGCGCTACTTTTAGCGCCCTATAAAATTTCAAAGAAATTTTATTGGGCGCGGTACTAAACTTCTTTTCAGTTTTGAATCTAAAGCACAAGCACAACTAGTTGCTGGTATTACCTCTTCTACAATTAAAAAGGCTATTGAAACAGGTAGTTTCTACCGCGCCTACTTTTTCATTACTACTACACCCCACAGAATCACAACTTACTATGGAAGAATTTATGAAGGTTCGTGTGCTAATAAAATGAAATCAATGATTTCATTTTATAAGGCGCTAGAAAATATGAAAGAGACTAGTTATAACTCTTCTATTCAAAAGCCTATTCTATGTTCTAATATTGTAGAACCTAGTCTAACATTTATCGCTAACTCTCGAAAGAAAGCTTGTGAAAAACTATCTGAGCTAGAGGGTGTTCATGTACCTTCGTATTTGTTCGACTACAAGATGGTAAAGTATACCTGGGTTCTTACTTATGTCTAAGTGTCTTCCCCCTTTAGGAAGTTTTTAAGCTGTAAATGAAAACTAGGATGAGTTGAATCGAACAACTATTTTCCCCACCAAAAGAGGAAGTCTTTCCTTTAGACGACATCCTATTCTACTAGAATTTTAATTTCCATACTAATATAGTATTTACTAATGCAACCTATACTTTTTTCAACCATTCTCATTACCGCAAATGATGTCTTTCCTTTAGACGACATCCTATACTATTATTTTCTATTAATAATGCTATTTACAAGATACCAAAAATTGACTATTTTCTATAGTTTAAAAAAACATTACTTATATTATTATTACTAAATAGAAATTTACATAAAATCTTCGATTTTAGTCTACTAAAATGTAGACTATATTTTATAACCATTACTATTTATATATTTACTTATACACAAGTAGACTAAAATCAAATTAGAATATTAATATAATAGACTTTATATCTACCTTTTTTTTATTTTACAATATATTCATTTATTCTATTCTAAATATATTTTTATAACTATAAATTTTGTATGTATATAGCTTTAACGAAAGTGAGCGCTATTTTAGTAATTATATAGAACAGAACATATTCATTTTGTTTCTTTTTACTATTTATAGTATATTGCCGACTACTAGAATCGAACTAGTGTCAAGTAATTACAAGTTACCTATTCTACCACTAAACTAAGTCGACATTTTTTGTTTGTGTCGCGCCAGCGCATAAATTGATTTATTTGTATATGTGCTGGCACGACTTCTCTTTTTACTAGATAATTAACTATTTGTTAATTTAGGGCTTCTAAAGCTATTTATATATGCTCTATTTTTAATAGATCTCGCGCTAGCGCATACAATGATCTCTAGGAGAATCGAACTCCTATTAGTAAAATGAAGATCTACTGTTTTACCTTTAAACTAAGAGACCTATACCTATATATATATAGAAAACAACTCTAAATATAACATATCTAATAGGTTCATCTTCGTTAAAGCGTTAACCTTCATTAGATAAATTCATTTTCTGCGCTGGCGCTGCTAATAAATCTAAATCTCCGATTTAGATTTATAAGGCGCGAATTCAAAATATTGTATAGGTAATACTTATGCTTTTATTATATTACTATATTTAACAAATAAGCTAAGAGGATTATCCTAAAAAAAGAAAATAGTAGGATAATTATGGCTAGTAAATTCTACTAATGATAACATTAAGATAACTATTAAAATAGAATTTAATTTAATGTCAGGCTAATAAAATGTAATATAGATTTTATAACCACTAAATTAGAGAAAAAAAGAATAGAAGAGATAAGGAGGTTTTTTAGGCCTAATTAAATTTATGCTAATAAATCTAAATCTCCGATTTAGATTTATAAGGCGCGTGAAATTTAATAACCACAAACAGAAAAGGACATCAATAATAAAATTATAAATAAAAATGCTAACACTACTACTAATTATTCCTCTGGTTGGTGCTCTAATGCTAGCACCAATGCAAGGAGATACTCTACAATCAGCTGGGCGTAGCCCTGCACAAATGAAACGAGTAGCACTAGGAACATCACTAATTAATTTTGTTCTAAGTATTGTACTATGGGGTGAATTTGATTCAAGTACTAGTGAATATCAATTTACACAAGAATTTAATCAAGTTAATTTTTGTCACCTACACATTGGAGTAGATGGTATTTCACTTTACTTTGTTCTACTAACAACATTTATTACACCAATTTGTATTCTAAGTAATTGGGAGAATATCAAACAACAACTTAAATACTTCCTAATGTGCTTTCTAGTACTAGAAACACTACTTATTGCTGTATTTGTTGTTCTAGATATTCTACTATTTTATGTATTCTTTGAAAGTGTACTAATTCCTCTGTTCCTAATTGTTGGTATTTGGGGAGGTAGTGCTACACGAGTACGAGCTGCTTTCCTACTATTCCTTTATACACTATTTGGTTCACTATTTATGCTACTAGCTTTCCTAGTAATTTATTACAACGTAGGTTCAACAGATTTCCAAGTAGTATCACTATCTGAAATTAATCTAGAATCACAAAAACTACTATGGCTAGCAGTATTTATTAGTATGGCTATTAAAACACCGCTGCTACCATTCCATGTATGGCTACCTCGAGCTCATGCTGAAGCACCACTAGCAGGTAGTGTTATTCTAGCTGGTCTTATTCTAAAACTAGCTACATATGGATACATGCGAATCCTAATTCAATTCCTACCAGATGCTACATCATACTTCTCTCCACTAGTACAAACTATTGCAGTAATTACTCTAATTTATGCTTCACTTGCTACACTACGACAAACAGATTTCAAAGCTCTAGTTGCTTACTCTTCAATTGGTCACATGGCTGTTGTAGTACTAGGACTATTCAGTAACACTATCCAAGGTATTGATGGAGCTCTACTACTAAGTATCGCTCATGGAGTAGTTAGTCCAGCACTATTTATTCTAGTAGGTGGTGTTCTATATGATCGATACCATACACGAACTATTCGATACTATCGAGGTATGACTGCTTATATGCCACTATTCTCAATTATGTTCTTCGTATTTACAATCTTTAATGCTGCTGTACCTCTAAGTGCTAATTGGACTGGGGAATTCCTATGTCTAGCTGGTGCGTTCCAACGAAACCCTGTATTCGCTGTACTAGGAAGTACAGGTATTGTTCTAAGTGCTGCTTACTCTATTTGGCTATATAACCGAATTGCTTTTGGAGCATGGAGTAAATACCTAAACTACACTACAGATCTTACTCGACGAGAATTTATGCTTCTACTACCTCTTCTATTTGTTGCTGTAGTATTTGGTATCTTCCCTAATATTATCCTTGACTCTGTTCATGCTTCAACATCAGGACTACTTTATTCTATTAATTAATATTAGTTAAAGTAGTTTTATTTAATTTATCCCCTAATAAAATCTTCGATTTTATAACTGCTAACTAAATTTATATCTAAATATAGTAGGTGCATATTATTTTAATAAGTAAAAAGTTAAAAAAAAAAAAAAATTAATAAAAAAAGTATAAATTTACAATATAATAATAGTTAAGTCTGAAAAAGGAGGTTAGTATAAGAATAGTAAATTCTAATACTAATTAAAAAGTACTTTAGTGTAAAGGTGGCACAGCAGATTCATGTCCTGCTAGACCAGTGTTCGAATCCTGGAATGTACTCTAATATAAGAGCTTAGCCTAACGAAGGTGAACGTCCTTAGAAATATACATAGATTATTTAACAATGGCTAGTAAAGTATAAAATAATCTACGATATCCTATTTTTATCCATTTACTTTTGTGCACTTTGTATTTACCTAGATATTAATACCAACCCCTTTTTGTTTTTTAGTATTTATATAGGTGTTGATATAATTGAATCTAGAAATTGAATATTAGAAATAATCGTAGAAATAGTAATATACCATAGAGGTGTGTATATTTACAGAACAAGATGAATAAAAATTCATCCAAAATTATAGAAGTGTTTTACTTCTTTATTTATTCTAAATCTTATAATCTTGAATATCTTTAAGGATGCGCTACTTAAAGAAAATCATTGAATTTTCTTAGTAGCGCGGATTAATAAGCTAGGACTAATAAGTAATAGTCTGATTAATAAATAAAAGCCTTATCATAATATAAATAAATAACTATAAAAAGCCTTGCTTTTAAAATACGTTAATTAAAAAAGAAGAATTATATTTCATGAAAGGTTAAAAAAGAAAAGAATAGTTAATGCGACTACTTAAAACACATCCTATTCTAGGTCTACTTAATAGTTACATTTATTATATCATGGTAAAACTTTTTACATCACGTATCCTTCGTTTCTTTATTCTAGTAACAGTATCAATGCTAATTCATATTTTCTTTATAGCGGATCCTGTATATTGCGCAGAAGAAACAATTACTAATTCTGCTAGTACTTCTACAGCTGCTACTATTTCTACAGATCCTACAGTTGTTCGTCCTATTAAACTAGAACATAATGAGAATGGTATGGTTGACTTTGCTGCCAAAACTGCATCCGCTGCAACGGATGCAGCTATTCGAGCCACACCTTGGGATACTGTTGCGGGAGCATCATCAACAGTTAAAACAACTATTGAGGTTTTCAAAGCTACACCAGGATCAGCTCTAACTAAATCTATTGTAGGACTAAGTATGGGCCGGAGGTTTTGTTTATGCTATAGGACGTGGCGATTCCACTCTAAAGCCTGTTACTCCTAAGCGTGAGGATGTTGACAAACACAACCCGTTTATTCCCTGTCCTCTTGAAGAAGGAGATAATAAACTGAACTTTCTAGAATCTATCTATCAATTTCTAGTAAATTGGATGTCATCGTCAGCAGATGGTCTTGCCCGACTTTATAATGGCCCGGATATTATTAGTAATATGTCTGCTAATTTTTCTTTCAGTAGTTTTAATCTACTTGTTTATCTCATGACTACAGTGGCTTGTTACTTTGTATTCTTTGGTTTTACTCTATTCTCGCTACACTACTTCAACAATACTAGTACATCAAAACTAGTTAAATCTAACCTAGTTTCTTCAGTAACTGCAGAATACTTTACACGGCTAATCCAGAATATTATTGGAATTAACAAAGTAATTCTTATCTTTCTATTTGTAATTCTCCTAGCATGTAGCACGCTTCTTTATATTTATTATGAGATTACTCCTGATATAGCAACTAAATTTTATCATAATGTTGTGCAAAAAGTCTACAATGGACAAACTCACATTATTCTGAAATATCTGTATTATAACGTTGCTATCGAAACTTTCCAAAAAGCATCTCTAGTAATCTCAGCAGTTGTACTTTCGCTTTATCGTTGGTCTATTACGAAACAGCTACTTAAAGATTATCCTTACACGAAGATTCCATTTGCATTTGTTATTGTTTCTATTATGCAAATTAGTACCTATTTTATTCTAAGTATTGTTGCAGTAGAGAACGCTACATTTATTCAAATCCTTACTACCCTTAATATGTGTACTAAACTAGTATTCTACTCACTTGCTTTTATTCTGATCTTAGTTACAATTCAGTATATTCTTTACAATAATCCATCAACCAAAGGAAAAGTGAATAATTCTAGCCACTCTTCTTATCTGTATTATAATATTACGATTATTGTACTAAAGATCATAACATCTGTGGCATTTATGTGTGCATCTCAAGGTATTCTATATCTCTATACACATTACATCCCAGGAGATCTACACTATCTTTGTACTTTATATTCCAGGTAATACCTATGATATTTAGTAAAAATAATATCCCCTTCAATAAATAAATAAAAAGCTTGAATCATCTAAAGAATATATTTTACTTTCTTTAGATTTTTCTATCTTATTCTATATATTTTAAATCCTAATGATACTTATAGTAACCCTATTCTTTCCAATAAAATCCTAGTCAATTTCATGCTTCCACTTCTATTTATTTGATTAAATATGGGTAATGATATCTATTATTATTCCGACAAATAGTTTAGGTTCTCTTTCAGTTATCATAAAAATACATTTGGATATAGTATAGGAATACTATAATAAGTATCTTAAGGTAATACTAGCTTAATTGGTAAAGCGCCAACCTGTGGAGTTGTGTTTATTCCGGTTCAAGTCCGGAGTTTTACCCTTCCTTTTTTAGACTCTTTTTATAATTACTACTTTGTATAGGTAGGACTATATTATATAAGTTATACTTGCATAAAAGTAGTAAGGTCCAAGATTAGTAATATTAGAAAATATTTCCATTTGGGATAGAGAAAAATTAGAGAAAGTAGAAAAAAAAAATATTTTAGTACTTGTACTAAAATGAATATTTTTAATGTAAATTGTCTCCTAATATAATCCACTATCGAGTAATTAAATTTGTAAGATCTTTACTTTAAATTACTTCAATATAGTATATTATCGTTTTATATAATATAATACAATACACTCTTTTAAATAAAGTAGAGGTAAATAAATGTATTAAACAAAATTTGGCCTATTTATAATTAGTCCCCTTAATTTTCTAGCTGGAATAGGCTAACTGGTTAAACCATACCATTCATACTGGTAAATCGATGGGTTCGAGTCCCTCTCCCAGCTCCAAAGGTGAACGCTACTTTTAATTAAATAATTACTATTACAGTAACTTACTACTACTTTTCTTTAATAATACTTTTTTAACGTTATTAATAATAAATAGAAACCTATTTATTACAACTTTGTATAAGATATAAAATAATTTTTGAGTAAATAGAGAATTGAATTATAATACTATTCAAAAAATGAAATCATTTCTTTATTTATAGCACACTAGAGGGCTCGAACCCCTACATCTCCTAATCCGAAGTTAGGCGCTTTACCAATTTAGCTAAGTATGCTTTTGCATCCTCTATTATTCATAAGAAAATTCAATTTTATTTTCTCTTATGAAATAAAATGGATACTATAACAGAATAATACCGAAATTTACTTAGGTATTGCTCTTCTTATATTCAAATTGATGCAGAGAAATCGAATACTAGTATAATTATATACTGAATCTCTTATTTATTATTGTGAGTGATAGGACTTGAACCTACACAGTCTAAGACTACCGACTCCTAAGGTCGACTTGGCTACCAATTTCAACACACTCACATATATATATATACCTATATAAGTTCTATATACTATACTATATAGATCTCTATATATAAAATGGCCCCGCCTTATACTTATAATTTATTAAATGCTAATACTAGTTATTTATATTATAATATAGAATAATTATACAAAGTATAAAAGGGGGTGGATAGGTTAACTTTGGATTTATACTTATTATGAGAGGCCTAATAAAATTTAGATCTAAATTTTATAACCGTCGTAGAAGGAATGAAACCATTAGAGCAAATAGTCCAGTAGTTAAAATTTTTATTAATAATAAAAATTTTTACTGATAGAGCAGGATAGCGTAAGTAAATCTAAATAATTTAGTATACTTTGAGGTATTCAAATGGAGGTACTTGTGCATGTTTTACATATTCTATTACATCAATAAACTTGAAAAGATACTTATCCTTAAGAGGTTTAGTACGACTAACTGAAATAGAATCGATATTACAACCAATATGTTTTGCAGCATCAGCTATAGATTTATAGTAGCTCTTTGTATTATCAGTCACATTGGTTACTTCAACGGTGTAGTAATACTAGGCTGTAGTGATAGCCACTGAATAAACTCTACTAGTTGAATTTCAGATACAGGTAGAGGAATTGCATTATCTAGAATTGTTTTAGCTGTCGCCCTAATAAAATAAAATCAATGATTTTATTTTATAAGGGCGACCGGGAATAGCTGATGATGATAGAAACGATCAATAATAGTTGCAGCCCACTTCCGTCCTTTATTCATTAGATGACTAAGAGCAGATAGACTAGTGAGAGATGACAGGTGATAGTAAGTATTGTCATTTAGCCAGTAAATGTGTAGATTTTACCTACTTTCTCAATATGCTTAGTATTATCCATATCTGGATTACTATAACCGCAACAAAAGCACGATTGATAGTTGGTTTAAGTAGAACGTTCACCTTCGTTAGAGCCATACGGCGTTCTAGAATTAGAACGCCGTATGGCGTGCCATAGTAATATGTGAGGGTAGTAGTGAGGGATCTGGAATATAAACTCGTACCATAGCATTAAATCCTGCAGCTTGTACTAGTTTTCCTGTAGAATTTTGTACACCTTTAGCATGATCTTTCACTCGTTTTCCTAGATGAATAGAGTGTCTTACATAAGTACCAAGTTCAGGATGATTGGGTGAATAGATATAGTAGCAACCAGGTACTTTCTTGGTACTATTCTCAGGTCCTACTTGTTCAGAGAATGCTTTTACATTTTCTGAGTTAGGTACAGGTAGTCCTAGTTCAATAGTTTTTAGATTTGTACAAATAGATAGTACTTCTTTAGTTACGCCGGTAGATCTAGTGCAGCACTAATATTTGCGGTTCACTATTATTAAGAATTTCATTTTTAACAACAGCTTCACATTTAATACGGTTAATCCAGACTTCTCGTTTAGAGAAAAGAGTTGGAGAAAATTTGAACATGATTTAAATTGAAAAATAGAAATGTTATTCTATACGTACTGAATTAGTGCCTCCGGCGGTAAAAGGGGAAGCATTGCTTCCCCCGCCTTACTTTAGTCGATAATTATGAGTAAAGTAGTAGGAATGATACCATAAGTGCGAATAGACCTGTAGCCTCACTTAGGGCAAATCCTAGGATAGCGTAAGTAAATAGTTGCATTGGGTATTAAACATACCTGTTATCAGGTATGACCTAACTCTTTTTAATAAGTTAGCTAGTAGTCACCTACTAGATTAGACTATGTCTTCTACTTATAATTGAATATAAATAGCAGGGCGCTCGTGTCCGGGTTATTGTTAGTGCAACTCACCGATTAGTCGTTGAACTTTCTTAAATCACTTTCTAGTTACTATTTATAACTAAAAGGGCACTGACTTAAGCTTAGCTGCAAATTGTCTTATTAATTTATATCACCCATATTAATAAGAGATCCTTGCAATTCACCCTGTAGAGGCCAGCTTTTAACCTCGTAGACTAGGGTTTCGTGAAACTCCTTGGATTAGAGCAGCGAATACGATTCCAACTCCGATTCCGGCTCCGATTAGTCCTAGAGCAGCAACTCCTGATCCGATGTATTTAGCAGCAGCAAGCATAGTAAATAACAATGATGTGATACGCCAGTATGCCTATAAAAGAATAGAAAATATCTAAAAAATTACGGTAAACACCAGCTGGTGAACAGATGCTGAATATCTTTATAAAAGATGTTTTCAGTACCTATATAATTAAATTAATTCATTACTAAATGAATTAATCATTTCTGCTAATAAAATAAAATCAATGATTTTATTTTATAAGGCGCGAGTTAATAACAAGAACAGCTGGAATCGAACCAACATAAATGACTTTGGAGATCATTGTATTACCATTATACGATATTCTTATCTATTTTTACTATAGTAGTATAATTTTTATTCTTTTGCAGAGTTATATGATGCCTGATAAATTTCTA